>JAKSZP010018438.1:0-257892 GCA_022478985.1 Massospora cicadina | reverse complement strand
TCCCTCCCCCAAGAGGTGACATAGGCGGAATCATCCCCGTACTGAGGATGATCAATAAAAAAAATTCTAAAAATATATATTGGCTTTTTTATCTATGCATTATTTTAAAAATCTTCTTTTTTCCAATATTTTTTATCAATTTTTTATCTTTATTCTTCTTTTTTCCTATGGGACTTGACCTTGTTTTAGTTCAGAGGTCCATCTTTTCCCCCAAACTGGATACTGGGTACTTAAACCTACCAGTTTTCCATGGTTCAGAGGTCCTTTTTCTGACTTAACCATTTAGATTGGTTCAGAGGTCCTCTTCTGGGACTTGACCAAAATCTCAGGACATAATCATTTAATGGTTCAGAGGTCCTCTGGGAACATTGCAACTATTGTTTCTTAGGCTCAATACTACTGATTAGTATTGACCTTTCTCCATATATGACCAGCAGCGCTGTCTCCTCACGTATAGGCTATACTTGTTGATTTTGGGTAATTCTCCTGAATTAAGCCTATAATACTGACTGGAAATTCGTCCTACAGTCTCTAAAATCATCTCTTATTTTGGCAACTGATGCTTTTGGATCTTCATATCTCATCAGCTACAGTTTCGTCCAATTGTCCAGATCATTTATCTCCTGAAAACGATTTTCCGCCTTTGTGGCTATCCTTAATTACACAGGTTGTTCTGGCCTCGTTAGCTTCATCTAATTTCTTTTGAATTGATGAACTCGTCTCCAGCAACTTCTGATCAGTGATTGAGTGTTATTAAGTCAAACAATTTCCTCCACTATCTTGGATCAATCATTTCCTATTTTGACTTCATCTCTTCATTGGTATGACAATCCAATTCTCCTGATTGATTGCTTCTTATTTAGTCCAATGCCTCTTCTAAACACTCACTCCTCAGAACTATTTAAAGCGGACCTAATTTCAACCTGAGTTGATCCTGCCGTTCCTTGGGACTATTTTCAGCGGTCCCAATTCCATCCCAAGTTGGCCCTGCTGATACTCTTTATTTCAAGTAGATGTCCGGTGGAACTGGTTGCCTTGCAGCTCTAGATAGTTCCATATTTAGGCTGTAAGTCCTTTTCCCTGAACTTGAGTATCTTCATTTGGCTTCACTTGGAGCTCCACTGCTGAGATGGGTGATAGCCAGTGAATGTGATCCTCTTCATGTTCTATCTCCATTACTTCCTTCAGTAACTTATTTCCAAAATTGGAAACATCTTGATAGGACATCATTATCCAAATTCTTCAACTCAACTACCCCTGTAGTGAGCACCAACTTGTAAAAATTTACTTTAGTGTTGATTATTGGTCATCAACCCAGTAACCTTTTTACTGCACAGGTTTGATTTCCTAATGTACTTCGTCATGTTGTATAGAATGTATTAATCAATATTAGTATGGAGACTATTATCCATAGTTGAGTTTGAACTACTATTAGTCCCAAACGCTTCGCCAGTACTTCCAATTAAATACTCTGTATGTCGTACTTATAGGGATTCATTCCCTATATTCCTGTCCACCAGATCTTTGTCAAGATACCTTGGTTACAATCTCTCTCAGCCCAAAACATAGTCAGCAGCTATCCCTGATTGTGGTTCCTTTGTCTCTAGATCCCCACTCAGATCTTTACTCTTCTCTGAGAGTTTTCTAATTATTGCCTTCTGCAATAATATCCTTGAGATGGAACGTCACAATGGAAGCTGATAGTCTAACTATACACCAAATTGATAATATTACTGTAGATTATAATACTTTCATGGATAATAATAATGTGTTTATAATAGTAAATCCTAGGGAATTATATAGTGGGGGATTCAGCTGTCTAACCCTCAGTTGACACCTCTTTGATGAAATGGCAGCTGTTGCCATTGAATCACCCTTCCTTGTCTCAGCAGTGATGGTCTTCCCCATCCTGGATAGGATTCCATCCTTGGACATCCTCAAGACCTCAAATGGAAAGAGTCAGAAAATGTGTCATTAACATTTTCCTCTTGATCCAAGCAAACCAACCATATTTGGCTAGCAACCTGCTTAGGTAATGGGACTTATTACTTACTATGGCAGGTCACTTCACCAACTGGTTGACTCGCTAGTTGCAGGTGGCATCACTCACCTCACAACTCACTATTTATTCTGATCAGTCAGTGATGATACCTGACTGATCCCAATTGGTACACCTGATAGGTAATCACTACCAGATGCCCCTATTTTGTCAGCCACTCCACCCGATGAGATCTTAGTTATTCAACCAGATTGATCACCAATGGATATGACCAGATGAATATCCCAAAATCCCCCTAATTTAGTTCCTCCAAAACTTGGGCCAACCGATTTCTGATTCACTTCGCCTTAGGGAATTTTTCCCTAGTGACACCAGGTAATCTAGCAGGCTGGGAATATGGGCAAAAATCCCAACAGATGCAAAAAACACTTTCCAATGGAATGGGGAACTGTACAAGCAGGACGGTGATTCTACAGTGAATTTTCTGTGACCCTCAGCCTGACCAGGAATTATTATGAGTGCCCACAAGGCAGTCAGACTTGGTGGAGTGTGCAAGACAATGGAGTTGTTGTGGCCTCAGTACTATTGGGAAAGTATGAACTTTGATGTGCTCAAAAACATTTCTTGTTGCCATCGGTGCCAAGTGGAGAAGCCATTCCACCATAAGACTTCTTATCAGGTAGTGAAATCACATTTTTCTTGGCATACTGTTTCCCTGGATGTTGTTGGTCCCTTGCCAACAGGAGCTAACTGGTGTAAGTATGTTCTTGTGGCTATCAACCACTTGACCCGGTGGGTCAAAGTAAGGGCAATATGAGATTTGGGGGCTGTTACAGTGTCAAATGTTTGTGATGGAGTGCATTATCCAGCAAGATGGATGCCCTCAGTTTATTCTCACTGATAATGGAACCAATTTCACCTTGCACATCCTCCCCAAACTGAATGAGCTTATGGGTATCCGCGGGGTTCTAATAACCCCATATCACCCAAATCTAATGGAATAATCAAACAAGTGAATGTGACTCTGGTGAATATCCTGCAAAAATTATTAATGGATCGACCATCTGATTAGACCTCCCTTCTTTCCACTGCCATGTTTGCCTATAACATTAGTTATCATTCCACCATGAGGAAGAGTCCCTTCCAACTACTATACAGTCAACACCCAGCTCTTCCAGCATTACTTTATTTGTGTGTGGAAGACACCAGCATAGTGGAACCCCACCACTATTTGACTAACCTTGCAAATCCTGATCAAATTATAAACAGAAGCCTATTCCTTCAGCTTAGCCAAGAAGATCAGAAATCAGGCCACAGATCAGATATGTCAAAGTGGGTTAGCGCAGTTCAAGGAAGGTGACATGATTCTCTTCCATGACCAGCATGGGTTTGAGTGGAAACACAAGCTGGCCAGTATTTGGATTGGTCCATTCAAAGTCATTGAGAAAACTGGGGTCAACACATATACTATCAAGGACCCTGTTAGCAGTCAAATTTTCAACTGAGTGCATGCAAAGTTTCTCTGGGAGTATAAGCAATAGGAGCCTTATTGTCCAGTCAAGGAGGGGATAATGTCATAACTCTGATATGACTGGATGATAAGCCCTAAGTCAATATGGTGGAATGGATGGAATCTGCCAATTTATTATGAATACAATTAATTGAGCGCCTCAAAATGAGGTGATATTGGGTTGTTGGGAAAAAGGCTGAATTGGGCAATTGTGAATTGATGAATAAATAATTGGCGGAACCAATAAGATATGGTGAAGTGTATTACTAAGTTATTAAAGTGGTACCATCCAAAGTCATTACCATACAAGTGGGATGAGATGATGGAGGAAGTTAATATGTTAGTAGTTTTAGAGTGAGTGTAACAGTGAGAATCCGCTGTATTAATATATTAGATAAAAGAGAGTTGAGGGAGCAAGTGTTCCATATTATTTTATTTATAAGTTTATTCTGTTATGTTGAGGACAACGATCATCATATCATTGGTCCTAATTGCTCAGTGGGTCAAACCCTGTGCAAAAATTTCATTGATGTATCTCTCAAATACCGCCAATTTTATAACACAGTAATACAAAATACATTTATAATGATTTAATATTTTTTTAAATAAGACTTGATTACAAAGTTTCTAAAGTTAGGAATAACTTTTGCCTTTATGGCAAAGATTTATACATGAAAGATACTGTTCCCAATATACTCCATTACCAATACAAAATCAGTCTACCCATGTTAGTCTTCAATAACCATTAGGATAAATTTGTAATCATTAATATGAAAGTAAATGGTCAAGGATCAAGTTTTACATTTAGAAGAGAATTTTAGCAATACATAAGGCTTACCATATTTTACTTCTAAACTATAATGAACATCAGTTTCTATTTGTTTATATAATCCATGAAGGATACCTTATGCTTACAGTATTATTCTATTTTTGAAGCTGTAGCACTATTGTATCGTTTAGCAACCTAATAGATATCATTTGGTAAAATATATGATTTATTATAAAAGGCTATAGATATAGCAAGCTTAAAAATAAAGTAACTTTAATCAAAAAAGCAAAAGATGAACCATGTATAAAAATAGCTAATATTACTCTCTATCAATTACATCAGATATAAACCAAAAAGAAAGATGGTTTAGTAAAAGATACTGATATTTACTGCAATTCAAGAACTATAGACAATTATAATTTTATTATTGCAGCCTAGTATTAGGACATTACTTTGGAAGGGTGATGGAAACGAGATCATGTGGAGGTAGAGAAAAAAAACAACTTAGAAACTTTTCCAAGATAGTATACTGATCAGCTGAAACTATGTATCCATAATTACATGGCATGTGGCTAGTATGGATATAGACTATATAAAATATATTATAGAATCCTTTGTTGCAAACTTATGCTCAAAAGGTTATAAATTTTGAGCTGAAGGACTAATAGGTTTTAACCCTACAATTTAAGGTAGAAGATAAGTTGAAAAAGACAATCTAAATATGCCAAAGTGTTTTTTTGATAGTTACAGCTACTTTCTTTTTTCATATTTAAAATATGATCTATATTTCTACTCTATGATGCATTCTCTATTTGTCCTTTAAGATGGTTTATAAGTAGATGCTTTTGGATAAACTACAATTATAATAGATTATAGTTCTACAAGCATTCTATCACAAGGCAAATTAAATATATAAGAATGATTTATGAATGTTCTACAAACTTTGCTTTCATTTTCAAAAGGCTATGAGATATATAAAGTCAAACTTATACTAGAGTTTATATTCTATAACCTTCATTTACAAACTTAAAGTTTGAACTTTAAAAAATAGTTATACTTCACAAGGTTCCTTGTAAAAAATTATTCAAATATAGATTTTATATTTACTTTATTTTATACATCCTTTGATACTAAAATTATAAAAAGATTTTGTAAAGCTGTCAATACAGTAGTAAAATCTATAGATGATACATTATCTGTCTGTCTATCTTTATAACGTTTGATTAACTTGATTTATTCTATATAGTTATTAATAATAGTAGATTAATTTGATTAAAGTTTCAGTTTAGTATACATCTATTATTGAACTATTTTATATATTGAAAATTTAGTATCTACCATTTTCTAATTCTCTGGTTAATTGAGAATTTTGTACTAATCTCTAGAACTATGCCTTTTAAACCAATAAGAAATATTTGAGTAATATCAATAAAAAATATAGCTAATAATTCTAATATTATAACTTAAAACTAGATTGATAGATAATATATATAATTATTGAAAACATAATTGCTTCTTTAGCTGCTTTATAACTAAGTGTCTACTGAACTCATATCTGATTTACTAATCTATAAAAATCCATATAGCTATGAAGATATCTTCATCAGATAATTTAATAAATTTCTCTATGCAAGCGGAGTTACAGGTGAACTCTAGTTAGATATTAAAGCTAATGATCAATTTGTAAAATCATCTTAGTGTGACAATTGATATCTAGTTGATCAACTCAATTATCTGATAGAATTACTACCAATGGGTGGGATCCACTAACACTAGGAAGATGGTTTAGACAGTTAATTGTAGAATAGGTTGAATTAACTTTGAGTTGAACTGATTGGTTATTTAAGCTTAAAGGCATTTCATAAAGGCGGAGACTCTACGCTCCTTAGCACAAGTGAGGAGGGTGGGGGTATCGTCATAGAATTGGGAATCCGAGGCTTCTGGGAGCGAAACGGAGGCGTTGGGATCCAAGTTCCAAGAGGAATACTTCTCTTGATTCACTCGAGAGATGGTTGCTAGTTCATATTCTGGGGCCTCTTGGACTTCAACGATATCCTTGGATGGGTTTTGGATGATTGGGGTGAGCTCATGGGGCAATGACGACCTGAGGTCCGGAAAAGCGGGTGGGTTATTACTGGGGTGAGGGGTTGATGCTGGAAAGGAGGCTCGCTGGATATTGGATTTTGGGACTTCGGAGGGTGAAAAGATAAATAGTTCTTGAGTAGCGTTATGGGAGGTTGGTTGGGCATAGCTTATCTTCTCTGAAGTTTTGGATCTTTTGCTTGACTCTCGGTATAGTTTAAAAGCTGCCATCGTCTTTTGAAAGACTGGATCCATAAGGAACGCCAAGAAGTTCAAAACTCCCGGTAGCCCTAAAGGGGTAAGCTTATTTAAACCATTACCTAGTGTCATGATCATCAGCATAAAAAGAGGTTTACTTCGCTTTTTGGTGTGAAACTCGTGCACGTGATATACAAAATACCCTACGTGAGTGACGACTGGGATAACGCAGTAGAGGGTACTTTAAAGGATTAGCAGATCAACACTGGTTTACACTCGACGGATAAGGGCCTTAATAACACTGTTGTATCGCAGAGACCGCCAGTCATCAACTTTATTCGAGCACGCGTTCATGTTGAGAGCATGGTTCAAGTTTCTTTCATTTTTGGTAAGCTTAACGATGATCAGCATAATGATGATGGAGCAATGATGCACGTCAAAAGCACCCAAAACAAATACAGCCCCCAGTGCCATAGATGTTGCACCAGGTTTGGAATATCTCCCACGCATACCGGAAGGATTAACTCCCCATCCATAAAGAGGACTAAAATTAGGCATATAAAAAGTCGATACATACCGATAGGAAACAAGGATAGGAAGACAGAGAGGCCAAAGGATACCATCCAGTACGTTCTCTCCCACATGGCATTGAAGGAGAAGCCGTGGATGAACACCAGCTGCAAGTTGACGGCGATTGAAACGTTGAGAAAGAGGTAAAAGAGGTCGAGCCACTGATTAAATGTGTCCAGCAAAGTGCAACTCAAAATATCGAGTTCAATCTGTGCCCCCAGAATGTTGACGATAGCCTTGAAAAAGTCGACAATCGAAATAGCTAGCGTAAACCGGATTGACACTCGGTCCATGGTTTTACTGTCCATCGCCATGCCGCCAAGGATTGCCGTAACCACCAAGATGGCCCCAACCGCTGAAAAGGCATTTACCACCAAGTTGATGTGTGCGGCGATATCCAAGAAATCTGACATTTGCACTTGCGGCTGCTACTCCTCAACTCAGTTATAGCCCAATCAGCCTCCACATAATTATTTATTCCAACCAGTTCAGCCCTTCTTTGATGGACCGTATACGACGGGTGGCTTTGAGCTACTCTTACCAGAACATCTTGGCCTTCCAAGCGTGCTGTTTTTATCCCCACGTTTCATCGACAGTTCATAGTGTATACGATATTCGAAAATGATTGAAAGTTGATATAAAATTTTATTTCAAGCTGGCATTATTACTTCATACCAAGGCTCATCCAAATTAAATCAATTGATTGTAAACTTCATTAAAAACTAACCCTTCAATTGCGTCAAGTCTATGATTTAACGACAATTTAAGTTACTTTGTAATCAAGGAAATCCTAACGATTTCTAGAAGCCTTGCAATTCAGTTATCAACCTGTGCATTAATTTGCCTCATTCTGTGATAATAAACTTGGAAATTAATCTTATACATAACTACACATCTAATTTCAATATCCATTGAATTGAAAGTATACCATAAGCATGATATTAGCTGCTCAACTTTATGCCACTTTTGGGCGATACTTTATATTGTAAACTCAAAAATTGGGGTTAGAAGATATCACTCCAATTAAATGGCTCTTAAACTCAATTTAAAAATTTAATAGGCGGGAGTTAATTTTGATCTGACCATCTCGTCCAAATTTAAGTCCGAGCCTTATTTTATTTTTACCATTCAACTAATCATAGTTATTTTCAAGTTTAGATCTATAGTCATAAAGATAAAGATTTATTTCAAGCCAGGTCACATTTATCCCTTGCTTTACATATGATCATTTTTTAACTTAAAAATCTCTGTGATCCCAAAAACTTTATCTCTTTGTCCATTTTTTAAAGTAATCAAGTATAAAAACCTGGTCATTTTCTAAATAAATTAGGTCATTCAGTATTATAGGTTTCTCTTTTTTAGTACTAGATGGTCCCAACCCGAGGGGGGATTCATCGATGTAGTATTATAGGTTTCTCCAACTCCTCCTTTAATCAAATTAATCTTGGCTAACTCACTTTACTAGATTTAGGCCTTAATCTCCCAATATGCCTGCTGTTATGGAGCTGGGTAACCCTCAATTAAACTATGACTAGGAATGCAAGCAGCTCTTCAGATATTCTAAAAATTGTCAAGCAAACAGCAAGTTATTTTTAGACTGGCCTGCCAGTTTAAATGCTGAAGCACCCAAACGGCAAACCCAAATTCCAGTAGCACTGCTGCTGGTATGACAGTTATGGACCCAGAAAGGAATTCCGCCATTGAGTGCCCATGAGTCATAATTGTGCATAGACATCTAACAAAGTATCAGGTGCACACGGCCATAAACTCTGAGGGTTGTTGGAATACAGGCAGAAAGGGTGGTTTAGGTTTAAGCATAAAAACTAAAATTTAGTAAAGGATTTTATTGGAAAATTAAGAAATAAATTTGACCAACAATTTTCTCAGTGTGATACAACTGATTAAACAGTGTTTGATTGGTAGTGGGTCAAAGCAGGGATTGGGCCCCCAAATTTGACCTAACCTGGAAAATTTTGGGGGGGGGCAGATAATTTTAATTAGAACTGATATTGAAGGATTTGGTGGCAAGCCGAGTTGCTATTGGTTTATCCACAAATGCCTGGACTGATGCTTGACTGCATTTACATTGATTAGTGCAATAGCATCTAGGCTGATGGGCAATGGGGATTCCCCAGGGCCACCTCACATAGGGGCAGTCCCAATTGGTTAGAAATGGGTTTGGGATGGCTAACCCACCCGTTCCCAGTCACTGGGGAATTTGTTCAGCCAAATGATTTATGTTGGGTGTAAATTCTGATTCTTGAATTAGGGGTTTCAAATTATTGGTGACAATCCCTGACAATTTTGAAGGGAATTTGGCAATGGCGATCATATCACTCGATGGCTCAATGGCATCTGTAATTCCAGCTGATAATTTTCTAATTGTCTCTTTCCTTTTATTGGTTTTCTGATCATTGGGCTTGATTCCTGTTAATTTCAGACATTTACATCTTTGATTCAATAATTCCAGTGCAGATCTCTTCAATTTGGTGGACAAATTCAGCAGAGGTAAACATGGGAACTGGGGGAGGAATCTTCAGAGAGAGTGCTGTAACCCAGCGCTCATCTACCACATGGGCGAGGTCACCCTGGGTGATGAGGGGTACAGCCACCCTCTTTGGACCCTTCTTATTTGGAAATGGGAAAATTTCCCAATCTATGCAAAGGGGACATTCCCTTGGACTTACATTACCCTTTCCTTTTGCCAAAGGAGGGGCACCTCCGCTGTGGAACTGTGTAAGTACTACATCTTTTGCACCTTTGGCAACTTTATCACCATCAAGGTAACAACTTTTTTTGGGGTGGATGGAGAGCATCAGGATGGGACTCATGAAATGCCTTGACCAGTTCCATGCAGTTTGCACAATTGCGGGCCTTGACCCAACTGTTCTCATAGGCTGGATAACTCTTCCAGGTGACAAAATACTGAACTGACCTTCAAGATTTATGGGATGCTAAGATGTTTTCCACCTCAGTCTCCTCCGCATCCTCAATTACTATTGCTCAGGATTAGTGGAAACAGTCCCCTTGAATGGGGACAACTGAGATATGTGGAAGATGGGGTGCTGTTTCCAATGAGCTGGCAACTTTAACCGGAAAGCACCATTGCCCAAGTCTTTATCCATTAAGTGGGGACCCAAACGCTTTCTTGCAAACTTCTGGGAAGTTACCTGCATCCATAAATGGCACGTATCTAGCATAACATATGAGCCCACCACTATGTCATGACCAGGAAGCCGTTTTCAATCCGAAAACCACTTGTAATCATCAATAGCTTTAGTGAGATGCTCCCATACTAAGGACTGGGTAGACTGAATGTGCTCAGCATGATCTGGAGCAGCTGGGACCTCTGGCGCAGACAGGGGCTGACTGAAAATGAGGGATTATACCCCAACATCGCTTTATAGGGAGAAAACCCTGTAGAGGTGTGAGTACCATTGTTATAGGCAAATTGAGCGAGGGGGAGGTCATAACCCAGGTATCCTGTACAGCCACAGCGTAGCAGTGCAAATACTGTTTCAAAATTTTGGTTAACCCACTTGGTTTGTCCACCTGACTGGGGATGATATGCTGTGGAATGGCAGGGGGTGATTTTTAAGATGGATAAATGCTGATTCCAGATTTTTGCTGTAAACTAGGGCCCACGGTCACTGATAATCTCCTGTGGGAGACTAAACATAGAAAACACATGGCGTACAAAGAGATGAGCAGTTTCTTCTGACATAATTGTGGAAGAGCATGTAATAAACAAGGAAAATTTAGTAAAACAATTGACCACCACCATCACTGCCGTAAATTCATTAGAACAGGGAAGTTCAGCAATAAAATCTATAGACACCAATGTCCATGGACCCTCCGCCTGTTGTAAAGGATGAAGAAGACCCTTCCTGATAAGTCTGACTTGGCCCATGCACAAGTAATGCAATCGGTGATTCAGGCTGGTACTTCTTTTGATAGCCTGCCCAATTAAAAGTCCGCTTGATCAACTTGGTATATTTCCTTATTACCCAGATGACCAATTGTGGGAAGGTCGTGATGTTCCCAAAACACCTCAGCTCTGAAGAGAGGGGGAACCCAAATCCATGACAAAAATAAATGAGACCCTCCACCAAGGAATATAGGGAATGTTTGTGAGTTTAAAGGGACAATTGGTATAATAACTCCGCTCCTTTGGGACAGGTCATTTGAGCTGCTAAAACCCATGAAATGAGAGGAGCATTAGGAGCTAAGTCTACTGATGAGACCATGGGCGATACAATAGATAAATTTGGGTGGTGGGAATCACGGTAACCAGGTCCACTTCATCCAAGTCAGTGGGGCAATGAGCCAGGTTGTGGCTAAGGAAATCAGGAAGCACATTTAATGCACCTTTCATAAATTCATATCAAAATTGAAGCTGCATAAATCCCAATAGGTGAGAGCTTGCATATGTGCCAATTTCTGCATCTTGCAAAAGAAAGAAGAGCTTGGTAATTTTTACGCACCATTAACCCATGCTGAGCACCTTATAACAGATACCGCCAATGAGTCAGAGACCATGCTACAGCTGCAAACTCCTTATCATAGATGGCACAGGATTGCTCAGTAGAGGAGAATTTTCAGGAAAAGTACATGATCAAATGTTCTAAATCATCATGCTCCTAAGAACAGCCCCCACTGCAACGGATGAAGCATTGCATGCAACGATATACAGTATGGATGGGCCAGAATGTTTTAGAATAGGAGGTGATAAGAACACATCTTTAATTACTTAAACGCCTGCTAGCACTTGGGTGTCCAACAAAAAGGAACATTTTTACCCATGAGGGGGGAAGCGAAGTGGCAGTTGGGAAAAGGCTGGACAAAATTTATTTAGGAAAATAATGGTGCCCAAGAAAATTTTTAATTGTTTTTGGGTTGTTGGAGTTGCCCATTCTTGGATGGCATCCAACTTGTTGGGGGAATCACATACCCATCTTTTAGGACAAGGTTGCCAAGAAAGGTAACTTCCTCTCTATAAAACTCGCATTTTGAAGGCTTGACAAACAAACCTGCCTTATGCAAAGCATCCACTACTGCTTCCAAGTCTTTTGTGTGTTGTTTGGGAGAAGGGAGTGAACCAAAATGTCAATATATGCGACTACACAAGTAAATTGGAGGTTGCTCAGCACACTATTGATCATTATTTGAAATGTGGCTGGCGCATTCTTCAACCTGAAGGGCCTTACATGGAATTGAAAAATACCTCACTTTATTTGGATTGCAGTAAGCCATTATTGACCTTTCATCACCCATATTTCGTTGAAGGCATTAATGAGATCAAGCTTGGAGAACACACGAGACTTAGTGATTGCTTGACTGATAGTTTGCTCCAGGGGCAAAGGGTAGGGATTGTGCACTTAATTTTATTTAGGTGTCCATAATACATGCAGGGATGGAGGGAACCATCAGCCTTCTTGGCAAAAACAATGGGAAAGGCAACCAGCGATGTCTCCGTTGGGAAGTCAATATGACTGTATGATATGCTACCTATATTGGAGGATCAGAGTATGAATTGAGATGAGTCTCGAGATTAACGGGAAAGGTATATGAATAATAATCAATCAAAATGTCAATCATTCAGTGAATCAAGGGGAATTACACCGAGATTTGATATAAATGAGAACATCTAGAAATGGAAAGACGAATAGAAGACTACCAAGCTGAGGATGCATCCAGCTTGGGGAACTGAGATATAAAGAGTTACATGGAGGATTGAGGAGGAGGTCTTTCTGGGGTGATTAAGTGATTGCAGATAAGTTTGCAATTAGTGTAAGTTTGATAAAGGTTGAAATAAGGGGCGATTGCTCCATATATAGTTTATCAAGGTTTTATTAAAAGTTGGCAATCTTCATATTGTCCAATCTGGTTGCTCAGTGGCAAATACCCTGTGCAAACTGACTTGGCAGAATTAAGACTATAAGCTGAGAATTAACAGTGGTGATCACTACAGGGGGCCACTGTCAACTGTAGTACTTCAAAACTAGGATGTGATGATGATCCCGCATTTGTTACAACAAAATTTAATTGGATTCTGCGCGCGTTATGCCAAAGAAGCACAGGAGGCAACTAACAACAAACTGATATTATTTACTGTAACCAAACTAGGTAATGATGAGGTTATAATCAATCTGCAATTAGGAAATGGCCTTGAGCTGACGGACAAGCAACAAGGACGCTCCACAAATGTGACCCCTCAGCAGTAGCAGAATATTATGGAGTCGCTGTTGCGCGGGTATTTATTATATGAAGATGAGGTGGGAGATTATGCCTTAAGTTTGTTTTATAACCAATGTGACCAAGAGAATTACTACGCCCTGTACATGTCCTATCTGGATGTGACTACGATGGGGTTGACTCATCACCTTGGCACTCACGGAATGGAGGAGTATCTCATCGCCTATGTGCAACTGTCTATTCTCCAGCTACTGCGTGTGCTGGCTCGCCACAATATAGTGATTGAAGATGTAACGCGGTTTGCTCAAGCACAACAAAATGATACCCGCCTCCTGCTCAACCACCTCAATTGCTCTTTTTCAGAAGTGCAAGGGCGCTGAAGCAGATGGACCGTCATGTTGGGGACATCCGCTGTCAATTGGACATTTTGGTACCACAGTTAAATTTAGAGTTATCCCAGGTAATAGGAGAACTGTTGAGTTGGCATGACCTATTGGTAGAATGTATACAGGGCGTAACAACGTTGGGAAGCAATACTGAGCGCTTCATGATGGATCTAGAAGAATGGGCAGAAGCACTCGAAGCTGTGATTGCTCAGCTAAGGGAAAAATAGCACTGATGAAACAACAAGTGATGGATCAAATTCGGTTCCACCTCAACTGAATTAACCCAACTTTGCATCAAATGGAGAAGTCAGCAGATGACAAATAACACACTTATCCTTTGGTCAACATCCCCCAAATATCTCCAGCTAGTCCTTCGGGTTACCCAACTGGAAATTGTTAGCCAGGTGGAGCGCAGTTGAGTTTATCCTCTTCCAATCGCTGAGACAAGGGAGTATGCGGACAAGCAAGGATGGCTTGATACCCTTTAACAAGCCAATGAGGAATTGGTACATGAACAAGCTACCCTCCTTAATCAAATAAACAATGCTAATCATCAAGTGGGTAACGCTAGCTGGCAACATGCACAAATGCAGAGCGGAATTGAAGAAGTCCTCTTGCGACTACAAGCGGTGGAGCAACAACTGAATGTTGAGCGGAAATTCTTTCAGGAATTGAAACATCGATATGAGACATTGCAACGGGAATTCCAGGATGGATGGTGTAGATGCTATATGGTTAAATGGAAAATTTAATCAACAAACATTTTGCGGAGCATGCCAGAGCAAGAGGAAGTAGTGCAGCTAGTGATGATTCAGGTGAAGAATTCTATGGATCAGCAACCAAATATCCCTCAGGCGGTGTGATGGACCCCCCATGTGATGCTACTTCTTCCGAGTCCATTTTGACAGATCTGAGTCCTTCAGGGTGGCTAAATGATAATTCACAAGGGGGTGGTTCCCTTAGTCGCTCAGGAACTAATTTGCCTGCTTCTTGCAGCATAAGCCTGGAGCAAGGTGAAGCTGTTCAGATTAATCAACTTCCTCCCTTCAAACATGATGGGAATCCACACCGTTAATACAAGAAATTCAAATTCGCCATGGAAGGGGCTTCTGAATGGCAGAAAGCAAAACTGTTGCTGTCCGCCTTCGATGTGGAAAGCGCTGATCAAGTTATCTGCTATCTTCCAAATAGCTCAGTATCCTATGAGGAAGTTAAAACAATTGTTCTTCAGCTGTTTGGGGGCGCGACCAAGATGACCCAATGGAAGGCCAACTTCCTGACTATACAGTTTCACCAAAACAAGACCCTGTTAAAAATTTGCTGAATGTTTCTCGGTGGAAGCACATGTACTACTTGAAGTTAACATTTTATCCACTTAAGATGTTGGTATAGTGATGACGGCGGCCATCAAGCCATATTGGGAACTATAAAATGCTGTCTCACGTTTTGGATGGAGATGCATGACTTATTTGAATCATGAACACCTTATGTCAACTCTCCGCCACAATCAGCACCCCTAATTGAGCTAAAAAATCTCTGCTGTCTGCACCAAACTCTCAGGATACGGGTCACAGTGACCAAGCTATCAACCACTGGAACATATTCGTCCCCCATAAAAATTGGCAGACCCTTTTCGGCCTATGTATACTCCACCAGTTTGTCCAGACTCTGGAACCATACCATCAATTTCTGAACTAACCCTTCCGCTGCAAGCTATATACATGAACCTTTTATGAATACCTGCTTCCAATGCGGATGAAGAGGGCATTATGCGGATAATTGCCCTAATAACCCACAAGTGTATGCGATGCCAACTGAGAAAAACGAGCAGGGAAAAGCTCAAGAGGAGTAGAGATGGGATGCTCTACCTCTGCTAAGTCTAATTCAATTGTTCATAACAATTCACAAGCACCTCTTTGGTTAGGATTCAGAACTCAATTGGATGATTTGTTATACAAACAGCTTCCATCAAATTTCCCAGCTTCCATTTCTAAGAATAGGAAGTCTCCCCCAAGCTCGGAGTTCTGCCAGGGCGTGCAGAAACCATATGCATGGCAGATCCTGGAACAGACCAGCATAAGCAACGCGGATCCCTTGATGGACTTCACCTCTTTAGCAGGGGTTAATGTAGCCATTCCAGTGGAGAAAATCACTAGTGAGTATCCACAGGTCAGCAAGAGCATTTCCTCCTTTTTGAGTAACACAAAGCCCTTGGACGTACATATAATAAACACTGATGGTTCTTCTTACTCAAAATGCAATTACAATGATATTTTTGTTCAAAACACAAAAATCCGCGCTATCATAGACATGGGAGCCCCTGTGAACATAGTCTCTACCATGTTGGTGGCTAAGCTTCTGTTGAAACTGGATGTGGACCATCAAGTAGTATATGGGACCACAGGGATGCACAGTGTAATGGAAACATCAGAAGAAGTTTAGAAAGGCCTGCCAGTCGGGATGCATGAGCATCCAGAAAGCAAGCAAGAATGCCAGAGGCATTGCCAATCATATGACTTGATATGGAGCTGGGAAATAGGATACCACGAAATGGTGGCGGAACGTCAGGGTTAGGAGTATCCCAATGGCAAACCACACTGAATAGACTTCAGACCCAGGGGTTCTAGTAACAGGGATGGAAACTACTGGGATAGTTACTGCGAGATTCTTGGTTGTTAAAACCATTTCGTTGGGGGTGATAGAGATGTGAATTTTCTCTTGTAGTTGGCGGACATAGGGCCATAAAATCCCCATATATTGCTGCCAGAAGGTCATGAGAACAGGGTTGTAGAGCCAAAAATTTTGGACTTGTTGAGCCCAATTGGCAATGGATGGAACCATGGTAACCAACAGAATTGGTAAGGCCCACCCAGAGTGCGGAACGGTGGACCACCAGGGAAATGCCATATGGAATGTGGTCAAAAGGAAAAAGATAAAAATTTGAGGTTTTAATAAAATTTTATCTGGGAAATAAAGTAAGAAAATTGACCAACAATCTTCTCAGTGCCCTGCAACTGATTAAATAGTGGTCAATTGGGTAGTGATAAGGTGTGGTTAGGATCCACAAATTTGGCCTAACCGGCGAATTGGTTGATAGTGGAGGGGTTTATTCTTTGGGAACTGACATTGCAAAATTTGGCAGTGGGCCGAGTCTCTGTCAGTTCAACCTCAAACGTCTGGACCGGGGGTCAATTATGTTTCTGACAGTTAGCATGATGGCTTTTGGCCCAAAGAGCGATGGGAATCCCCCAAGGCCATCCCATATAGGGATGGGACCATTTGGTTGGGAACAGGTTTGGGATGGCCAACCCACCCGCGCTCAGTTGTTTAACCATTTGTCTAGTCGATAGTAGCCCATCGGGTGCAATGCCCAAATTACTATTAGAGGACTTTGAACTCTCATTGATGATGCCTGATATTTGTTCTACTGATTTAGGGATGAATTGGAACCATCAGGCGATCCGGCTGATATCTCATTCTTCATACTTTTACAGCCATTCAAATTTTGGCTGTCAGCCCGATTGCTGCTCAAATTAGATCTGACCAATTTCAGTTTGATGATCTCAGCACAGATTGCACTAATTCCCCACAACAGTTCTGCCGAGGTGAGTGAGGGAATTGGGGGTGGGATCTGAAGTGGACAGGCTGTCACCCATCGCTCGTCAACTATGTGGGCGAGATCCCCCTGGGTGATGAGGGGTACCGCCATCCTCTTCAGTGTTTCTTATTCAGGAACAGAAAGATAGCTTGATTGAGAGCCAAAGGACACTCCCTGAGACTTACATCACCCTTTCCTTTTTCCAGAGGGATGGCCCACCACCGGGAAACTGCACCAGAGCCACATTTTTATGCGCTTTGGGTAACTTGATAGCCATAATCGTCATGGCCTTCTGAATTGGGCGGGGAGCCTTGGGGTGAGATGTGTGTAAAGTGTCAACCAGGTCCATACAATTTGTGCAATCGCGCGCCTTAACCCAACTGTTTTCATAAGCTGGATATCCTTTCCAGGCCACAAGATATTGAACTGATTGTCATGACTTCCGAGATGCCAGGATGACCTCCACTTTGGCTTCCTCCTTGTTATTGATGATGATTGGTTCTGGGTCCGTGGGAATTACACCCTTAAAGGGTGACAACTGGGATACATGGAAAACTGGGTGTTGCTTCCAATGCGCGGGAAGCTTCAACCAGAACGCCCCATTCCCTAATACCTCCTCCACTAAGTGAGGACCTGAACACTTGCTGGCAAATTTGTGGGAAGGGGTTTGGATTCACAAATGGTGAGTATCGAGCATGATGTAAGAACCCACCGTAAAGTCATGACCCAGAAGGCGCTTGCAATCCACGAATCACATATAGTCAATAATGGCTTTAGTGAGGTGCTTCCGCACTAAAGCTTGGGTCAATCAAATATGGGCAGCATGATCCGCAGCAGCTTGCACTTCTGGTCATAAACATGCTCCAACTGAGAACAATGGGTTATAACCCAACATTGCTTCATATGGTGAAAACCTGTGGAAGCGTGAGTCCCATTATTGTATGTGAATTGGGCAAGAGGCAGGTCATCAGCCCAGGTATCCTGTGCTGCTACAGCACAACAACGCAGGTACTGTTCAAGAACTTAGTTAACCCGCTCAGTCTGGCCATCGGACTGGGGGTGATATGCCATGGATCGACAGGGGGTTATCTTAAGGATTGACAAGAATTCACTCCAAAACTGGGCGGTTAACTGAGTACCCCTGTCACTAACAATTTCCTGGGGAAGACCAAACATTGAAAACACATGTCAAACAAATAGACGCTCCAAACTTTTCTTTCTCGTTGCAATCACTATTGCAACCTATCCAATTCAAGACTGAATCTAGTTTGATAATCTCACAGAGGAGATTAGTCTGCGCCCATGTCAGGGAGCAGTTGGGCAAGCAAGGTAAGAGGAGCAGGTGGAAGGCCCGCGGCCTCCAACGTTTGAAAATGCCCCAGAGAATCCAGCAGAATAGACAAAAATCTTAAAAAACCGGGTGGTCATGATTTCCCTGGAGATACTTGCATGGCAAGCATGATGCAACCAGTACATCAACACGCCACACTCCCAACCACTTTCATCGGTGGAACTTGGAGTCCGCGTGTATCTGGACATCCAAAAAACGGCCTTATGGGAAAATTTTGTGAAGATGTACACAAAATTTTCCTGACCGCGGTGTACGTTGCACCTCACTCCATGTCACGCGGTTGGCTGGACCTAGGTTTCAAGAGCAAAAAAGCAGCAGACGAGGCTGCAGCGGTGCACATAGTGGTCGACCTCCCTGAAGGGTAACAGGTCATTGAAACCAAATGCACCAGATGGACAAAATCAAACCAAATTTTTCTCACGTTTGACTTTTTGCCTACTACGGTAAAACGTGACATTTTGGAACAACACCTGAAAGATGGTCTCGCCGTATATGGCAAAATACAATCTTTCAAAATGCAACGCTTCACGCTGATGCCACACCTGTGCACTGGCAAAGCCATCGCAGTTCTGACCCCAACTGAGGAGATCGTGAAAGACCTAACCCAGATCCCGCACTCCACTTTTATTAATATCTCAGGGCATACCACCCACCCATTCCAGGTGACCGTGGACAGCGCGCCCCCCATTTGCACCCACTGTGACGCATTCAGCCACAAGGCGCATGCATGCCCCATCAAGGAGGGCATCACATTCCAAGAGCACCCCTCGGCGGCCATGGCTAACGGAGAGGCGCACTACAAACCAACTGCAAGCACCAAGGAGGCTTTCCCATGGGGAGCACAAGGCTGCTACCTATTGGTAAAACCTATCTCCCCGCAAGAACGGAAGAAGGCTAAGCAGGCCCATAGGGCCGCGGCCAAGGAAACGGCCAAGGCCACCACCGCTATCCCACACTCACAACGCCAGGAGGACATGGAAACCTTCGTGGCAGAAGCAACTCAGGAATCCATCAACCAATCAGATTGGGAAGCCTATGCCGAGTGGGCCACTCAATCTGAGGATCTGATGGGAGACTTGATCTCACCCAATTGTTGCACCCAAGCTCCAGTCGAAACTGACTTGGGACCTATCCCAACTGAAAATTTTTTTTTGACCCGCTCAACAGTGCACCAAACTCATCCGCACTGCAAAAAATTCGTCCGACGTCAGGAAAACAAAAAGTGAAGGCCAAAGCCAATGTGACTCTTTCCACAAAAATCAACAAAAACTCCGATAGCATTGCTGCTAACACCCACACTGCTGTGAAAGCCCGTGGGGACCTAGAAGAGGCTGGTGGGCCCCCAGGGCCCACCCCCTCACACCTAAGGTGTGATGGGGGAAACCTTCACTTTAAGGGACGTTGAATATCTCTGGACTCAAGGCCTCCCCGTCCCAGGCTAGGAAACTGAGTTTTTTACAACACAATTTACCCATGGATATCCTGGCCATCCAGGAGTCCCACTGTCCATGAGGTTCTGAGGAAGCTTGGAAAACAATGCTCCTCCCATCCCTATCCTTTTGGTCGAAGCACTGTGGGGTGCTAATTCAGAAAAGTAATTTTTTCAAATTTGTATCCTCAGAAACATTCCTAAATGGCCGAGTGCTCATTGTCACCTTCTCGTGGGCTGACGTAGCGCATGCAATCATCAACATTTTTGCCCCAAATGGTGCACACGAGCATCAGGAATTTTTCTCATTGGTCAAATCCCTCCCGCTACCCCCTGATTCTTTCCTAGTCGGTGACATGAACTGTTGGCTAACCTCACCAACAGACCGGTAACCTCCCTCACCCCACACCCCACAGGGTCACATTGAACTATGCGTTCTAAAGGCCACCCTTGGGTTAATAGATGTGCTGCCATGATATGCCCCGCTGCCTGAAAACATGATGCATCCCCACATCCACAATGGCCATTTAAGGTCCATGACCCACATCGACCTTATTCTAACGCTGGCGAAATTACAACCCCACATCTTTCACTTCAAAACAACAAAAATGGAATTCTCTAACCACTGACTGGTCTCAATAACATACCACCTACCTGTCATAGTTGCTAAGGCCACTTTGGTGCAAAATCCACCCCCCTGAGCTCGCGTGTCCAGGATTTTCCATGTGGGTGGAAGAGGCAACTTTGGCAAAAAAGTTTTTTGCACCATTTTGCATGGACCCCATTTCTATATGAGCAAATTTCAAAAAGAACACCATCCGCCACTCACGCCATCTCTCCTCCAGACGCTCATGAGCCACATTGGCAGTTATCTCGCGCACTCTGGCAGAATTGACACACTTGGAGTCCAACATTTCAGCTACAGGATACAGCCCTGCATGGGGCTGGAAGTGGGCGGAGGCAGCCACCCACCTCAACACACTTGAAAAGCAACACAAACATCAGCTTTGTGTCCAATACAGGGCCACACACATCACTAAAGGTGACAAGTGCACCGCATATTTCTTTAAAATTTTTTTTGCACCACGCCAGAGCGTGGCCTGCACACAGGTGCGAAGATTGGATAATTCTATTGCGGATACACTGGCCGAAGTGGCAATCGAAATGCAAAAATATTACTCCAAGCTGTACCAAGCTGAACCAATTCAGCCAGCCAAAGTGGCAGAATTTCTCGACTGAGCTCATATCTGCACCATTTTCTGATACCCAGAAATAATGAATTTAATTACTCCAAACGAATTATGGACAGCCATTCGCAGTGCGCCAAACCAAAAATTCCCAGGCCCAGATGGCATTCCATATGAGTTCTACAAAAAATTTATTAAATATATATCCCCACTTCTGCTTGCCTCACTTAACCAAAGCCTGTTGGAAACGCGCCTCCTACCAGGAGGACATGATGCCTTTACTGTCACGCTCTTCAAGAAAGGGGATAAGCTTGACTTAGCCAACTGGCGCCCCATTTCTCTAACAAACACAGACACCAAAATTTTTCAAAAATTATGGCTAACCGATTAGGGACTGTAGCATCTGCCACCATCTCCCCAGAACAATTCGGTTTCATCCCCAGAAGGTCGATTTGGGATAATGTGCACTCTGTGGCTAATGTATGTCAGTCCACAGCCTCTGGGGCACTTGTATTCTTGGACCAACAAAAGGCCTATGATAGAGTAAACTGGGAATACCTAAGGGCCTGCCTCCATCAATTCCGTCTGCCCCCTTGCTTCATCAACTGGGTGATGCTGCTCACAGAATCTGCAACAATGGCAGTGCGTGGCCCTGGCTTCCTAACGGAAGTAGTCCGCCCTCAGAGGGGCTTGCGACAAGGGGACCCCCTCAGCCCACTCTTATACAACTTCAGCCTTGACCCACTACTGCGAAATGTGAATGCCCAACTCACTGGGGTCCATGTGCCAGGCCAAGCCCCTGTCAAAATATTGGCGTTTGCAGATGATTGTGTGGTTGGAGTGTCTAATAATCAAGATGCACGCGCGCTTGAAGCTCTCATCCAGGAATATTCCCAGGTAAGCAACGCGGCACTGAACGCCTCCAAAACTGAAATCATCCTCCTTGGTCAGTTTCAGAACTGCTGGGCCCCAGCAATTAGTTCCCAACCTGGCCCATCTGCTCGCCCACGTCCACGCCTTACTAACTCAACACACACTGCTCCACCGGTGCTCCCCTTTGTGCCACGCCCTACCATAGGACCGGTGCGCCATCTGGGCGTGTGGATGGAGGCAGGCGGATACGCGTCAGCAGTAATGGAGTGCCATATTCTGGACAACGTGACGAAGCGAATCGCCTCTCTCAGAGCCCACCCTACTTCCCTTACTGGCAGGGTTGTTTTACCCAACTCTATGCTCCTATCTAAAGTCTAGTTTGGAGCCCACGCCATCCCCTTCTCCCCAAGCTTCTTCAAATCCTTGTATGCCTTGCTGCAAGGATGGCTTTGGTCAGGCCGCCCTCCACCAGTGCGGCTAGAGGTCATGTTTGGCCCTAATCATCAAGGTGGCATGGGCCTGCTTGACTTCAAAGCCCATGCTGCCAAGATCCTGGGCACCTGGATCGCGGCCATCACCGCTCCTACACTCCCATCCCAACATTGTCCCGCGCAGCCCGCTCCAACTTCTCCCAAGCCTTGGGCCTCAACAATCCATCAAACCCCCACTCCCTGATGAAATACCTCGCATCACACACATCGGCCACAGGTCCTCATGGGACAAAAACCCACTACAAATGAATCCTACTCTCCATGCGGAGCGCAGAGTGGAGAATTCATATTAGCGGACATACAACCCAAAGAGGCCGCCCCTCTCCTCAGTTCACACAAGAGGTACAGGGGCTACCCATCCATGATGGCGTGATCCCCTTTCGGCCCCATGTCCTATCCAGGGTGGATTACCTGGACATGATGGACATCCCTTATTCCATTGAGACCCAAAAAACAATCTGGAAATATGTACATCACCCTCTGTTACAGCCTCAAGTCCGCTCCCATGTGTGGCGCTGCCTGAGGCGGGTGTATCATACAGCTGAGCGCTCTAACGCTTTACAATCATCCTGTGTCATGTGCGGCCAGTATGGAACGCTGTTCCACCGCCTGGAGAAGTGCCCCACCTCTAAAGCGATATGGCGCGAAGTTCAACGTCTGCTAGCCAGGATCAAACGCATCCCTTCAGTCTGTCAAGAGATATGTTTGCTCTATCAATGGCCTCCTCCCTTCCACCCTCCCTCCGTGCTCTGGTGGTTGCAATCGCCATGTGAACCATCCACATGATTGTCTTTGATGCCATCGCAGGCTCCACCCCCACCCTCCCAGAAACTGTCCACAGATTTCGGTCTCATTTGGTGGACCACTTTCAAGCGTGGATGTTTGGATACCTCCCCACCGCGTCACTGACAGCTGGTCTCCTCCTGGTTCCCAGTCTGGTTCATCAAATCAGACCCCTTCCTCCACACATGCTCAATAATGGCTACGGCCCCTTCACACGTTCCCTCCCCCTCCCCATAAGTGGCGTTCCCGCTGGCAACAAGAGATAGCATCACTTCTCTGGGGTGCCTCCCCCGGTACTAAGTTTATCTGTCCTGAGTCATATTCGGAAGTGTCTGTCCCATGGTCGGCCTTCCCCGCAATAAATTTAAATTCAAATAGACGCTCCATTTCTTCTAATGTTATCGCAGAAGTACAAGGAATAAACAGGGAAAATTTGGTAAAGCGATCTACCACTACCATTACCGCTATGAAACCATTAGAGCAGGGGAGGTCAACAATGAAATCTATGGACACTGAGGTCCATGGACCTTCCGCCTGTTGTAAAGGGTGCAGAAGACCATTTTTTCTGGAACAGTCTGACTTGGCCCTAGCACAAATAACACAATTGGCGATCTAAGCCAGAACCTCTTTGGTCAGTCCTGCCCAATCAAAGGTTTGCTTGATCAAGTCGATGCATTTCTTGTTACCAGGGTGTCTGACCGCGGGGGGATCATGGTGTGCGCGGAATACATTCAGGAGGAAGGAGGGGGGAACCCAAACACAAGAACAAAAGTAAATGAGACCTTCTTCTAAAGAATATAGGGAGTGTTTGGGACTCAGGTGAGTCAAGTGTTCAATCAACTCCACGCCCTCAGGGCAGGCTGTTTGACCGGCTAACACCTGGGCCAATAATGGATCAACAGCTGACAACGCGGCAGAGGAAACAATGGAGGGAGTAATCAACAGAATTTGAGTGGCAGGAATCATGGTGACGAGATCCTCTTCCTCAGTTTCCGAGGGACAGTGAGTGGGACTACGGCTTAGGAAATCAGGAAGGACATTTAGCGCGCCTTTGATGAATTCATATTTGAAGCTAAAACTGCACAGGTCCTGATAGGTTTGGGCTTGCCGGTGTGCCAATTTTTGGGGTTTGCAAAAATACAAGAGAGCTTGGTGATCTGTGCGAACTGTTAACTCATGACGAGCACCCTGCAACAGGTACCACCAATGAGTTAATGCCCATGCAACAGCAGCCAGTTCCTTGTCATAAATGGCCCAGGACTGCTCCATAGCGGTGAATTTTTGGGAGAAATAAGTGACCAGATGTTCGAGACCATTGTGGTCCTGAAGCAGCACCGCGCCCACAGCTACTGATGAAGCATTTCATGTGATGATATACAGTTTAGTGGGATCAGCATGTTTCAAAATGGGAGGAGACATGAACACTTCCTTAATTGATTCAAACGCCTGCTGGCATTCAGGGGTCCAACAAAATGGTACGTTTTTCCCTGTGAGGGGATGGAGTGGAGCAGCCAACTGGGAAAGTGTGGGGGAAAATTTCTTTAAGAAAATGATAGTACCCAAGAAACTTCGAAGCTGCTTAAGTGTAGTTGGGGTTGGCCATTCTTAGATTGCATCTAATTTGTTGGGGGGGGGATGGCGACACCTTCTTTAAGTACCAAGTTTCTGAGAAATGTAACCTCTTCCTTGTAAAACTTGCACTTAAAAGCTTTGAGGAACAGGCCTGCTTTATGAAAAGCACCACCACTGCTTCTGAGTTGATAGCGTGTTGTTTGGGAGTTGGGGAATGGACTAGGATATCATTGATATAAGCAATAGCGCAGGAGAACTGGAGATCCCCTAACGCATTGTCAATCATTTGGTGAAACATAGCAGGAGCATTTTTCAGCCTGAAGGGCATTATGCGAAATTGAAAAATGGCTCGCCTCGTTCAGATTGCGGTCAGCTATTCTTGTCCTTCCATCACTCAAATCTGATTGAAAGCATTCACCAGATCCAATTTCGAAAAAAAACGGGATTTGAAAATCGCCTGACTGATTGTCTATTCTAAGGGTAATGGGTAGGGATCTGTAACTGATAGTTTGTTCAGGTGACTGTAATCTACGCAAGGATGGTGTGATTCATCCAATTTTCTTGCAAATACAGAAGGGGAGGCGACGGGAGAGGTTTCTTTGAACAGCCAGCCTTTTTTTAACATACCATCCAACCAGGTATTAAGTGCGGCCTCTTCCTCCACTGTATGAGGATACAGCGGACAGTTAACGTTCACCAATTCTACAGTTGTTTGAAATCCACAATCATACCTGGAATATTTTGGTAGATGGTCCACTTTTTCCATATCAAAGATTTACCGGTATTACATTATGATCCCAGGGAAATCAGCTGGGATGCCCGCGGAGGTAACTATGGTGGTGATAGAGGTGGTTCCTTGTATTTTTTTGAGTTTGTTGATCAAAGGGAAATCTCCCTCCAAATCATCATTGGTAAATGACAATATATTAGACTCTAAGTGAATCTTCACATGTTGTTGACGCCACCATCCCATGCCCAAGATCACCGGGAATACCAGGTTTGGCATGGCCAAAAACTGATCACAGAAGTTATATTGGTGGATTGTGAAGTGTAACAGCTGGTGAACGACATATGAAGACTGGTAAGCAGATGAGGCCACCATTACTGAGGCGCCCACATCCATTTCCAATTTTAATTGTTGTGCCAACTTGACGCTTATGAAGTTCCCACTGCTCCAGTATCCACCAGAGCTTCGAAGGATAATGGCGAGGACTAACAATGATTTTCATAGGGACAAGGAAATAAGCAGAATTCTGTTTATTTGGAGATTTGGCCGACTTGGGAATAACTGAAGAGATAGCAGGTATGTTGAATCCAAGGTCAGGGTTTTTAGCTGGGGCAAAAATGGGAGTACAAGTGCGGGAGAAATCATTTCTTCCATCTGGGCTTGAACAGAGTCATTCGTAGTTGACTCCAGAAGCGGCAATTTGGACTCAGGGGTTATGGAGGGGTTGGGATCCACTTCAACAGCTACTCTAGCGTCAGGCGCATCATCTACATCTTTGTTAGGAAATCCTATCATAAAGTTTCCCTTCTGATACAGGGAAACATGGCGAGGTAACACTTTGATAGTAGTTGCGGTGGCACATATCTGATCCACTGATTCCTGAATGGTAGACCTGGACACGTGGTGAGCGGAAACATAATTCAAATTCTCTCTAAAGACTGCCTGAAGCATGTCAGTAGATAGTTCTGACGCGGAAGCCAGCTCACAAAAGGTGGAAATCAGAGAAGCCAACTAGGGGCTTTGGCCATGTTTAGGAGTAGTCTGAGTAAGTGATTTGATTGGGACACATGGGGTTTTAGGGCAGCTGATATAGCAGCCAGCAGGGGACTGGGATCTTCTTTTTGTGAGGAAAAACATAAAAAACTTTTTACTCAACTGTAGGCATCTCCATCTACGGCGTACAACAACGTGAGACTTTGTTGGGCATGAGATATCACCAAAGCATTACTGAGTGCAATTGACGTCCTCATTTGTACTTCGGTGAGAGCATCGAGAACCTGATTGGTGATCTCTTGGGAGGGGATACTGGATCCTTTTCCCGGGCTGGAGGAAGTACGAGAAGATGCAGTCTGCACTTCTTAAGTGGCTTGAAGAAAGTTTCTCAAAATAGAGTGGATGCTTCTCCTGAAGTCAGAAAGTGACCAAACAAACAACAAACAACACAACACTGATTGCACGTTCCTCTGGTAGAGGGTAACCACTGCAGCGCCCAATTCAAAAACCAAGGCGGAAATGGCTGAAAGTAATGGTTGGTAGATTATGTCATGGAAATGGCAGAAGAAGTTTGGACCAGCCTGCCAGTCAGGATGCGTGAGCATCCAGAAAGCAAGCCAGAATGCCAGAGGCATTGCCAATCATATGACTTGATATGGAGCTGGGAAATAGGATACCATGAAATGGTGGCGGAACGTCAGGGTTAGGAGTATCCCAATGGCAAACCACACTGAATAGACTTCAGACCCAGGGGTTCTAGTAACAGGGATGGAAACTACTGGGATAGTTACTGCGAGATTCTTGGTTGTTAAAACCATTTCGTTGGGGGTGATAGAGATGTGAATTTTCTCTTGTAGTTGGCGGACATAGGGCCATAAAATCCCCATATATTGCTGCCAGAAGGTCATGAGAACAGGGTTGTAGAGCCAAAAATTTTGGACTTGTTGAGCCCAATTGGCAATGGAGGGAACCATGGTAACCAACAGAATTGGTAAGGCCCACCCAGAGTGCGGAACGGTGGACCACCAGGGAAATGCCATATGGAATGTGGTCAAAAGGAAGGAGATAAAAATTTGAGGTTTTAATAAAATTTTATCTGGGAAATAAAGTAAGAAAATTGACCAACAATCTTCTCAGTGCCCTGCAACTGATTAAATAGTGGTCAATTGGGTAGTGATAAGGTGTGGTTAGGATCCACAAATTTGGCCTAACCGGCGAATTGGTTGATAGTGGGGGGGTTTATTCTTTGGGAACTGACATTGCAAAATTTGGCAGTGGGCCGAGTCTCTGTCAGTTCAACCTCAAACGTCTGGACCGGGGGTCAATTATGTTTCTGACAGTTAGCATGATGGCGTTTGGCCCAAAGAGCGATGGGAATCCCCAAGGCCATCCCATATAGGGATGGGACCATTTGGTTAGGAACAGGTTTGGGACAGCCAACCCGCCCACGCTCAGTCATTTAACCATTCGTTTGGTCAATAGTAGCCCATTGGGTGCAACTCCTGAATTACTATTAGAGGACTTCAAACTCTCATCAATGATGCCCAATTTCTATTCTACTGATTTAGGGATCGAATTGGAACTGTCATGTGATCCAGCTGATATCTCATTCTTCATACTTTTACAGCCATTCGAATTTTGGCCATCAGCCCAATTGCTGCCCAAATTAGATCCAACCAATTTCAGTTCAATGATCTTGACACAGATTTCATTATTCCCCACAACAGTTCTGCTGAGGTGAGTGAGGGAATCGAGGGTAGATCTGAAGCAAATGGGCTGTCACCCATCGCTCGTCAACTATGTGGGCGAGATCCCCCTGGGTGATGAGGGGTACCGCCATCCTCTTTGGTGTTTTCTTATTCAGGAATGGAAAGATAGCTCGATCAAGAGCCAAAGGACACTCCCTGAGACTTACACGCAGCACTGTATCAGAAGGAGCATATAGTGCATTGCCTTTACAATTTGGGTCAGTTTGGGCTTCCGCTCCTGTGGTGGTTCTGCCAAATAACAACTATGACATGTTGATTGGCGTGGCATTTATGAGGAAATTTGGTGTTGTGATAAATATGGCGGAGGTAACTCTTAATATTCTAGGACAACAGATTCCATTTATTTTATCTCTTGTGGAATCACAACGGATCCATTCTGCTCTAGTCAAATTAATCTAGCGTACAGCGACATAGTGATTCCTGTTCATTATCAATGAATGAAGAGGCGAACCAGGGCTCTCCCCAACTAGATCTATGAGTACAAAGGGATTGCTTTGGGCAGCGAGTGCTTTGAACCTACCATCTGGACACTAGTGCATAGTAGGGACTGAGCTCAAAATCGATGTAACCTAAAGGGCTTTATGGGGAAATTATGGCGCCTCACCAGCACACATGGCTTGAACCACATGTGGCTCCAAGGATACTGCTCCCTGGGAATGGAGAGGTGAGAGTGCTTCTAGCGAATTTACAGTAAGAGACCATAGAGATTATGTGGCACCAAGTGATTGCTTACTTACACTTAGCTCCTATAGAGGAAGTTCGCCATATTCATGATTTTGGCTCATGGGAGGATCTTGGACTAAAAACACGCTCATTGTTTGGAATATTGACTGTGGTTCCATGGGAAGTACTTACTAAAATTATCAGCAGAACAGTAAGATGAGGCTATGTCATTATCTGAAAAATATCGAGATATTTTCACACATGATGATCATGATTTGGGGTGCGCTCAAGGGGTGGTACATTGGATAGATATGAGGGATCACCCTCCCATTCGATCTCGACCTATTAGATGATCAAAATTGGTAGAAGAGGTTGTCTCTGACGTGGTGGATAAACTTATCATGCAAGGATGCTAGAGCCATCAAACAGTGTGTGGGCATCACCTGTGCTCATTAAAAATGGCTCAAATTGAGTGGGTATTGACTATCACAAACTCAATAATGTAAAAAAAGGATTCCTGCCCTCTTTCACAGATTGACGACATGTTGGACCAGTTGGGAGGGGCGAATTATTTTTACACCATGGATCTGATCTCAGGGTACTGGCAGATCGATTTGCCATCAGTGGAGCGGGAGAAATGTGCTATCATCACTTTAAGAGGGTTATTCCAGCTGAATCACATGCCACAAGGGTTGTGCAACGCCTCAGCTACGTTCCAGCGTGCCATGGATATGATTTTAGGCGATTTAAAGCTGTCCTGCATCTTAGTTTACCTCAATGATATCAATGTGTTTTTGCGGACGTTTACAGAGCACCTTACTCACTTGGAACAAGTGTTCCATCACCTCGCTAATGCTAATATCAAATTTAAGCCTCAGAAATGTCATACTTTAAAAAACAATTAGAATAACTCAGGTTTGTTGTGGATTCAGAAAGAGCTTAAATTGCAGCTGGCTAAGGTGGAAGCAATAAGAAAGATGACTCACCCAGGTAATAAGCGAGATATTCAAGTGTTCTTGGGGATGGCCAGGTACTACCAGCGGTTAATTCCCAATTTCAGTTGTATTGGGGCCCCACTTTTCGAGTTGTTAAAGAAAAATGCTTCTTTCAATTGGACAGACCAATACCAGAACGCTTTTGATGCGTTGCAAACTGCGTTATCAAGTGCACCCATTTTGCAATATTTCAACTTCAACAAACAGTTCATAGTGAAAACAGACGCATCCCTCTCCACTATAGGGGCAGTATTATCTCAGAAGGATGACGATGGCATAGAGCATCCTGTTGCATTTCGTAGTCAAAGCTTGAACTGTCACAAATGGAACTACACTTTTACCGAGTGGGAGTAATTAGTGGTGATCTACGCTTACAAATAGTTTTGGGTATATTTACATGGTGTGAGATTCCAAGTAGTGACAGACCACGCTTCCTTGCGCTGGCTGCAGATTCTGCGTGAACCGGAAGGACAGTTCACACATTGGGCACTAAAGGTCCAGGCGTACAATTTCGAGATTATACCCCATCTGGGAGCAAAACATCAAAATGTGGATTGTCTTTCCCAGCTGCCAACAGTTGCTATCATGGCGGATTTAGCTGGCATAATGTACGAGAAGATGATGGTGAACAGATACCAAGATGAGCCGCCGCAGGTGATCAAGGTGTTGGATGGACTCAGGGAAAACACCCTCATACAAGGGGAAGAACTATATAAGCGAATTGGAGACTTGACGCTGAGTCTCCCTAAACCTTCGGCTAGACCCAAGATTATTATGGATGCTCATTGGGCTGTAGGTCATGGAGTATTGTGGAAAATGCTGGAGTTTTTGTGACCCTGATACTACTGGGAAAGCATGAATTATGATGTATTGGAAACGGTTAGTTGCTGCCATCAGTGTCAAGTGTAAAAACCATTCCACAAGGAGACCACATATCAATTGGTTAAACTCTGGTTTGCCTGGCACACCGTTTCCATTGATGTAGTGGGACCCCTGCCAACTAGCGCCAATTGATCCAGGTATATAATCGTTGCCATCAATCATTTGAATCAATGAGTGGAGGCCAGGACCATTAATGACTTGGGCGCGGTCACCACTGCAAAGTTTATTATGGAGTGTGTTATACAGCGACATAGCTGCCCACAATTCAATCTAACAGATTATGGAACCAATTTTACTCTGCACATTCTGCCGAAGTTGAATAAGTTAATGGTGATCCATGGGGTTTTGACCACCCTCTATCATCTGGAATCAAATGGAATGGTGGAGCGGGTCAATGGAACCCTAGCGAACATACTCCATAAATTGGTAAAGGATCGACGCTTGGAATGGAGTGCCCTTCTACCTACAGCTGTGTTTGGATATAATATCAGATATCATTCGTCCACTAGTAAGAGCCCATTCCAACTTCTGTATGGTCGACATCTGGCTCTGCCCGCCTTGCTTTACTTGAGTGTAGAGGATACTGGTGGGGTGGATCCTCAGCGATATTTGAATACTATTACGGATACATTAATCAAGTTGCAGATGGAAGCCTACTCCACTAGTTTGGCCAAGAAGATTCGCGATCAAGAAGATGATCAGAAGTGATAGAACAGACTTCCACTGTTTGCTGTAGGAGACCATGTTTATTACACAACCAGCACAGGTTTGGGCGAAAAAACAAGCTCTCCAACATCTGGTCCAGGCCGTTTGAGATAATTAAGAAGACTGGCATGGATGTCTACACTATTAAGGAACCTGCGGGAGGTCAGATTATTAACCAAGTTCACGCAAAGTTTTTTTTAGCACATAAACAGTAATTTCCTATTTTAACAATCAAAGGGGGAAATGTCAGGAATTCGATATGACTGGGTGATATGCTACCTATATCAGCGGATTGGAGTATGAATTGAGACAAGTCTTGAGATTAACTGGAAAGGTATATGAATAATAATCGATCAAAATGTCAATCATTCAGCGAATCAAGGGGAATTATGCTGAGATTCAGTATAAATGAGAACATCTAGTAATGGAAAGACGAATAGAAGACTACCAAGCCAAGGATGCATCCAGCTTGGGGAACCGAGATATAAAGAGTCACATGGAGGATTGAGGAGGAGGTCTTTCTGGGGTGATTAAGTGATTGCAGATAAGTCTGCAATTAGTGTAAGTTTGATAAAGGTTGAAATAAGGGGCGATTACTCCATATATATAGTTTATCAAGGTTTTATTAAAAGTTAGCAATCTTCATATTTTCCAATTTGGTTGCTCAGTGGCTAATACCCTGTGAAAACTGACTTGGCAGAATCAAGACTATATGCTGAGAATTAACAGTCTTTTTAAAAAACCACCCTTTCTTAAGCACATCGTCTAACCAAGTGTTAAGAGCAGCCTCCTCCCCCGCAGTGTGTGGATACAAGGGACAATTGATATTCACCAACTGGACTGTTGTTCATAAATCCTAAGTCAAATTTAGTGTGAGCATGAAGATGGTCCACATTCTTGGAATCAAAGATACTTCAATAGTGCATAAATTCTTTGGGAAAATCAGACAGAAGGCCTGCAGGTGAAACAAGGGAAGTGATGGAGCTGTGGCCTTGCTTTTTCTTAAGGGTATTAACTAAAGGAACTTCCCCTTCCGTTTGATCATTAACAAATGACAACATATTTGACTCCAGGTGAATTCTAACATGTTGACGGCACCACCATCTGACCCCCAAGATTACTGCAAACACCAAGTTTGGTATTGCTGAGAACTGATTGCAAAAGCTAAACTGATGTACTGAGAAAGATACCAGCCATCAGACTAGATATGAGGTCTGGGAGGCTGATTAAGAAACCATCACCGAAGGACCTAGGTCCAGGTCAAGCTCCAATTGTTGGGCTAGCTCAACACTCATAAAATTACCCGTGACTCCAGTATCCACCAAAGCTTCCAAGGAGACGTGGTGAGAACTGATACTTATCTTCATGGGCAATAAAAAGTAGGCAAAATTCTTTTATTGGCAGCTGTAGTTGAATCTGTAGATATGGAAGAGATGGTACTAGGATTGGGGAAATCACTAAGTTTGTAACAGGAGTAGACAAATCATAAGTTGGAATGCCAGAACATACTGAAATGGGAATGATGGCTGCGGCAACTATGGAATGCAGTTTGGACAATAAATTGGAGCTGGGATTTGACACCCAGGCCACATTGGCGGCTCCTATATTGGAGATTTCATTTAGGAGGATAGGCTTGGACAATTAGAGAGGTACTAGGCTATTATGGCCTTAGTAAAGTTTCTTCACAACCTGATTCAGCTGAGAAAAGAAGGACCATTGCTATGCCCATATCAAAGAGAAAGGCGGAAATGGTTAGGAAAGAAGGTTGGTAGATTATGTCAGACAAACAACAAGTTATTTTTAGACCGGCCTTCCAGTTTAAAAGCTGAAGCACCCAAACGGAAAACCCAATTTCCAGTAGCACTGCTGCTGGTATGACGGATATGGACCCATAAAGGAATTCCGCCATTGAGTGCCCATGAGTAATAAATTGTGCATAGACATCTAGCAAAGTACCAGGTGCACACGGCCATAAACTCTGAGGGTTGTTGGAATACAGGCAGAAAGGGTGGTTTAGGTTTAAGCATAAAAACTAAAATTTGGCAAAGGATTTTATTGGAAAGATAAGAAATAAAATTGACCAACAATTTTCTCAGTACAATTTAACTGATTAAATAATATTTGATTGGTAGTGGGTCAAAGCAGGGATTGGGCCCTCAAATTTGACCTAACCTGGAGAATTTTTGGGGAGGGGTGGATAATTTTAATTATAACTGACATTGAAGGATTTGGTGGCAGGCTGAGTTGCTATTGGTTCATCCACAAATGCCTGAACTAATGTTTGATTGCATTTACGTCGATTGGCATGACGGCATCTGGCCTGATGGGCAACAGGGATTCCCCAGGGCCACCTCATATAAGGGCAGTCCCAATTGGTTAGAAATGGGTTTGGGATGGCCAATACTCCCATGCCCAGACACTGGGGTGTTTGTTCAGCCAAATGATTTGTGTCAGGTATAAATACCAATTCTTAAACTAGGGTTTCAAATTAATGGCAAAAATCCCTAATGATCTTTAATGGAATTTGGCAATGGCGGTCATATCACTTGATGGCTCAATGTCATCCACAATTATGGCTAATAGTTTTCTAATTGTATCTTTCTGAATATTGGTTTTTAATCATTAGGCTTGTTTCCCATTAATTTCAGACATTTTGTCTTTGATTCAATAATTTTAGCGTAGATTTCTACAATTAAGTGGACAAGTTCATCAGAGGTAAGTGCGGAAACTGGGGGAGGAATCTTCAGAGGGAGCACTGTAACCTGGCGCTCGTCTACCACATGGGTGAGGTTGCCCTGGGTGACAAGGGGTACAGCCAACCTCTTCAGACCCTTCTTATTTGGGAATGGGAAAATCACCTGATCTATGAAAAGGGGACGTTCCCCTGGACTTACAGTCATGCAGTAGCTGATTGGAAGAAGTCTGACCATCTAATCTGGGTGTGTAAGTACCCAGCAGGTAGCTCAGAATTCCAGTAGCACATCCAACTAATTGACTCTTAAGAGGGACACTATAATTTTAATGTGATGATAAATATTATTAAAGCCTACCAAAGGCCCCCATATCAAGACAAATGGCTGCAAGTGGGGCAAACTCAGATCTTATAGGGTAACCTCCAGAGATGATAGAGACTGGTAAGTAGAAAACTCCACCAAGTTATGTGGTTATATGTTGTATAGAATCAAATCAAAAAAGGGCAATGTCACCTGCTGGATGGAATGTCCCACTAAGTGGTGGATCTGCTGAGCAAATTATGGCCACAAGCATGCATGGCATGTGCAACAGATTGGTAAACATAATTATAAACACCAATTCTCATAAGCTTGCCTATGGCGCAGAGTGACACTAGATTGATGGATTAAAATGCCAACTTCATGAACATTTATAAAGTTTTGTGAAAGGTGGTATGCATTACCAGATTATATTTGTGAGAGTAATAGTATGGTGTGGAGGGCAAATTCAACAATAAGTAAAAAAGAAAAGTTTAGTTTTTTGAAAGGGACTTTTAAAAGAGAGAATAAGCTGGCAACATACCCTAAGGAGGGCTGTTGCCTTTATAGGATGAGGGGGAAAGAAGGATCATAGGGAGCTAAAAGCACTGTCCTTGTAAGGGGAGTGTCTATAACTCTCCTGTTCCCAGCGTGGTAGTGCATGGTGCACAGGGCCAACGTCAGGGAGCTAGTCGTTAGTAATAAAGTTACTAGAGCCCCGCAGAGGGTCCTTGAGCAGTAATAACTTAGGTCAAGGGTGGATATCAATAGAGGAAAGAACCAAAAGTGAACTAACAACAAGGTGGGAGTGAACACCAAAGTGGAGTTCATACTCAAGCGGTGCTCTTAGTGGGAGTATATAGGCGGCACAGGTTGGAGGGAACCTGGGCGGCCCACTGGTGCATGAGCGGAGAGATTTACAGTTGTTAAAATTGAATGGCTAACGTTGCACAAGACCTTCTCAAAGAGGTCCATGCACAGGTTTGTCCATGATAACATATATAAAAAGTATACTAGCAAGTGTTATTTATTATGATGGAAGTCAACCAACAAGAGAGATTGGTCTCAAAAACAATTTTAAGGGAATTTAGGGGAACAATCAATTGATGGAAGTAGTGCTAAGCTAAGGTGCACCAATAAGCGCACGCTTTTATTAGGCAAAAACTATACTTGGTAATTGACCTAACTGTATTATTGATTGTAGGAGAGGCTGACACAAGCTGAGAAATTTTAAAACCAAATGGGTTATGAGACCCTGTTCACTGAGAAACTGAAGTGAAATGTCATTTTTTAATTCAAAGCTGGTTTGCTTTGATTCACCTGCTGTTATACAAGGCTGAACTTCTCTTACATCCCTAGGACCAACCTGGGCATACCTTGCCTTAACCCAGTGTTGATTTAAGGTATGTTTGAGGTCAGGGAGGCCTTCCAAATTCACCTTCTAGCCTCCTGACATGCAGCTTTGTTTTTAGTGTTTGTCACCATTATGATGTCATCTTTAAGCCATGACAGTCCTGAGCCAGCCTAGCACATATCTTTATTGGGTGCCCTGGGAAGAAGGCTTGGATTGGTGAAAACTTCAAACATTTCTATAAGTTCTGAGGCTCAGCCTCTCCATCTAGACAGGTAACAGTACCCCTTCAGTTGTAAAAAGCACCTTAGGCCCGTTGTAGCTCCCCTCACCCAGCTCAGTGACCTTGATAATGTGGTAGATAATAAATGGGTTACTTCCTTGTCCCCTAATGAGCTTCTCCCCCAGCCACCCTTTTACTATTATAAACTGTCAAAATGATATAAGGGAATTGCAGAGAGGTGGTTCAGTCTAGGGCCTTTGGAAGGACTCTAAGGCTCATCTAAATTCAAGCCTGTCACTGCCAACAATGCAGAGATCTCCCAAAGCTGCCCAAAAACCCCTTATGAGGCCTCACAATTTTAATAAGTCAGATTGAGTTATGAATAATGAGACAGTTTACAGATCAAACCCCCAGATTATTTAATCTGCCACTGATGATATTCCAATCAATTTTTCAATCAGAACATTTTTCTGTAGAACTGGTTGCAATGGCTTACCAGTCCAAAAGAATCTATGTAAGATTTATAGTATTTAGTTGGATTATTATCTGATCCTTACTCAGGATTTATTTTTATGATGATGTGACCAAACTTTTCTGTAAGGGTTCCCACCGCAGCCATCAGGCTGTACAGGACGCTACACCCTTTCAAAAGGAAAAAAAAAGTCTTCAAGCTTTTGATATTTAGGCTGCTTTGTAGGCTCACTATTGCTTTTCACACCTAAATTACAACAATTATTTGTAGGAGAGGTTAATTTCTCTGCTGCGGGATAATTCTTCTAAATGGGATTAATTTACCACTAATAATAAAATCGTAACTAAAAGTGCTATGTTTTTATAGAAATTTATTTATAACCTTGGGGAAAAGAAAAGGGAACTGTTGGGCCACTAGGGAGGAATCATTGGCGGCGCGTTTATCTGAAGGCAGGGCTTTGAAGCATGCAGCCTTGGATGAGACGTTCTCCATTAGAGTAAAGTATGTTAAAGTAAAGAATATGTTCTGCAGAGAAGTACTATATTTAGAGTATTTAAGCACTATTTATAGTGCTTCAAAATTTAAGGATATGAATAGGGATTGTAAGGGTAGTGTCATGGGACCTGTAGGAAAGTACCAATACTGGGATATGTGGGAATAGATAAAAGTGTGGATTAAGATTAGATAACAACTTGGAAATGTAAATATTCCCCAAATTTGGCATAATTTAGGCACTGTCCTGAATTTGGTATTACAGTTAAATCAAACTACATTCTCAAAATTATTAGGCCATTTGGGAATTGGGACCTTTGGATTAATATATTGACCTTCCCCCTGGACAAGGCTTTCACCTAATCCAAGGAGAATCCTGACAACGCCCTCCTCAAGCCTTGTCCTAGGGGAGTAAGTTGTGACCTGAGGGTCAGAGGACTCAAGTTTTGGGGTGTACGGAGCCTCAGGCAAAATGAAGACCAGGTCAGTGTTAATGCCTGGTGTGGTTAGGGGTTTGAAGCCAGACAAAAACATTGGCTAAGGCCCTCATATTTGACTTGGAGGTCTCTTGTATAATTAGGGCTTGAAGCTGGACAACTTCACTGGCTAATGCCCTCATAGTAATTTAATATTGTTCTTTGAGAAAGGTGGCTTCAAGCTCCTCAATTCTCAATCTGCTGCTATATGAGCATGCTAGTTTTTCGTAGTGGCTGGCTTTGAGCTGCCATTTGGTTTTGAGGTAATTCGCCTTGAGGTCAGTTAACTCCAGCCTAAGCTGCGAGTTGTCAATTATGAGCATTTTGATCCAGTTGGTTTTGTCTCAGATTTCTGACTGCAAGCTGACCAGCAGCCTTTGTTCTTGAATAACTTCTAACTGGGAGGCCTTCAACTCCGCCTCCATGTGTGATATCCATTCCCATGTCTCCTGCGCCATCTTGGCCATGCGGGCTTTGGCCTCTTCAAACTTCCAGTTCATTTCAGTTGCCATTTGAGCCTGGCATCTTGCGATCACCTTATCCACCAGCAGATTAGGGTAAGGCTTGAAGAAAAGGTTATTGACAGTGGGTAGCATGGGCGAGTGACCCCACAAGCTTAGAAGGTGACCAGGTGATGGTAGGGTGTGTCCCCATGAAGGTTTCAATAGTGAGGCCTCTTCAAGCGACGCTGAGCCACCATCTTGGGATTGGGGTGTCTAATCCTCACTTACAACTGAAGGTGAGCTGTGCGGCAGAGTTCAAGAGGGAAATGCAAACTGTGCCGGAAGGTTGGAATTAGTAGTGGAGGCAGTGTCAGCTGGTTCCTTGAGCTTCACTTTTTTGGGCCCTCGTTATTGTCAGGATCGGCGCTATCACAATCTGAGAGCCAAACTGGGTAATCTTGACATTTAGTTTTAGTAATATCTGGCCCAATCAGGAGGGGAGCCGTCAAAGACAAAAAGTTAGATTTGCCAGAAAGGACCATTAAGCTTGACACCAATTGCATAAAGGTAAGTTCCAGGTATTTTGTCTGGCGTTTTTAGTGCATCATTGCACCAATTGTTTTTGAGGCTTCCAGAAAATTCTTGAGGCTTACTGGATTCTTTGGTTTGGAAGCTAGTTATCAATTTGTCCCAATTTCATTAATTTGACATTGTCAATGCTCACTGGGTCAAATTTAATTGTTGCTCAGCACTTTTGGGTTCAACTTGGATATGAGCTTTGTTTCCACTTTCTGCTCTGAAACAGAAGTCTGCAAAATGACATCGAGAGGTGGATTTCGTTTTTTATTACCTAAATAAATAATATTGTTAGTATTAAAATAATTTTTTGTTAAATTCTGAGCATTCCAATTTGTTTGATCTTCACTCTTTGACTGGAGAATAAGCATCAATTTGGTCAGCTTCTTTTTGTAGTGCTTCACTTTAGAGAGAAATCTAAAGAGTTTCTCCTCATAATGGGAAACCCATCCTATAGGCCAGTAGTCTTTTCTCTGTGTGACTTTTTCCCAAACGTCTCTTCAGTCATTGTCCCATTCTTCCTTACTATATTTTGCTTCCTGCATATAATAAAGTATTGGTTTTTTCATTCTCTTCACTTTATGATGTTGGATATATTGCTCTTTGGAAACTGTTTCAATTATTTCAGGCATATACAATAAATTGAGTAAGGGCTTGAGTTGGCCTGGTGTTTAAAACATATAGGACCTTCTTCTCTAGGACACATAAAGCTCCTCTTGGTAAAATTACTTCCCACAGTTACTGCATCTTGGCCATTCCAGTGTAGGTATGACAAAAGATCAGGGTCCGGAGTACCTACTGAGGATTGATAACTCTTATCGTCCAAGGTTGAGGCTATATCCTCATGGTGCAACTCAGAAGCGACCTGGCAGGGAGCACCATTTTGTCGGGCTACCAGGGAGGAATAATTGGCGGCGCGTTTATCTGAAGGCATGGCTTCAAAGCTTGCAGCCTTGGACGAGACGTTCTCCAATAGAGTAAAGTAAAATAAAGTAAATAATATGTTTTGCTGAGAAGCACTTTATTTAGAGTGATAAAACTCTATTTATAGTACTTCAAAATGTAAGGATAAGAATAGGGATTGTAAGGGTAGTGTCATGGGACCTGTAGGAAAGTCCTAATACTGGGATAGGTGGAAATAGATAAAAGTGTGGATTAAGATTAGATAACAACTTGGAAATGTAAATATTCTCCGAATTTAGCATAAATTATGCAATGTCCTGAATTTGGTAAAACAGTTAAATCAAACTACATTCTCAAAATTATTAGGCATTTGGGAATTGGGCCCTTTGGATTAATATATCGACCTTCCCCCTGTACAAGGCTTTCACCTAATCCAGGGAGAATCCAAACAAGAACCTCTCAATATTTTGTAGATTAGTATTTAAACTATATCAAGGTTTGAAGGGAAATCAATGTGAAGTTTGGATTGCTTAGTAATGTCTAAATTAGGAAATATGGGAAGTTGATCTATCAGATCGCTGGAGACTCACCTCACGTTTATGGAACAGCTGATGGAAGATTGATTACAGGTAGGATATGTCCATGAGGCAATGATTTTATGAATCTTACCTAATCATTGGGATCATAAAATATTTTCACCTTGTGGGACCCCCTCCAACCCTATAAAAGGGGCCAGTCTCCATGGTGTTGGTTTTACTAAATATGCTGTAAGAGGAGGAGGGACCTCAGAATTGCTCCTCGGATTTGGCCAGCAGTTTGGTGCAATCTGAATGCTTGAATTCATGGTTTTTTTCCTGAGTATTAATAGAAGTGTTACCCTGATTCAAAGGGACCCACCGGGAATAGATTAGGGTCTTTTGGCTAATTTTATTGTCATTTTTATATGAAACACTCTTTTTGCAATATTAGACTTGCAATTGTCTGACATTACCCCCTTTTAAGAGTGTTAGGGGGCGAATAAAGACATAAGAACTGGCCATGAACTTGGTTGGTGGTTACTCCAGAAGTAAAGGATTTGATGGAGTATTCATCCCCTCACTTATATGTGACTGAAAATGAGCCTTCTCAGATAGAACTGAGCTTTTCACTTCAAAGAATGATGCGTTTGTGGTAATACAACACCAGGTCTGATACTTGAAATGAAGGGAGAGGGGCGCGGAGATTATTAGCTGCTTGGCCTTCTTGGTGACCGTCTTGGCCAAGTTAGTCATAGCCTCCACTTGTAGTTGGATGATGTGTTGGGCCAACTTTTTCATGGCTTGCTCTGGGCCAGTTCTGTCAGTGAGAATATATTTTGCTAGTAGAGCCTGAACCCCATATTCTTGGTTATACAATGCATGGAAAGGGGACATCTTTAGGATGCAATGGTAACTTATTTTGATAGGACCTAAGGGCACTGGGTAAGGAGAGATCCCACTGGAGAGGGTCTAAATTGGCCATTTTGCGGAGTATCAATACCAGGATTCCATTAACTCTTTCTATGGCATCATTTGTAAATAAATTGTAGGGGGATGAGACAAGTTTTTGGGTTCCCATAGAAGTGGCGAGGAACTTTACCACTCTGGAGGTGAAGTTTTTCCCAATGTCACAAAGGATGACTTGGGGGCAGCCATGCCGCATGAAGATATTTTGATGTAAAAAGGTATCAGTGGCTTTAGCCGTCTGAGTGAAGAGCAACAGCTTCAACCCATTTGGTGAAATGATCAATTTCGATCAGGATATAACAATTGCCACCAGTGGTCTGAGGTAAAGCCCTACCACGTTCAAACTTATGGTGTGGAAGGGTTGTTTGGGCATAGTCAGTTGATAATGATACCAGGTCTCATAGCTGGATTGCTTTTTACAAGTCAGACAGACATCTAAGACTTCAGCTACGGTCTCCATGATGCCTTCCCATTAATAACGCTCTTTAACACACTCAGGTTTTTCAGACTCTGCCATGGCCCAAGATAGTGTGAGACTCCATGATCACAGGTACTCACTCGGATGGCCAGAGATAGGGAAACCAGTTTAAAGTACTTTCTTGTATAACTTTCCACTTTCCACCTTGGTGTTGCAGGAGTGCCATGCTAGCATCTTTTGTAGTGGTTCATCTTCATCAGCCCATGCATCAGGAGTCATGAGGAGGTCATGCAACCTCTCTGCTGCGCTATTGTTAAGGTGTAGGACAGGTAGACACGTCAACCCATCAACGTTCATATGGCTCATCCCAGCTCAATGCTCAATGATCATATCGTAGTGCTTGAGCTTAATAGCCCAGCGAGCCAACTGCCCGGTGGTGTCCTTCATATTTTGTAACCACTATAAGGATGCGTGGTCAGTAATCACTTTAAACAAAGTCCCATATTTAAAGGACGATAGTGTTTGACTGCAAATAAGACAGCAAGGCACTTATCTTCAATGACGCTGTAGTTGCGCTCAGCTTTTGAGAGCATCTCACTGAAATAAGACACAGGATGATTGACCTCATTTTCATCCAAAGAGCCAAGATAGCTCCAATGGTGTAATCGGAGGCGTCTGTGAACAACATGAAAGACTTGTCATAATTAGGGTGACAGAGAATGACCTTTTTTGTATTAGCGCCTTCAGGGTCTCAAATGCGGCCTTTTGTTCAGCACCTCAATAGAATGTAATGTTCTTAACCAAGAGATGTACGAGGGGCTCACTAAGCTGGACAAACTTGGGGATGAATTGATGGTGATACCCCATCATGCCCAAAAATATCTGGATGTCACAAAGGGTTTTAGGCGCGGCATCTTGGATATAGCTGCAACCTTATCTTGTAGTGGTTGAATACCATCTTGTAAGATAGCGTGCCCCAGGAAATCCAGCTTCTTCTGGAAGAACATGCATTTGGAGGGCTTCAAAATAATATTAGATGCCCACAATCGTTGGAACACTTCCTTTAGATGCGTGAGGTGCTTGTTAAAAGTCTTGGAGAATATCATGATGTCATCAAGATAGACATTCATACAGCTCAGCTTAAGATCCTTGAGAATGTGATTTATCACCCGCTGGAAAGTGGTAGGCGCGTTGCATAACCCATGTGGTAGTTGGGTAGGTTGGAAGAGACCCTTAATGCAAATAAAAGCACATTTCTCCTGGTCTTGGAGGAAAGATTTATTTGCCAATAACCGCTAGCCAAGTCCATGGTGGAGAAGAATTTAGACCCAAAGAGTTGGGCCAGATCATCATCAATATGGGGGTTAGAATAAATATCCTTCTTTGTGAGGTTGTACAATTTGTAATAGTCCATCACTGCCTGATGACTTTATCAGAATTTCAAGATAACGAACAAATAAAATTCCCTTCTTCTGAATTGAGCTATACCAAATTGGCTCCTGAACCTATCTGAACGAAAATGACTTCAGGATCCTCCTCCTCAATTCCTGAGTCACATGGGGTGGCGTTTCCACCGATTTGGTCAGGTGGGCGGCAAAAACACTGAGGATGCCCACAAGGCAGTCAACCCAGAAGACCAGGAAAGATCCTGAAGAGATAGGCCGCAATGATATTGAGGTGCCGTGTCCCCACTCACCCTATAAATATCGATACCTTTTAACTTAAAAATATTTGGTATCCTAACCCATTTTCCATTTCCTTCTCGGCCTTTTTGCAAATTTGCAGCTTTGAGCCACCTTTGGACCTCAGCGACAGTCTAAAGAAATGTAACGCTGACAAATGTGGTGCTCGCTACAGGGGGTGCTCTGAGCTGTCCCAAGTGAAAACGTCTATCACAATGGAAAATACTAGCACCCCTGAAGACCAAGCCGCTGGTTAGTCGAGAAGCGTTGACCAATGGGTAGTACCTTATGATATGAAATACCAGACACTCAACCTGAAATGTTAGAATTACGGGCTGCATTCCAGTTCTCCCTGCCTTCTATTGATGGAAGTCAGTACCAACTTCAGTATGAGGACCTTAACGAGGTTGTCCAACAATCAATAAATGGAATCTACTCCATGGGTGCCCACTCCAGCCATTCCCGTGCCTCTTCCAGACCCTCTGCCATGCGGGACATCTATGACTTGGCCCAGCTGCTAACAGGAGAACTCACACTGGGTCCAAAACACTAACTTTGCAATTTTGTTCACCCAGCTATCCATCACCTTTTCCAACTAGTTGTGTTGCACCATCATGAGGTCTTTCAACAACTGGGGCTCACCCAGGCCCTGCACACTCACATCATCAATTTTTATAATGCAGCCTCTTCATTTGTTTATGACAACCTTAAGGCCATTATTGATAACCAACGGTTGATCAACAAAGTCTGAGATCAAATTGTGGTGTTAGATAACGAAATTTCTGGCTATATTGAGGATGTGCTGTGTCGGAACATCCAACTCCTCAAGGCAACTTGGAATCAGCGCTTCCTTCAGGTTGAGGATCTGGTACATACCCTACAACAACACTATCAGGAGCTGGCCTCTCATGACTACTCCTCCAGGAGTGAAGGTCCTGAAGGGCCTATGGGGCCTGAAGGCCCCAAAGGACGTGTAGGACCTGAAGGGCCAGAGGATCCCCCATGGACCTCCTGGGCCCCCAGGTCCCTCAGTTCCCACCCCTGCTGGCTCTAAAGAACCATGGCGGAAGGATGTGATGACAGCCTTGGCTGCCCTACATTATCGAATTCAGAATGTAGCTCAGGGATGCAAACTTCAAGTGGATGGAGTCCCCCTCAACCCTAGGGTCTCCATTGACGCCCTGTCAGACGAAATGGGCAACCTAAGTGCTTTCACCAAACTTACTGAGACTCAAATCTCTCAGCTTGAGCAAACGTTTTGAGGGTTTGAAACCCATTTGACTACCCTCAGGAGCCAACTTCGCCTTCAGGGCGCCGACATTCAATCCCTAAAGGAGCAGGTTGCAAATAAAGCTTCCGTTTCTTCCCCTCAACCAAAATTGGTATGATATCCAAGAGGACCTTGAGGGCCTATGATGATGGCTAGACCAGAAGGGCCCCTGTGACTATGCGAAGACTGAGATCTTGGAGCCAGCACCTATTCCTGGTGTTAACACCCTCTCCACTCCGCTTTTAACTAACTTTAAACCTAGTTTAATGAAAGGTTCACCACCAGCTAGGAGAGCATTGCCTCCTTCCTGTACACATATGAGAGCTCCATGGAGGAGGCCACCAATTGACAGAAGGTAAAGCATATCCACTCCAGCTTAGATAGCACCACTTGGGAGATCATGACCCCTCATTTGAAGGAGTGCACCACATGGGAACAAGTTAATATCGCCTTAATACAAGAGTTTGGCAGCAATCAAACCCTGGCAAACAAAAAACATGCGTTCATGGGTATCTGACTGAATAGAGAAAGCCTCATGGAGTTTGCCAGCCGCTTTTAATCCCAAGCACAACCCTTAGTCACTACAAATCATATCACCCTGGATGATGCTATTACTACCGTCATTTCAGCATTGGGATCCTACCCTGAGGTTTAGATGCATATGATTGGACAGAAGAATAGGTTTACCTGCATCCAAGAGATCAAGGAAGCGCTTAACGAGATCCCTGCATCAACTCTACACTCTAAGGCTACATTTACAGGCCCCTCTAACTGACCTAGAGTTCATGTGGTCAAAAACCAGAAAATTCCTTGACCTCGATGCACTTACTGTAACAGTTTGAGACACAGTGCCAAGATCTGCTAGAAACGTCTTGCTGAAGAGGCGGGAAAATGGCATTCAGCATGAAGGACGAAGCGCTTCATGCTGACATCCCTTCCCAGCCTCAATAATCCTCTATAACCTTGAACAAGCCTGGAGCTACCACATCTGAAGAAGAAGTTTCGGTATCCAATGATAGTAAAAAATTGATACTGCTTACTCTTCTTCCAATGTTTCTCCAATGTTCCTCACACTACCACCCCCAGTTCGGAAGTCTGGTTACCTGGGTTGCAGTTCAAGTCCATTAATACCAGTCCTTGCCATAGTTGACAGTGGCTCCCCCATGAATGTCATATCCTCCAAGTTAATGAAGTGCTTCAAGATCGCTCCAGATATACCACACTATATGGAGTACAGCACAGCTGGCCCCCAATGTAACCAATCTATAAGAGCTTATTCCTCTCTACCGTTACAGTTTGGAAAGCTTTCTGTAAACACCCCCGCTGTCGCTCTAGATAATCCTAGCTATGACCTGCTCCTCAAGAATTAACTTCTTCAAGACTATTTGGCAGTACTCCATTATGATGGCAGCTTTCTATCCCTATTAGGGCATTGGTTCCTCTGATCTTTGAGACCCCTCACAATTCTAAAACTGAGGCCAAATCCTGAGCTTGTTTACTGGAGAGTGAAGGTTGGATCAATCAGCTTGAATATCACATTAGGGGCTCCTGAGTCCGGCTACCCCCTCCTGCTGTTGATGGGCAAGAGGGCATGTCGATCTACTTACCTAGTGCGACTACACTACCTCAGAAGTCCCAAGTCATTGCCAACACCCAGGTCCATGTTAACATCTCCTCAGGATACCTATCGGAAGTCCAAGGCCAAGACAACCCATCCATAAAAGATATGCTAACCTGTCCGGGGATCCTAGATCCAGATTATGCCAGATCTATATTAGTGTTGCTGGCCAACCTTACTGACAATCCCAAAATAGTAGGTCCAAACAGTTTTGCCGCCAATGTCCACCTACTAGCAGTGGAAGCTATTTCAATGTCTGAAGCTTTGGGGACTTGAGAGATTTTGGCTTGGAAGCATCTCCTTTGGTCAGTCTGGTCAATACCAATGTCAGCAAAGACCTCTCAGACGACCAACAATGTAAGATTCAAGAGTTGTTGGTGGAGTATTTGGACCTACTTTCAGCCTCAACCTATGACTTTGGAAGAATGAATGGAGTCCTACATCATGTAGAAACTGGGGACGCTCCCTCCTTCCAATCCTGACCTTACTGAAAAAGCAAGGTTGAAGAAGCTCAGGTGGCAGTGGAACTCAAACAACTACTTGACGCTGGAATCCTAGTATCATCGTGCAGCCATTGGGCCTCTCCTCTTCTGCTGATTTGGAAGAAGAACAGCAGCCGCCGGATAGTGATGGACTACCAATGACTTAACTCCATTACCAAGAAGGAAAGTTATCCTCTGTCCCAAATTGATGATTCCCTCCATCTTCTTGCCGGATCCCAGTACTTTTCCGCCATGGACCTTTCCAGTGGATATTGGCAGGTTGAGCTCGCTCCTGAAGATCAAGCTAAGTGCACTCTCATAGCCATTAAAGGACTATTCGAGCCCACAAAGATGCCCCAGGGCCTTTGTAGCGCGCTGGCAACTTTCTAACGTGCCATGGATGGGATCCTTGGGGACTTGAAGCTTTCATGCGTCCTCGTCTACCTAGATGACATTAATGTCTTCTCAAAAACCTTTAATGGGCACATTAAGAATCTCTGGGAGGTCTTCTATTGGCTATGAAAGGCTTTCCTAAAGCTTAAACCTTTGAAGTGCTCTTTCTTCTAATCCAAACTGGAGTTCTTGGGACACAAAGTTTCCAAGGATGGCATCTAACCTATACCGGACAAGGTCAACGCCATAGAGAAGATGTCACACCCCCAAAGCTTAAGAAATATCCAAGTATTCCTCGGCATGTTAGACCATTATCATCAGTTTATCCCCCAGTTTCTGACCTAGCTGAGCCACTGTTCTACCTCCTGCAGAAGAATGTGCCATTCGAATGGCAGCCTGAACAAGAACAGGCTTTTAACGCCTTGATAAATGCTCTATGTACTAAACCCATTATAGTCCACCCGCGCTTTGACCAACCCTTCTTGTTGTTTACAGATGCAAGTAATGTTGCTGTTGGGGATATCCTAGCCCAACATGATGAAAACCAAGTCGATCATCATGTGGCCTACTTTAGTAAGACATGGAGTAGAGCTGAATGGAACTACAGTGAAACCGAGAGGGAGTGCCTGGATGTCTTTCTAGCCATCAAACATTTCTGGCCTTATCTCTACAGTACTCATTTTACTATTGTTACAGACCACTCCTCACTCCGGTGGCTTCATCAGATGAAGGGCCCAGATGGCTGACTAGCCAGGTTGTATGACTACAGAGCTATGATTTCATCATTGTCCATTATGCAGGCTCAATCAACCAAAATGCTGACGGCCTCTCCAGGATGCTGGTGCTAGAAGCTTTGACCCCTAAGAAGGACCGGCTGTATGATTTAATAGGCCGACCTGAGCTGTGGGAGTTGGAGACCCCCAAGGTCCAAGCTGAACTCTGAAGGATAAATAAAGACACTCAAATTAAGTATGGGCTGCTTTACAAGAAGGTCAATAAGAATTGGCTCCCATATGTCCGCCCTTCCTCCTGAACTGATATTATTCTAGAGGGCCATTCCACTGTGGACATGGGGTCGCTAAGAAGACTCACAAATGGCTGAAATCAAGATGTTACTGGGACTGAATGGTAGAAACCATCTAGGAGGTCTTGGAGGCATGTATGACTTGCCAATCTCAAGACCAAGCCAATCCTCAGTTCCAACACTCAGTTGTTGCCCCAAATGGGCCCTATAATGTAATTAGCATTGATGTGGTGGGCCCTCTTCCCACTGGGTTGCATGGCCATAAGTATACTATACTATCCATGGACCACTTAACCAAGTGGGTTGAAGCGATTTCAGTCCCAGCTGACACTGCCAAAGCCAAAGCTCTCTTCTTGTACAATCCATTTTCACCCAGCATGGGTGCCCCAAAACCTTACTTTTGGACAATGGGTTGAGCTTCAGTTCACAGGTAGTACAAGAACTTACCTCGCTATTTGGCACTACCCAGAGTTTCGCTGCCCCTTACCACCCATCTACTAATGGGGTGGTAGAGTGAACTAATGGAACTCTTATTTCTATTTTATGAAAGTTGGCCGCCTCAAATTCTACCCGTTGGAACCACTACCTACCCAGCGCTTTGCTTGCCTACAGGGTAAGCTACTACAGAGTCATCAAAATGTCTCCATTTGAAGCCATATATGGGCATGCACCTCGGCTACCAAGTAGCATCCAGCCATTGCTCAAGACCTCCACACCTGAGAACTCCAAACTAATTATGAGGGCCTTAGCCGAAAAAATTTTCCAGCTTCAAGCCCTAGCCACACAAGGCATTGTCATCACTACTGGAAGAGAGACATCCCGATTTAATCTTGGAAAACCCTCCTTACCAACTTTTCATTTAGGTGACATTGTTCTCTTCTATCACCATCAACCTGGAGGCCAACAAAAAAAGCTAGATTTTCTTTGGTCTGGACCCTATAAGGCATTCATAGGGTGAAGTATGAGTACTCCATTAACAACATCAACCAAGGGACTGTGGTAATTGGGTGAATGGTCAGTTCCTTCGGCTATATACCCCCTCCAACAGGACCTTGAGGGGGGCGTTGTCAGGATTTGAGATAACAAACAAATCAAATTTCCCACTTCAAAATTGAGCCATATCAAATTGGCTCCCAAACCTATCCAAACAAAAATGACTTCAAGATCCTCCTGCCAAATTCCTGAGTCACGTGGTGCATCGATTCCACTGATTTGGTCAAGTGGGCGGCAAAATACATTGAGGATGTCCATGAGGCAGTCAATCCAGAAGACCAGGAAGGATCCCGAATGGATGGGGCTATGACAATCCTCAGGGCACCGTGTCCCCACTCACCCTATAAATATTAATATCTTTTACCTTAATAAAATATTTAGTATCCTAACCCATTTTCCTTTTCCTTCTTGGCCTTTTTTGCAAATTTGCAGTTTTGAGCCACCTTTGGACTTGGTGACAGCCTAAAGAACTGTAACACCAACAACCTCCATTTTTCTCTTTAACAATAGGAGCGGGGAGACAAGGGCTTTGGGAAGGCCTTAGCAACCCAGTGTCCAGCAGCTGTTTGAGCTCCGTCAAGATCTGTAACTCCTCAACTTAAAATTTGTGGCAGGGTTTGGAGCATATTGGTTGAGCATCTCCAACGTCAATAGTGTGAGTCCAACCTTTCATGTGCCCATAGTCATTGTTGGACTTGGAGAAAATGTCACTGTGTGCTTTGAGCAGGGTGTGGACTTTATCCTGATCAGCTTAGGTTAGTTTATCAGAGATATAAACGGAAGGTAGGGTACATAAAGACTGGTTGGCGGGTAAGCCCATATCCGCCATAGACCTGATACAGTGAACTTGCTTTACTTCCTCATGGGAATCAGCATAACTCTTCCAATCTCCTGAAGCTTTTTTACAGCCATATCCTTCTTTGTGAGATTCCCTAGCATGAGGTTTATAGGTCGTTGATAGGCAGGGTCTAGCACGCCCAGAAAAACTCTGGGCTCTAAAGGACTAACTCCATTAATGCTAACTAGGTGCAGTAGGCAGTTGTGTGGGATTTGCACGGTAATCTTCGTGTCAACTAACCTTTGTTCACCAGCCTTGATGACCACCTCAACAGAAGCATAGAAATGGATACCCTCTAGGGCGTCCACTGATTAAGGCAACAATTTTGTATGTCGTCCTGCTGTAGTATAATATAGGGATAAAGCGGAAGAGGGATACTCAACTGTGCAAACATAATATTTTTTATTAAGCTCCTCATTAGTCAAAATCAAGGGAACCTCATAGTTAAGAAGGGAGAGATAACCCTGCTTCAAGTTAATAATCCCTTCATACTCAAGCATGAACTGGGTACCAATGAGTAGATCATAGGTATTGTTAGTTAGGGCCACCTCTGCAGCTGATAAGATGAGCTTCACAAATCGAATGGGCAGAGAAGAGTACGCAACAATGGTGAAGGTGTTGTTTGGGCCTGCAGTCCCAAATTCTTGAGTGTAGTCAAGGTTGGGAAACAGTTTAACTTTTTAATGAGTCTTGACACAAATTTTGCAGGGGATCCAGTGTTGAAGATAACCCTAAAATGCACTCCATTAATGACAATCTCCACTTTGGTTAAGGTTCCACCCAAGTTAGGGGAAAGAGCGAGGACCTCCTTTAAAAGGAGAGTAGAGGCAAGTCGTTTGGCAGTCTTATGGTATTTCTCCTGGATATACTTCAGGATATGAACACTGGTTTAGGCGGATCAAGGTGGCAATAAACTGGTCAGCGTCACTGGAAGTGTCAATGACCTCAAAACTCCTCAACATTTGGCGAAGATAAGTTTGGCGGGGGATCCTAGCCATGTCCAATCTATCAGGGTTCAACCTGTCGGGTATCTCCACTTCATCAGGGTCTCCTAAGACATAGTGACCATCATGTTCACAACCCCCTTCAGATTCGTCATCAGAGGGATTCCTAATGCACGTCAAAGATTCCATGGGTTAGAAGGTAAGGTCAGGGCTTCTCTTGTTGCAGGGGATGTCCTAAGGGAAGCTCAATTACCCAGGTTTCTTTTTGTGGAGACTCTGTAATGGTTATGTCTCTAAATTTAGTTGTTGGCATAGGGTGTTTGGGATGCCCCATGGATACATGTTTTGAGGTAGAGATGGCCGGTGGAGAAGGCAAGGGGGGTAGACATATTGCCTTGGTGGGACGTCACAATTGAGGCACTTTGGAAGGCCGCTTTCAAGAAGAAGGAGAGCAGGGCAAAGTGGAAGCTAACTTCACCAGCTGCACTTTGGGAGCTGGAGATGGAGGGGAGCGCTGCCCCAAAGCTGCTAGTATTCTCTGCCTATCCTCACAGGGGGCGAAGCATCTCGTTGCAGCAGCTCCACAGGAGCAGATTTCCAAAGGGAGACAGCCATAGAGGAGGCTGGAGGGTTTATAGTAGATTCTTGCCTCAGAGCTCCTTGTGTAGTATCACTAATATGATATTCAGCCACCTCTAACAAGGCCTCTTTAATATCTCATACATTTTTGAAGATGCGCTTGACTGAAGAAATATGCAGTGCCAAAGAGAGATGAGGCGTTAAACCAGCCAAAATAGCAGCAATGGCGTCATCTATAGGTAGCATTTTTTCCAGCAACAGAGGTTGAGCTTTACTATAAAATCGCTCAACAAAAGACAATATTAATTATCCCTTTTGCAGGCTAAGGCACATAAAGGCCTGTTTTTGTCGTTGTAAGCTTTATGTGTGGAGCCAAATTCCTCATTAAGCGCTTAAAAAACCCACTTGCTCGGGTTCTGAGATTGACCATTTGGGGAACCATTATTTCTTGAGCCATATGACTAAAGAAGGGGAGGATGTACCTGTGTTTTTTCTGGTCAGTCGTTTCTTCCATTACTGATTCATAAAATTACAGGAAGGATGCAATACTGCCCTTATCAGGTGTAAACTTATCTCAGAGAGGGGGTTTATGGATGGTAGGGAAGGCCCCATCAAAAACTTGAGAAGAGTGCAGCTCAAGCCTTTGTAGGCGAGACAAAGCACTAGCTAACTGTCGTTCTAAAGCAGCTAATTTGGATTCATATGCAGTTGTCATATCTGAACAGAAGATTTATAATGTACAGGGCCCCTGTAGTGAGCACCACTTGTTAGAAATTTAGGCTTTTTGTAGGCTTGCTGGTGCTTTTCACGGATAAATTATAACAATTATTTGTAGGAGAAGTTAATTTCTCTACTGCGGGATAAATCTTCTGTAGGGGGTTAATTGACCACTAATAATAAAAAAGCAACAAAAAGTATTATGTTTTTTATATTTTTTTGTAACTATGGGGAAAAGAAAAGAGAACCTTATCAATGTCTAGTGTCCTAGTATTTAAACTATATTGAGGTTTGAAGGGAAATCAATGGGAAGTTCAGATTGCTTAGTAATGTATGAATTAGGGAATAAGGGATTAGACCTATAAGATCTCTGGAGGCCACCTTGTGTTGACAGAAAAGCTAATGGAAAGTTGATTGCAGGTAGGGTATGTCCGTGAAGCAATGATTTTATAAAATTTCCCAATCATTGGGAAAGAAGATATTTTCACTTTACAGGACCCCTTCCAACCCTATAAAATGGGCCAGTATCCATGGTGTTGGTTTTTTAAACTTGCTGTAAGAGGGGGAGGGACCTAAGAATGGCTTTCCAGATTTGGTAGACTATTTGGTGCAATCTGACTGCCCAAACTTGTGGTTTTTGCCCAAGTATTAACAGGAGTGTTGCCCTGATTCAAGAGGTTCCACCATGAATCAACCGGGGTCTTTTGGCCAATTGTAATATCATTCTCATCCAAAACACTCTTTTTACGATATCAGGTTGCAATTTTATGACACAAGAACTGCTGCTGGAGAAAATAGCGTGCTTGGGACATACCCTTAATGAGTGGTTGGCTGCCCCCAGAATATGTCTATCCTGACCTCAAGCCAGCAGGTTCCCCCAATCACATATCACTGCAAAAAATTCAAGGCGTACATAAATAAAATTGAGAACATATGTTAAGAAATTTGCAATCACAATGGCAGATTATGATCAAACCCCTAAAAAGGGAAAATTTGCTACGCTCAATTGATTGAAAATCCTTAAATAAGTGAATCAATAATCCCCAGATATGGCAATTGAAGAAACTCGTGCAGGTGAAGCAATCCCAGAGGAAATAAGAATGAAAAATTTGGCTCTTTTGAAAGTTGTCAAAAATCTATAAGTTAAATTGTTTCACAAGTCATCCACAATATCCAATTCTGGAGGTCCTATCAAATAATGAAAGACTTGAGAAAACAACTATAGAAAAATTTCTAGAGTGCCTGAAATTATTCAAGAACCACCCTGAGTCAAAAGAAGTATTTAAGTCTCCCCCTTTTTTTAATAAAAAGCTCAGAGCTCTGCCTACATTAGAGTGCTGGGTTACTTTTTACTTCGTCTTAATAAATCAGTATTTTTTATAAAAATCAGAATTCTTAAATTTTATTGAGTTTAATGATTATACCCCTCCAAATAAAATCATCATGACCAATAGATGAACCCATTCATTATTTTTCATAATGGCGGTGGCTGTTCATTGGTATTCTCAGTGTTAGCCTTTCTTAACGAAGGCAAACAAGGAGTTGACTCCAAGAAGCTGACCATACACCCTCCCTCCCAGAGGATATATGAGCTTCAAACTCACCTCAAGCCAAATATTAAACTGATCAAACTGATCCACCATGCTCAGGACCATATTGAAGAAACCATCACAACGTAATGCTAACAAGAATCCTGATGGACTCAAAATTGGAGATATGATGACCATTCCTTGCTATCAAGTGACATTTAGACTAATTCCACATTGAGCCTAATTCAGATTCACAGGCACAAGAACCACCATTAGGACAAATTGGTCACCCCACATCTCAGGAGGCTTTATAAAGTTGTTGCCAATTCTTTATTTAATAGCTAGAATGGTATTGATGTTTGTAGACCAATACTTTCTGCACCTCTCCACCAGCGGATTTTACTCACAATTTTTCAGAATAGCGGTGCATTGCAGACTATGAATGATATTGTGAGTATTGGAATACCCCCAGTCAAAGCCAAAACTTTCCTTGGCACAATAAATGTCTGAAATAATAACTCAGCCTATTAATACTGTGGTGATGTTGATGTCCAAGACATGTTAATATGGGTCAGTTGACAACCCAAAAGAAGCCTAAATGACCTTATGTGCGCTCTTCTGACATGTTGGTCCTGTATTATGCTAACTAGATCCATCAAACAAGTGATCCTCGCCAAGGCAGCATAACTGATTTTTTCACTTGAGCGCTCAATCCTGCAACGTGATGGATATAGGGCCCATCTCCTGCCCCTCAGATGAGATAGTACAGCAGGCGTTTTGAGTTCTGTCTAAAATATGACTGTTTGCCACCCTGTTGTAATTGGGTTTGACCAGCCATCTGGATACCATATTTTTATCTTTAATTTCATATTGTAACTAATAATTAGATAGCAGATTTGAGTGATGTAGTTACTATGCTACGCAGCCTCTGCTTTTATAAAAAAGTGGCTTTAAGTAATGGTCTACTATTCAGTGGATCCTCAAAACCCTGCTGACACAACCCCGTTCAATATATCTTTCAGCTTATGATGCCATGTCCTTAATAACTTCATCAAATCCTTTTAGGTTGGAGGAATTGCTTCTTGTTGCCCTGTGCTAGCGTAAAACATTAATGATAGGGTCATTATTATTTACCAAGGCCACCTGGCCGTAATTGGACTAAGTTTGGCGGATATAACTTTTCAAGTAAGATACTCTGAACTCAAGTTTTGTTTAATTGACCAAATTTGGGTATCATCATTTTAGTTTACCAATTTCAGAGTGCTGATTGGTAATTAGAGAAGCACTAATGAGAACGCTGGTTGAATGAGCCTATCTGAGGAGGATTGCCAATTGCAAGGGAATCTTTTTCTGAATTTAGTTGTATCAGCTGATCAGGTCATTTACTGTATAAAGCCCATGAGCCTTTGGCAGTACTTGATACTAAAAGGAGCTCTATTTTTTTCTTGAATGAAAATTTCTATTCTCTAATTTTTGTTTTGTTTTTTTTGTAGATTTTGCCCAAAGTTTCTGTCACCATAAAGTACTTTGTGTTATCAGTGTAGCTACCTGTGGAGTTGAAATACGACGTTTTAATGCCAATTCAGCATTTGGTGCTCACTACAGGGGTTTTTACACCCAGTTGTTCTATTATCTATTGTATACAAGTATGGTGCCTGGCCATCTAGTTGGAGATTACCCTCTGGAAGTGTAACTCATATTACAAGCATTAGAAGTTTCTGGCCCTGAGGCCTTGCCAAATCAAGTTGATAAGATTGGTCAATTACAAACAGATTTGAATGATCAAGTTGGCCTACTTTTTGATATCATTTTAGGCCATGGTTGTTAAATCAGAGATCTAGAACAGAAAGTAATGTCATTGGAGGATGAAAATATGGTCTTACAAGCGGTTTTTCAGGCTGCTAAACAAACATTTGACCAATAGGATATTAACTTGCAGGCGGAACGTTTTCATTTTTCTAAAAAGTCATCAGTCTTATTCAATCCAAGTTGCTCAGGGGGCTTTATAGCCTTGCGCAACCTGATACTATGGCAGTTCATTGTTGTTTAGAATCATCACAGGCCTCTTAGCTCTGTGGCCAGGATAACCAAATTCAGGTCAACCTATTGAATTTACCAAAGTTTAATAAGAATGAAAATGTACACAATTTTCAGTACCTCATAGAGATTATTCTGGTTGGAGCGCCCAATACAGCTAAGTTGGCAGTGGTGATGAACTCATTGGACTCTGACAGCTAAGAGTTAGTTATGCCAAAACTAAAAATCTGACATGCCCTACATAAATGACAAGGCCCTTCTTATCAAGGAGTTGGCGGAGCTGAAAGAATGACCACGTGTAAAATGAAACTCCTTAATATATCCTTTATGAAAGACAAGTCTATTCAAGTATTTTACAAATGATTTTACTTAGAAGCACAGACACTGTATGGGGCTAACGTCATTAATGAGTTTGATGCCAAGATTGATCTTCGCCACGCCTGTGAGTTTAATATGGACTATATCAAGCTTTGGTACCAATTTATATGAAGAAAACGATACTGCACACATGGTGTTTACCTTCATCGTTGCGCTTTCACCTTTAAAGCGCTGAATTAAAGCCCATTGGAAATGCGCAAACCATCTAACTGGGGTTGACCCCCACTAAGGAATCAACTCAGCTGTATAGCCCTTATATCAAAGACCTGATATTTATCAGGTCATTTGTTATTGTTGCAGAATATTGGTCAATATGACAATCATTGATCTAAGGAAAGTTCCAAGGCTAGAGTTCATTCTGTGACCTTGTGAAAGTGGTCAACCTGGGAAAGTCAGGGCGGAGTAGAGCTGGATTTTCTACTTCCTCCTCTTCTACAAAGATACCTTTTATGGAAAAATCTCCAACCTCACCTTCGGTCAGTCCAAAGAATTGTAAAGCCACACAGCCTCCAGCAGATCTGCAATTAATTGTTGAAGAAAGGATCATCATGACCCTCTGTACCTCAAAGAAAAGTGAGGCCTAGTTGGCATACCAGATATTAGCGCAGTCATATGCTCAATAACTATTATTATAAGTGCTTCCAATTATTTCTGGAAATATTATCATTTGAGGGTCCAAATGGTGATGCCAGTTGAGACTTTAATGAGGTTTAGCTCTCAGCTAGGTCTGATAATTCAAAATTTATGTCAAGTGGAAACTCTAGATGCTACAGCCTTATATCCTGTGGACGCTTATTTTTTCCAAATGTAATGGTAAGGCACTATATGCGCCTTCAGAAGTGGTAGGCTGAGGTCTAGTGGTACCATAGCTTAGACGATAAATATATACATAATTTTGAAGTTTAGGTAATTGTGGACACCGGGGCAGAAGGTAATATTGTGTCCACTAAACTGGTGAAGGGATTAGGCCTAGCTCCGTATATATATTTATCGTCAAAGCTATGGTACCACTAGACCTCAGCCTACCACTTCTGAAGGCGCATATAGTGCCTTACCATTGCATTTGGGCTCCTTAGTGATTTCTGTTACCGTATAGTTCTCCCAATCAAACTTAAAATTCTTATTGGTGACACCTTCATGAGAGCTCATGGGGTAAAGACTGATTTTGAGGAGAATACTTTGAAAATTTTTAGAAAAACACTACTTTTATTTTAAAATCAAAAAGATAATGCCCCGGCGCCTTGACCTCAGGGATTGTTACATAATTTTTTAGAATAGAATAGTACCATTAGTTTTTTGGAGGATTTTGGCTCAGATGTGGAAGTTACCCAATCAGATTGCAGAGTCCACTGGGATCTGCTACATGGTAATTGTAATCTAACCATTCAGCAAAGACATAAATTGATAGTGGGGTCCAAAACAAACTTGGAAAATCCCAAAAGATTATATGAAGAGATATTTGCACTGTGCTTATATTACAATTCAGAACCTGTCGCTACGCCTGGAATCATCCTCCCTGAACATGGGCAAATTCAAGTGCTATTGGCTAACTTGTATGCCTACCCTATCCAGATAAATCAACATCAGGAAATCATTTTTGTGCACATGCTACCAGTTGAAGAAGTTAAGAATATTTTTGATTTTGGCCAATTGGATGAACTAGGCCCTAACAGCAATATTGAGCAATCTGTTTTCTAATTAGTCCATCAAGTTAGCTTATTTGGGTTAACTGAGGTTGATAATGATCAAGCGCTGGCCCTTTTCAAAAAATACAGTGTTATTTTTGCAAAAGATGACTGTGATTTGGGTTATGCTTATAAAAGTACTTTACTATATTGACCTTGGAACTAAACTGCCCAAATGCCTTTGGCCAATTTAACGTTTAAAAGCAGCAGACTAAGTTTTTAACGCCTAAAAGAAATTCTTTTAGCGCACCAAAGGATGATAGAAACTTCTAAGACTTCTTGAGCCAATCTTACATTGATTATAAAGAAAAAAGATGGTTCTAACCGCGTGGTTATAGACTAGCATAATATAAGAGCATTAAAAAAAGGCTTCTTATCCTTTACCATGGATTGATTTTTTTCAGGATCATTCAAGCGGTGCGTAATACTTTTCAGCCATGGATTTAATCTTTTCTTATTGGCAGATAGAGTTGCCCCATGAGGAGAAGGAAAAATGCGCTATGACTATGGCTCAGGGACTCTACCAACCTACTAGAATGCAGTAGGGGCTTTTTAATACCACCGTGACCCATCAGAGGGCTATGGATAGCATTCTCAGTGATTTAAATATTCCATGTCCTCGTTTATTTAGATGATATTAACGTTTTTTCTAGAACATTTAACGAACATCAGCACAATTGGAAGAAGTATTCCACCACCTCACCGATGCTGATTTAAAAATAAAGCTGCATAAGTGTAATTTTTTCGCGTGCAGCTATAATATCTGGGAGCATTATTGATAAGCATGATTTGAGGCCTCAGCCAGTGAAGATTGAAGCTATTGAGCGCATGGCGTGACTGAGTAGTAAGCGTGATATCTAAGTGTTTCTTGGAATGATCAGTTACTATCTCCGCTCTTTAGAAAACTTCAGCAAAATAGATGAACTACTATTACACCTCTCAAAAATGGTGGCACCTTTTAGTGGATTGAGAACTGTCAACTGGCTTAGATAAACTAAGGCTTTACCTGACCCAAGCGCGACTGCTGATATACACCAATTTTGATTTTATTATTAGTCATATATATGTCACGCTCATCACTGTCAGGGTGGTGCTATCTCAGCTAAATTCTGATGGAATTGAGCATCCCATGGCTTTTTGTAGCTGGACTTTGGACGTTCATGGAAGGAATTATATGGTGATGGAGATGGAGTGCCTGGCAGACTTATTTATGCATGTAAAAAATTCTGGGGGTATGTCCATGGAGTACACGTCACTGTAGTAAAAGATCATGCTTCCCTGCGCTGGTTGCAAAATTTAAAAGAACCTGAAGGAAGATTAGCCCACTGGGACCTGAAAAAGCAGGCTTAAAATTTCGTAGTTTAGCACTGACCTGGCGTAAAGTATCAAAACGCTGATGAGTTATCATGACTACCTACCATGGATTTGGTGGCTGATGTGGCTGCTAAATTATTTGTAAAGATGCTACCTAAACAACATGAAAATGAACCAATGGACCCATCTAGTACTAAAAAAATGAACCAATGGAAAATCAACACCACTTAAAAAATTATGGAAGTACACAGTTGTATAAAACAAAAAACTATACTAAGTATTAGGTAATCAATTTTTTTTGGATACCTTGACCCATGGAGAGAACCAAAATTATTATCAGGGCCCACAAAGCGACGGGGCATGGCAGCTTTAAGAAAACGTTTTTAATTATTGAAACAGCATAAATAATGGGAATCCATGTATTTTGAAATTCACGAGACTCTCCTCTGTTGCAAGGAATGCCAGGTGGAAGGCCTTTACCAAAAAGACACCTCTTATCAGTTAGTTGAGCCCAACTTTACATGGCATACTGTATCTATAGACGTTGTGGGCCCGTTGACAAACACTTCTGGCCAATTTAAATATATAATAGTGCTCATTGAGTACCTCACAAAATGGGTGGAGGACAAAGTGGTCAGGGATGTGGTTGCCATGACTACAGAAAAGTTTATTTTAGAGGACGTTATCTATCATCATGGATGCCCTCAATTTTTGTTAACAATAATGGGACTCACTTTATGTACCATATGATTTTCAAGCTTATGACTTAATGGGTATATGCAGGGTATTGTCCAAGCCCTACCACTCTGAGACAAATGGCTTTGTTAAACGAGTGAACAGCACCCTCATTTGAATTTTGCGTAAAATAATTATGGTGATTGCGTCTAGTTGGAACCTTTTTCTTGCCTACCGCCATTTCTGCTTATAATATATCTTATCACTCAGCTATGAGGCATTCGCTGTTTGCATTACTTTATGATTAGCAAATGGGTGCTTCCACAAATTTATATTTATGTATCAGTAAAGAAGCCATAACTCCCACAAAATATTTGGAGATGCTGGTGCAAACCTTAATCCAACTACAAAGTGCAGCATATTCCAACAAGTTGGCTCAGAAAAACAATCTTGTGAAAAAGATACTACAGAAAGTCACCTCTACCTAATATAAAGTAGGAGAACTTTTTTGCACTATGATAACCATGGATTTGGATGAGCTAGAAAGTTGGAGCACATATGGAAGGGGCCTTTTGAAATCATTGAGAAGAAAATTATAGATTCTTACTCTCTGAAGGACCCTATTAAAGGTCACCTTATCAATTAAGTGCATGTAAAATTCTTAATAGATATCACAAGAGCTCTATGCCAATGGGCTCAAGCAAAAATGAGTTAGTTGACCACCACAAAATTTTGTTACCCAATTTTTGGGCAAGTGGGTGAAATGTTGTAATCAGGTCTGATCAACCATCTGGATACCATATCTTTATCTTTAATTTATAAGTAACTAATAATTAGATAGCAAATTTGAGCGATGTTGTTTCTATGCCATGATGCCTCTGCTCTTATAAATAGTGGCTTAAAGTATTTATGTACTATTCAGCGGATTCCTAAAACCCCGCTGGTACAACCCTAATTAACTAAATCTTTTAGTTTCCTATGCTTTGGCCTTTATACCTTCATTGATTCCTCTTTCAGTTTAGTATAATTAATTCTTTATACCGTGTGCTAGCGTAAAAATTGGTAATAGGGTCGTTTTTATTTACCAAGGTAATCTTTCCATAATTTGACTAAGTTTGGTGGATTATATCTTTTCAAGGAAAATACCTGAGCTCCAGTTTAGTTTAATCGACCAAATTTGGGTATCATCATTTTAGTCTACCAATTTCAGAGTGCTGATTGGTAACTAGGGAAGCACTAATGAGAACGCTGGTAGAATGAGCATATCTGAGGAGTATTACAAATTGCAAGAGGATTTTTTTTGAGTTTATATGTATCAGCTGATCAGGTCATTTACCAAAGCAAGCCCATGAGCATTTGGCAGCACTTAATACTGCAAAGGGCTCTATTGTTTTCTTGAATAAAAATTCAAGTTGCTGTTTTTTGTCATTGTTTTAATTAAGATTTGACCATAGTTTCTGTTGTCATAAAGTACTTTGTGATATCAGTGTAAGCTTGAGCAATTAATACAACGCTTTAACTCTGGTTTCAACACATCGTAACAGGCAACATAGAGTCTCTTAGGAACAAAAATTGTTGGCCCTACTTGATGCCCTACAAAGAGAGTTGAAAACATGGGCTCGCACAGTACTTTACAGAATTCACAGTAAGGGGAGGCCCCTCCCTCACTCTTCATGATTGTCTCATCAATGGTAGACACCCTGGCATCAACTCTACAACTTGTCTACTCCCTATTCCACCAACGGTCCTCTCACCAAACTCAAATGACCATATCAAGCCATTCTGGCAGCTATTTGACTCCCGTCTACTTTCAGAAGATATTGCCATTTCCACATTCTGGCCTTCCTCAAATAAGGGCTGTGCTCTGACGCTGCAAGGTACATTGGACCTCAGACTTTGGAGGGAGCATGTCTGCTCAACAGATTCAGGCGTGACTCAATTTCTGATGGAATAGGAAATTGACCCCACCAAGGCCATACCACTGGACCAGAAGACCACCCTCGTCCACTCAGAATGTGGGTGTGCTTATGCTATGGGATGGTGAAGAGAAGGTATCAACCTGTGAAGATGGGGAATTGGACCAGACCTCTGATGGAATGACCAAGTCCAATCTGGTGAATAAGAACCACCAAGCTACCAAACCACATGTGGTGGCAATACTTGCCCTTGCCCCCTACACCCCCATGCGGCCCCAATTCAATAGAATATTTGAGTTGGTACCACCTCTCCCACAACCCATGGAACACACCCAGATCCCGCTCAGGATAGCCAGTCACCCCAAAATTGAGTGGCCATTATGACTACTGCACTGCACCCTAGGATTCTGGTGGCGCAGCCTGACCACCAAGGGCCTAACCCCATGAAACTTATGGTTGATGTGGAAAATAGACCCAATTTTCTCTTAATCCAGGTAAACCCAGAGGCCCAGACAATGTCCTCTTACCAACTCGAAAAGATGAAATAAATCAAAGAACGGCATAAAAATATAATTATAAAAAACCTCAACCACGTACACCCACTAATGGACCCAGCAGATCCCACTTTGGTCCCTCTATCCTACTCTCAAGAAGCATTAATGACCTTCCAATTTCTCAAGAAACCCCAAGACTATGACAATCTGGCAGCAGACATAGATATCAACCCATAAAGTGCCCTTATTAGCTTTAATAAATTTGATAGCGCTTATTTCTTGTTTGACATGGATATCAAAGTAGGTTTGAGGCATGTAGTAATAAACGAGATAGTAAATTTTGTGTCATCAGTAATTATATCAACCTTAAGCTGGCCCAGGCACTAGACTAACATTTACAACGGCGCCTTAATCATAGGAGCTTTATGCATACCAATGATCACACTGCCCCTAAATGAGATTCTCCACATCTTGGCCCATGGACAACACTTCCATCCCAATTTATCAGCAATTCTAGACATGCTCTACCCCTATGATCTTGGTTGTAGGATGGTAACGCTAACAGTTGTTTCCATCAACCTAAAATGGAAAACTCTCACTTTCATATCCTTTTACCACGTAGGCGAAATCCCTCTGCTCCCTACCCTGATAGAAGGCAATGAATTATGGCAACCGTGGAGTACACCACCTCCAATGCAATATTAGAACTGATTATAAGCCCCATATCACTGATCCCTATAAGAGATCTTTGACGTTGATGGTGCATACTGTCTTCCACCTCACTCTAAATTTGACTTGGGCTTCTATCTGGCAGTGGACTTCATCACTATCAACTGTCTGCTATACCCCTACACTGCCACCAAAGGTCAATCTTGAAGACTGGGATTGATGAAATGATAGACAAAGGATGGGTCACTAAGAAGACATTGCCAGTGTCATCCCCAGTAGTATTTTCTCAAAAGCCAGATGATACCCTGAGACCATGCGTAGAATATATCCATCAAAATAAAGTCATCATTCCTAATCCCTACCCATTACCGCTTGAGGCTGCTATCTCCCAGGAATTCACAAAGTTCAAAGTATTTTCAAAGCAATCCAGATAAGTACGTTCCACCAAATTAAAGTAAAAAAAGGACAAAAATGGCTGACAGCCATCCAGACATGCCACATCATATACCAGATCAAGGTCATGTCGTATGACCTCAAAAATGCCCCATAATATTCCAAAGGGTCATTTTCACGCGCTAGGAGACCTTTGCTTTATGTGCATATGGCATACATAAGCGACCTTCTGGTTCCTCCACCACACCTAAACAGCAGAAAAGGATTAGTGTGCAGTGATAGTATCCCTACAGAATGCAGGCTTGTACACAAAGCCCTTAAAATGCGCATTTTTCAAGGAAAAGTGAAGTTCCACAGAAACCTCATACTCAAGGATGGAAGATATTTCCCCTCTAAGCTAGAAGCTATAGGGCATGGTATACACCCACCAACCAAAAGCAACTTCGCAGTTTCTTAGGATTGGTCTCTTTCTTAAAAAACTTCCCAGCAATCTCATAACTGACAGCCCTGCTCCATACCCTAAAAAGTCAAAAAGCGCCATTCATTTGTTGAAAGAATTTCAATAGGCGTTTAATTTCATCAAAGAAGCTTTTACCATTACGCCAGTCTTGTGCCATGTTGATGAGGACAGACCATTCATTGTAGCATGCAACGCCTCCAGAATGGCTCTACGGCTGTTCTCCCTCAGGAGCACAATGAATATGAACACCTGGTGGCTTACGTTTCCTGGAAATTTGCAGGCGACAAACGCAAATGGACGATCTATGACAAAGAATAGGCCACTATCACCTGGTCATTGATGCACTCTAGGTACTTGCTTCAGGGAGCAAAATACACGTTGATGTGCGCATAGGCCACAAATCACTGACATACTACCATAAACCTTAGAAGCTGTCACAAAGACAAACTAGGATGCACCGCGACCTTCTCAATTTTGACTCCAAGTATGAGTTTATCTAAGGGCCAAATAACATACTAGAAGACATCCTGAGTAGAAGTCCGTCAGCCAAACCCAATCTCACGGAAGATACTGAACTGGTCATGATGATCCCACCGGAGAAAGTTGCATAAGAACCCCCAATTGAATCATAAGCCATAGACACTATCATCCCTATCCTCAAGCTGAGAAAAATGCCCGTCAGGCACTCAGCTGATCAAATGGCAATCCCACTGCCCATGAACTGACTAATACTCTCAAAACAACCCCAATAATTGATAAAGAGGTCTCACTTCTAGAGGCTGTGCTAGACGCCCAAACTAAAACCTTAGAGGAACAAACCATGAGCGAAAAAATCCTGTAAGGGGAAAACCCCCCCAGATTGTACTCCAAGTAGTAAAAAATAATTTACTTTCACGACTGAGTATGGGTAATTAGACTTCTACGCCCATGGCCATAAGGGAACATCATGACCTGCCAAGCATGGAGAACCCCGTGTGAAAAGTTGCATTAATCTCAGAAAACGCGCATATGATTACAACAGACTAATAAGGAAGTGCCCGCCTGTGTAGAATGCTGTCTCATCTGCGTGAAATCAAAATAGTACAGGATGGGCAGAAATAGACGCCTACACTGACTCCAACAGGTGGCGGGCCTAAAGATGTCGATATTGGTGACATCATTATAGTCCTGTAAACTTCACGGGGATTTGATGAAATTATGGTGTTTTTAACAACTTCACAAAGTACTCCATATTTACCCCATGTCTACAGACAACCACAGCTGTATATATGGCTCAGCTATTTGTGTCCCACATTTTCATCATGTTCAGAGTCTTACAGGAAGTTGTAATTTATAGAGGGCCACAGTTCACCTCAAAATTCTAGGACGCCCTGTTTTTAGCATTAAAAATCAAACTCTTCTGGTTGTCCGCATACCACCCACAGTTTAATGGACAAATGGAAAGGGCTAACCAGTCATTGGAACAATACTCAATGCTACACTACTGCCTCCCAGGACACTTGGGTAGATAACATCACACTATCCCAGTTCACATATATTAACTCTATCAACACATCAATAGGGATGTTGCAGCTGTATGTCAACCAAGGCTACAACCCTGCTTCACCATTGGCCCCCAGATACATTCTGACATCCCCTAAGAGGACATACTTTAAGCTTGACCAACCATCTGACTAATTAAGTTTTATATACTGAATTTCATACTTTACAAAATAATTAGATAATAGATCATATTTTTATGGTAATTAGTACGCCACACGACCTTAGCTTTTATATTAGAGGCCTAATGTATTAATCTTTACTTACAAGATCCCTAAATTCCTGCTGGCACATTTCCCACTTTCTAACTCTATCTTCCACCAAAGCCACAGTCTTTATTACTATGTTGCTTCCTTTTTTATCTCAGTGTAATTATTCTATGTTGTCCCATGCTGGCGTAAAACCATCACTTATATGATACTAAATTATTATGGTGAATATGACAGTATTTGTATGTTTGGCAGATATAACTTTTGTTTGAAATTCCTTGAGCCCAATGTTGGGATCACGGGGTGATACCACAGATCTTGTGTTTGTTTAAGTGCTGGATGACCCGAAGTTTGAGGGTGTTGGTTATCTAACTGGGTTGCTTCTTTTGGTCAAGAAGTCTTGTTTAATCCAGATAACGAGTCTGGTGTGGTAAATATCATTTAGAATTTTTACTTAAAAATTGCTAAGAGGGGATAAAAATTGTAAAGTTGATTGAACAATACCCATTTTTTAAGGGAAATCAGGGAATTTGATCAGCAACCACCCAAGCCGCCCAATCCTAGATGTAATAGATAAACAAATCAAGGATTCAGTACAAGCCCCAATTAACTCAGTCAATCTGATAGAGCTCGTCTCATAGCTCAGGTTTGAACCCTGAAGTTGGATGGCTCCAAGGGAGCATAGACTATTGTTTTGGTCAGGGTTGATCGCCAATTTTGATCATAGCCAACTTTCATCAGAGGATGATGCCCAAAAGAAGTTTGGGCTTTTGGGTAAAATCTGGATTGATTGCTGACCTCGATAGCTGTTGACTTTATTAGGGGATTATCCCTGACAGAAGTTTGGGTCGTGGTTGGTTCAGGATTGATTTCCATTATCTGATATATCTGAATCTGCCGTTTGGGTAGGAATCCCGACACCCTAATTATGTGACTACTGACCCAAGTTATTTTTCAGGATTTTAGTCTACCAATTTGGAGTGATGCTGAGTTTTTATGAAAACACCAATGAGAACTCTATTAGATGAAGCAAATATGAGGGAATTTTTTAAAAGAAAAAGGGAACTTTTTCAGGAACAAGCTGTATCAGACTATCTGGACAATTATTGGGCTAGCTTGTGAGCCTCTGAGAGTATTCAATACTACAAGGTGCTCTCTTGTCTACTTAAACAAAAAACTGTTCTAAAACACTGTTTGTTTGTTAAGTTTTTGTTAAAGTTACTGTAATCAAAAAGTACTTTGTGTTGTTGGTGCATCTACCTCTGCCATTGTTATATGAAACCTTAGCACCAATTTCAACATTTGGTGCTCACTACAGGGGCCCACACCCTGTTGTTTGTCTATTATTTACAAGTATGGAGTCTGGTCATTTATTCAGGGATTACCTTTTGGAAGAGGTAGCGAAACTTCTGGCTATTGAAGCGATTGTCCTAGAGGCTTTAAAAGCGTTTAGACGCGATTGGTCAATTTTGAGTGGAATTGAAGGCTCACATTGGCCTACTCTCCGATATCATATTGGGCCATGGTCGTCATATCAAAAACTTGTAACAGCAAGTAAGGTCCTTAGAGGTGAGAATATTGCTTTAAGTTTGGACTTTATAGCCCGTTAACCAAACAATTCTTATTGCAAAATTTTTTTTGGCCACCCCATGAACTAACCTACGTTCAATAAGAATGCCAATGTACATAATTTTTTTGATCTTTTTTACTATTAGAATCTCCAAAGCGCCTAAAACTTCTAAGTTGGCAGCTGTAATGAACTCTATTGACCCAGGGAGTCATGAGTTTCATGCCAGAACCAAAGAAGTCTGGCATGTCTTACATAAATGTCAAGGCCCTTCTTATCAAGGAGTTAGACGGAGCTGAAAGGATGACCACCCATATCATTAAATTTCTCAATATCGTTCAAGAAAGACTAATCTATTCAATTATTTGCTAAAAGCTTTTATTTGGAGATGCAGACACTATCTGGGGCTAACTTAATAAAGGATTTTGATGCCCAGATCGCTCTTTGCCACATCTGTGAACCTTACATAAAGATGTATCAAATTCTGAACCATTCTTGAATGAGAAAAATGATATCACTAATTATTGTTCTACCTCTGTCATTGCGCTATTACTTTTGGAGTGCGGAATCCAAGTCAGAAAGAGATGCATGATCAATCTAACTGGGGTATGTCTCCCGCTGATTAATTAACTTGGGAATATGGAGCTAGTGTTGAGAAGCCTGATAATAATCAGCCAATTGTTATCTTTGCAAGAATATGGACCATTTTGACAATCATTTCCTTAAATCAAGTTCTAAGGCTAGGGTTTATTTTTTGAACCTTGTGAAAGGAACGAACTTGGGAAAAAACAGGGCGGAGTAGAACAGGGATTTTCTAATCTGACTCTCCTAAAAAACCCAAATAAAAAAATCTCTGACTCTACCTTCCATTTGGAAGAAGGAAGATGACGCCGCATTGCATTTGGCAGTTAAGCAAGTACTAGTTGAGGATAGGGTCGTTGTGAACCACCTTTCCCTGAAGAAATGCGAAGTTAAGTTGGCACCAAAAATAGCAGTCAAACTATATGCTCAACAGTTAGTTTTACAAGAGCCCACATTACCTCACGCAGTATTCCTAGTGAACGGGGTCCAAGTGCCATGCCTATTAAGACTTTGATGGAGTCCAGTCCTCATCTAGGCCAGGAGATTCAGACTTTTTTTTTAAGTCAAGAAGACACTCTAGATGTAAAAGTAATAAATCCGCTAGGTGCATATTTTTCAACGCACTTATATCAATAATAGTAAATAAGTTTAAAGTCTGTGCAATTGTGGACAGTGGGACACCAGTTAATGTTATGTCTACTAAACAGGGAAGAGGCTGGGCCTAGCTCCTAACATAGACCACCACAAATTTATGGTACAGCTGGCCCTCGGACTACCACTTCAGAAGGAGAGTATATTGCATTGCCATTGATATTTGGCTCCTTAGTCATTTCCGCCCCTGCTGTTGTTCTCCCAAATCAAGATCAAAAATTTTCTACTGGGATCTCATATATGAGAACACATAGAGTTTAGGCTGATTTTGAAGTGTATAAATTTAAAATTAGGGACAAACACTTCCACTATTTTATAATTGTAAAAGTGAGGCCCCAGCGCGCTGAACTCAAGGAGTTTTCAACCTATTATATAAAGATGGTACAGTGCCTTTAGGGTACCAGAAGATATAGGCCCTATGAGATGGTTACCCAACCAGATTGCAGAATCTACAGAGATTCTGCTACATGCTAATAATAATTTAACCATTCTTGTGGTCCACCAAATATTTTGTGGGCAGAAATTAATTTGGAAATTTCCCAAGGATTATATGGCATCATAATACGGGATTTTGTTGTGCCAATTTAGAATCTGTATCTGCACCTGCGATTATCCTCCACGACTGTGAAGAAATTCAGATGTGTTTAACTAATCTGTATGAATACCCTATTCAAATAAAGTGAACTCAGATTATCACGTTTGTACACATGTTACCAGTAAAGGAGTTCAGACCCTTCTGATCTTGTTAATTTGGATGGACTAGGCCTTAGTGGCAATATCAATCAGTCTGTTTTCTCTTTAATACCTCAGAACCCCTCCTAGGTTAAATGGAGGAATAGGATGACCAATTTATGGCCCTATTTGAAAAGTATAAGGTTTTTTTTCGCAAAAGATGAATGCGATTTAGATTGTGCACACAATGTACTACACCATATTGATTCAGTTTTTCATCGGCCAATCGCCTCCATTTAGTTAAAATTAAAAGGCAGAAGATGAAATTGTTAATGCTAAACTTAACCAGCTAGTGTGACATGAGATGCTAGTACCCTCCAGGAGTCCTTGGGCCTCCTGGTGTTAATTATCAAGTAGAAAGACAGCTTAAGCCATGTAATAATAGACTATCGCAATCTGAGCAAAATTACTAAAAAGGACTCTTATATTTTTCATGGATTGTGATGCGTTAGATTGCTTGGACGGCGCACAATATTTTTCAGCTATAAATCTTATTTCTGTTATAGGCATATAGAGCTGCCCATGGAGGAGAAGAAAAGATGAGCCATGATTATGCCCAGGATCTCTACCAGACCACTTGGATGCTGCAGGGGTTGTGCAACGCCCCTGCGACCTTTAAAAGGACTATGAATAATATCTTAGGGTTTTTTAAATTTTACTGTGTCTTAGTTTACTTAGACGATATAAAAATTTCTTCTTGAATGTTTAATGAGCATATGCAACATTTGGACGAAGTATTAAATAATTTTCTAAGGCTGATTTAAAAATTAAGCCAATTAAGAGTAATTTTTTCTGTGAGCATTTAGAATATCTGAGATTCATTATTTATAAGCAGGTCTTACGGCCCAGCTGGCAAGTTGAAGCTATTGAACGCATGACGTGACCAAGCACATACACAACAATCAGGTATCCTTGCTGATCATTGGTTATCATTGAAAGTTTGTAAAGAACTTTTTAAAATAGGTGAACCCCTGTTTAAACACTTCAAAAATGGAGTACCTTTTGAGTGAACCTAGAACTGTCAGCTAGCCTTTGATAAACTCAGGCTTTACATTACTAAAGTATTACTGCAAAAATATCTTACATTTTGACAAAACATTTATCATTCAAACGGATGCATCTCAGAGCACCATTGGCGCGGTGTTGTCACAGCTTGACTCTGATGGGGTTGAGTATCTCATGGCTTACTGCAATCAGACATTGGATGTCCATGTATGGAATTACATGGTAGCTGAGAAAGAGTGAATAGCGGTCATATATGCATATAAGCAAATCTGGGTTTATATCCAGAGAGTGCATTTCATTTTAGTAACAGATCATGCCTCTCTTCACTAGTTACATAATTATAAAGAGGCTGAAGAGTGGTTGGATTAATGATCTATGAAATTGCAAGCTTAGAGTTTATTAAATTCAGCAACAACCTGGCGTAAAATCATCGTAACGCTGATTGACTATCTCAACTGCACATCATGGCTTTAGCTGCTGATTAGGCCGACATATTATTTGATAAAATGCTAATCAAAACTATAACAAAGTTCCAGCAGAAGTTCAAAACTTGGAAAAATTAATGATGAACACTATGGTTTAGGATGGGAAGCTATACAAAACCTTCCATGATCAGCAATTATGGATCAACGAACAATGGAGCAAACCAACAATATTATTGGGGACCATAAGGAGACGGGGCACAGCAGTTTCAAGAAGATATTTGAGTTATCTAAAAAGCATCACTATTGGAAATCTATGAATTTTGACGTTCATGAGACCCTTCACTGCTGCAAGGAATATCAGGCAGATGGACCCTATTGGAAAGCCACCTCCTATTAATTGGTTAAACCCAACTTCGCATGGCATACTGTTTCTATTGACATGGTGGGCCAGTTGACAAACACTTCTGGCCAATTTAAATATTTAATAGTGGCCATTGATCACCTAACCAAATGAGTAGAGGCCAAAGTGGTTCATATTTAGGTGCCACAATAATGTCTAAGTTTATATTAGAAGATATTATTTATTGGTATGGTTACCCTCAGTACCTGTTGTGAGATAATGGGACCTATTTCACATCTCAGATTATTTTAAAGATTAATTATTTAATGATTATACGAGGGGTATTGTTAATTTCTCAGCGTCTGGGTCCACTGTCACCAAGTTGGATTTAAACAGGATATAGCCACTGAGCAACTCAATTAAATGATATGAGGATCTCCAATTTTTTATAATAAAACTAAATAAAATATATATGGAGCTATTGCCCCTTATTTCTTCCTTTATTTTTAGATGTCTCACAGACCATTCTGCGCTTCTTCTTCCTCCTAAAAGACTATCCCCTTTTAATCTTCAGTAAGGCTCTTTATACCTCAATTCCTCAGATGGATGCATCCTCAGCTTGGTCTCTTCTATTCTTCTTCCTTTTTCGAGTTGCTCTTGTTTGTATTAAATCTCAGCATGATTCCTCTCGATTTGCTGAATGTTCTCATTTTGCTCGATTATAAATTTGTGTATCCCCTTTTCATAAATCTCGAGACTCGTCTTGATTCCCCTGTGATCTGCTGATATGGGTAGTGTATTGTCCAGTCATATCAACTTCCTGACATTACCCCCCCCCCTTTGACTGGATGATAGACTCTTACTGTTTGTACGCTCTAAGGAACTTAGCATGGACTCAGTTGATAATCTGACCCCCAGCAGGTTCCTTGATTGTGTAGACATCCATACCAGTCTTCTCAATAATCTCAGATGGGCTGACACAAATGTTGGAGAGCTTATTCTTTCATCCAAATCCATTCCAGTCATGGAATAACACATAATCCCCTTCAGCAAACAATGGAAGTCTGCTCCGGCACTTCTGGTCGGCCTCCTGGTCACGAATTTTCTTAGCCAAACTGGTGGAGTAGGCTTCAGTTTGCAATTTGATCAATGTATCTATGAGATGCTCCAGATATCGCTTAGGATTCACACCACTAGTGTCCTCTACACACAAATATAGCAAGGCAGGCAGAGCTGGATGTCATCCATACAGCAGTTGAAAGGGACTCTTACAAGTGGCAGAATGATAGCTGATATTATAAGTGAACACAGCAGTAGGTAGAAGAGCACTCCATTCCGAGGGCCAGTCCGTTATCAATTTGTGGAGTATGTTTACTAGGGTTCCTTTAACTCGCTCCACCATCCCATTTGATTCTGGATGATAGGGGGTGGTCAAAACCCCGCAAATGGCCATCAACTCATTTAACTTTGGCAGAATGTGCAAAGTAAAATTGGTTCCATTGTCTATCAGAATGAACTGCGGACAGCCATGTCAATTTATAACATTTCATAATAAACTTGGCAGTGGTGACCGCGCCCAAGTCGCTAATAGCCCTGGCCTCCACCCATCAGGTCAAATGATCAATGGCAACAATTATATACTTGGATCAATTGGCACTAGTTGGCAGAGGTCCCACTACATCAATGGAAACGGTGTGCCATGTGAACTTGGGCTTCACTAATTGATAGGTGGTTTTCTTGAGGAAGGTTTTTCAACTTGACATTGATGGCAACAGCTAATAGTTTCCAATATGTCATAATGCATGCTTTACCAGAAGTATTGGGATCACAAAAACTCCAGCATCTTTCACAAACCACCATGGCCTACAGCCCAATGAGCATCCATAATTATCAAGGGTCTACTTGAAGGCTTAGGAAAATTCAGCATCAAGTCTCCAATCTGCTTGTATAATTCTCCCCCTCGCACAAAGGTACCCTCCCTGAGTCTCTCTAACACCTTGATCACTTGCGGCGGCTCATCCTGGTATTTGTTCACCATCATTTTTTCATACATTATATCAGCCAGATCTGCTGTGATAGCAACTGTGGGCAATCGAGACAGACAATCCGCGTTTTGATGTTTGCCCCTGGGATTCCACCAGAGGAAAAATATACTGGAATCTGTTGGCTGAACATGGTAAGGGTTTCTTCCACCATATCTTTCACAACGCCAAATTTCCTTATGAAAGCTGCACTGATTAACATATCATAGTGGTTATTTGGCAAGACCACCGCTGGAGCAGACATCTGGACTGACCCAAATCGTGAGGCAATATGTTATATGCTCCTTCTGACACAGTGCTATGTGTTCCTGCTGTCCCATATACTTCTCGATGGTCCACATCCAGTTTCAACATAAGTTTACCATTAACCGGGTGGAGACTATGTTCACAGGTGCTCCCGTGTCTATGATCGCACGGATTTTTGTGTTTTGAATGAATATGTCACAATAATTACATTTCAAGTAAGAAGAATCATCAGAGTTTACTACTTGTAAGTTCAAGGGCCTTAAGCTACTTAAAAAGGAAGAAATACCCTTGCCAACCTGAGGATACTCACTGGCAATTTTTTCCACCAGAACAGCTATGTTAACCCCTATTAAAGGAGCGATGTTCAGTGAAGAATCCGCATTGCTGATGCCAGTCTGTTCCAGTATATGCCACGCCTATGGTTTCTGAACATCTTGGCGGAGCTCAACCAAATTGGGTGAACTCTTGCTCTCAGAAGCAGAAGCAGGGGTATCCAGCAAGAGCTGCTGGTATAACAAATCGTCCAATTGAGGTTCAATTTCTACTTGTAAAGTTGGTTGGCAGGTATTAGGGACAAGTGATTTGAGCTTAGCGGAGGTAAAGCATCCCATCTCTACTCCGCTCGATCTTTTTCCTGCTCAATTTTCATAGTTGGCATTGTGTACACTTGTGGTTTACTAGGGCAATTGGCTGCATAATGCCCCTCTGTGTCCGCACTGGAAGCAAGTGTTTATAAAAGGGTGCACATATATTTGAGTTGAAGGACCAGGTTGAGAATTGCCAGCAAGGTTCCATGGTTGCAGTCAAACTGGTGAAGGCGTACATGGGGTGGAAAGGTTATGACTATATGAGGACAATTAGCCAGCAGGAAACCCCCGGACCCAATTTAAAAGGAGGAGGGGGCAACAGATTTTGGGCACACAGGGGCGCCTTTTCAGAGAGTTTAGAAGGCATTTCCCCCAGTTTAATGGGCCGTATCCCAAACACATGAAATGGGAACCCATTGGGACGCTGCGATTGCAACCACATCCCAGGGAAAATATTTAGCCCCAAGAAAAGGAGGAAAACCCCAGCGAATTTGAAAAGGCTTGTTTTTGGGTTAAACTTATAGTCAAAATTTGGCTTTTGTTGAGACAGTTAATCCCACAGCCAAAACTAAACCTTTTTTGTGTGGCATGGGGTATTGGAAGAAAGGTAGTTGTGTTTAATCAAAGCACAGAACAACTTCACTTTTTGTTTCTGCCTCTTCCAACCTTTGAAAATTTAAAATACCCATTGGTTTTCTTTTTGCTGGGGGGAACTTTTTTAGTCGGTAAAAATTGTTTGTTTTGCAAGGGGGGAGAACTATTAAAGATATGGGAACCATCATTTGGTTGTTATCATTTTGGGTCCAGATGGCTTCTCTCAAAAATTAAAATTTCTATTGGGGGGGGTATACCACCCAATGGATACTCGTTTTTATTCATCTTCTTCCCCTGAGTCCCACAATCCCCATTTTCCCCATCCCGGAGCCCCCGTTTTTCATAAATGTGTTCCTTTTTTACTGAACCATCTCATCCCCTGATTTTGTTGGCGTTTTATTGCCCTTCAATTCTAGGGAAATTTTTTTCCTTTTTCATTTTGTTCCATAGTTTATAATGAAAAGAATTTTTCAATTCAGAGGGAGTTTTTTTGTCTTGCTTTTCTCTTGCTGGTTCATTGTTTATTATTTAAAAAAAAGACATTTCCCCCAATTCCTATTAGCCTGTCAAAGATAAATGCAGTTGTTTTTCATACTCCTTTCTACCAATAGGGAAGGGAGGCTGTTTGGGTTCCATTGATGTGACTTAGTTTAAATGATAATGATTGGGGAAAACAAAAAGGGTATTTTCTACGCCCTACCATCCTGAGACTAATACCACCATCAAACAAGTGAGTGGTACTCTCAATGATTTTTGCATAAGATAGTTATGGCGAAGGCATCTAGATGGAGCTTTTTCTTACCATCCGCCATCTTCGCTTATAATAAAATCAAATCAATCAGCCACTAGGTATTCCTCAATTGCTTTACTCTATTGGAAGCAACTGACACTCCCCAATTTTATAATCCTGTATGAGTAAAAAAGCCCTGACTCCCAAAAGCACTTAAAATATTGGCCCAGTTGTTAATTCAACTACAAAGCCCCGCCTTTTCTAATGTGCTGGCTCAGAAAATAAGATCCCACAAATGGGATAATGTAAACTGGTGGCTGTTACTCCACTTTATTGCAGGTGACTAGTTTTTACTATGATAATAATGGATTTGGAATAACAAAAAAAATGTAGCACATATGGAAGGGGCTTTTGAGATCATTGATAAGACATCCATGGATTCCTACACTTTCAAGGATCCTGTTAAAGGTTACTTTATTAACTGGGTGCATGCTAAGGCTTGAAGAAAAATCAACAGATATTGGCCCTACAGCCCTAAGTTATCAATAAGTTAGTTGACCCCCTCACATCTTTATTACCCAATGTTTGGTCAAGTGGAGAGAAATGTTGTGCTTGGTTTGAACAACCATCTGGCTATATTATTTTTACATACTTAATTTTATAATTTAAATAATTATTAAATAACGGATCCAATTTATATGTTAATTAGTAGCCATGCAGCCCTAGCTTTTAGATGTAGTGGTCTAATGTATTTTTCTATACTGAATTAAATCCTTAATCCCTGCTGGCGCAATTCTCACTTTCTAACTTTATCTTCCGTTGTGCCGCGCCCATTGTTAAAAAATTGCCTCCTATATTATCTCAGTGTAACTATTATATGTTGCACCATGCCAGCGTAAAACTATTGGTGAATAATGTACTATATTTAGTATGGCTGATCTTCCAGTAATTTGAAAGTTTGGCGGATTGCAACTTTTGTATAATGTGTCTTGAGCCCTAATTAGTCAACTCCTGACCCAAATTAAATAGTGCAAATTTGTTCTACCAACATGAGTGCTGCCTTTTAATTATGGAAAGCACAAATGGGAACGCTGGTAGAGGAAACATATTTGAGGAGGTTGGCAAAGTGAGAAAAATCTAATTTTTTACAAAGATGTATCGCCTATCGGGACAGTTTATTTGGAAAAACCAGAGAGCCTCTGAAACTATTTGATACTAAAGAAATCTCTCCTGTTTACTTAGATAAAAACCCTACTGCTGAAACCACCGTCTCTTTTGTAATTTTTTTAAATACTGTAGTTAAACAGTACTTTGTGCTATTGGTGTATCTACCTGTGCCATTGAAATATGAAATCCTAGCTCCAATTTCAACAAGACATCTTTGCAGCGCACAACCACAAGATACACAAGTGAAAAATCAGCTGCCAAAAGTCGCCGAGGATTCAAGCAATTTGTGGACAGAAATCGTTGCCTGACCCCAAACTAAAAGGTCGGCAACCTTGTGATGGTGGACACAAAGAACTCTAACTCAAGGTATTATGCCAAAAATTAGAATGTAAAAGATCTGGCCCATTCCCCATTGGCAAGATGCTGCCTAGCAGGTCCTCCTATGTAGATCTCTCTGCCTATTGGAATTTACACAACTTTCATGCCTCAGGATATCTCCCTTCAAAGGGGAAAATGGCTGAGGTCAAACTAAAGATAGAAAAAAGAAGAATTTGAGGTGGGTCGACCTTGGGACAAATATACCACACCAAAATATTTCTAGTCAGTACAGATTTCAAACTTGTACTGAACAAATCCTGCACTAGGGAGGATGCATGCTTTACCCTGCCGGGCTAATCACCCGCTGAGGTCAAACTAGTACTGATATAAAGAGCATTGAGATTTGAGGTGGAGGACGTCTTGAATGCCCATAGGGTCAATCAGGGAATAATACAGGGTGGCTTGGGAAAGATATCTGGCGTACAAGAACAGTTGTATACCCACCAGAGACTTCACCAACTGCCAAGAGCTAATTGATGACTTTCACGCCTGAAGGCCTGAAACACCCACACCTCACCCCCTCCCAAGCTCTTTGGCTTCACCAACCATCAAACTTTCCTCGCCACACAAGACTACATGTTTGTATAGGCTCACGAGGTGGGAGTAGACCCTGTTCTTCTAGGTAAGGGTAATGTAAGGAGCACCGCTGCAGCCATCAGGCTGGACAAGATGCTACACCCTTTCTGAATAAAGAAAAGGAATGTATCCTGAATACCGCCACTGAAGAAATAAGCAGACTTTGTACATAACCTTGATAAGCGGTGGGTGGCCGCTGCCCCACCAAGAATACACCCATCCCATCCTCAGGACAGTGTATTCCCTAACCCCAATATTATTTAATAATCCTCCAGGATGTAATTAGATAAAATTGAGGATATACGCTGAGAAATTGCTTATACCAGTGTATTATGATTAAACCCCAAAAGGGGCAAAATTTCCACGCCTAATGAAAGGAAAAATCCCCAAACAAAAAACTGGGCACTCTCAAGATGTGATGATCAAAGAAATTTGCGCAGGTGAAGAAATCCTATAGTAAATAAGTGCAAAATATAAGCGCTTACAAAAAGCTGTCAAAAATCCCTAAATCAAAGGGGCGCATGAGTAAATCGCCATATCTGATTCTGGAGGTCCTAGAAAACAACAGAAGTCTTGAGAAACAACTATGGTCACATTCTTGGCATACCTGGGAATATTCAACTACCACCATGTTTTTGTAGAACATTGGTCTCCCCTCTTTTCAATAAAAAACTCAATCCTCTGCCTACAGTATAATGCTGGTTTGTTTTTACTTTCCCCTAATTAATCAATAAATCCAAGAAAACAGGAAATTTTAAATTTTATAATGATTTAAGATTCTGTCCCATCCAAAAAAATTGCCACGACCAATGAAGGTCCCACACTCATTACTTTCCACAATGGCGGTGGCTGTTTCCTTGGTATTCTCAGTGTTAGCCTCTCTTAATGGAGGAAACCAAGGAGTCCACCCAGGGTGCTTACAACCTCCCTCCTAAGGGTTTACATGCAACAATCCTGCCCTGAGCCAAATGCCAAATTGATTGAACCAATATACCCCGCTTAAAACTAAATTGAAGGTATTAGCACAATGGAATGGACGCCAACAAGAATCCCTTAGACTCAAAAAAGATTATGATGACTATTCCCCACTTCCGCACAAAACCTGGTTTTGCTAATTATAAATATTTAGATAAAGTGGCAGTTGAGGCCGCAGCTGCCCCTGCCAACACCCTAATCCTCCAGCAATATCATGGGGCGATGGAACCCCTTGTGGAGGGTGATCCTATCCCAAACATTCCACATGATTTTAATGAAGAGGCAAAATATAAAATTGAGGAGCTCACTTTTGGTGCAAGATGTGCTTGCATCGACGTGGCAAAAACTTCTCTTTTTGACTCCAACTATACTCAAACTCGCCAGCGCATCAAGACATTCAATTGTGTGCATGCTTTCATCACTTTCGTTGAGCATCAACTTGCTCAATACATTGTGGCAATGGACACTGCCGGCCTAATAAACTAAGAGAACTCACAACTATACCTCCTTATGCCACATGTTGATGCTCCTACCCCAATGTTGTCCGCCATGGTCCGCAAGCTAAAGCAAGCACCAGACAAAAGTTTCCTCAAAGCTTTCTCACCATCTGATATGGCTTCCTAGGCTGATAATTTAGGGGCTGTATCAGGATCTTTTGTTATGATAATCCCTTTGTTTAGCTCATTTGCAAATAAATATGCTTGGCGACTCCCCATTTTTGGGTTAGGTACTAGTGCTAAAAAACGATTATTCCCCACTATCAGGTGCACGTTCAAACTAATCCCAACCTTGAGCCTAATTCAGAATGACAGTCATATGCACACCTACCTGGAAAACCTGTCCTTACATCATGGGAGGTGTAGGCAAAGTTGTTTCCAGTTCACAGTTTAATAGTAGAATTGGACTTATGTTTGTAGACCAATACTTTTCGCACCTCTCCCCCAGTGGATCCTACTCCTAAATTATCAGATTGGTAATGCCGTGCGGACTATGGATGCTATTGTGGGTATTTGAATACCCCAGTGGAAGCCAAGTCTTTTCTTTGCACTATGAATATCTGACACTTGTAAGAGATTCTCCACCAAACTATATTTCTCTTCCCAACCTACTTAATTATTCGCTGCAGGAATCCAGGTGCAGGTCTATTCTTAAGATCATTTCTAATTTCCCCCTTCCCTACTATATAGGTAACAGACCTCCTGTAAATCCTGGGGAACATCCTCTGGCCATTGATCGGGCCCTTTTCCTAATCCTGAGTAAAAAGGTATTGAAGAGGGTGGCTGTACCCCTTGTTACCCAGGGCGACCTCACCCACGTGGTAGATGAGTGCTGGCTAACTGCTCTTCCACTTCAAATTCCTCTCCTGGTACCCACACTCACCTTGGCAGAACTGGTATAGTTAATTGGGGAAATATGTGCTGAGATTTCCAAAATGAAACTGATCAATCCAAAATCGAGTGGGAGTCAGCCTGATAGTCAGATTCCATGTAGTTAAAAAAGGGATGAAGTCTGCCCCATTGGCTAGAATTGTTGACAGTTTTAATTCAACTAATGCTATGTTCAGAAAAATCAACCCTCCTCAAAATCATTGGGGATCATCCCCAATGGGCAGGTAATAGCATCAGACACCATCGATGAGGGTTTGAAGTTCCTTCTGGAAAATCAGGCGTTGTGGCCATTGCAATGTTATTGACCGAACAAACAGCCCAGCATCCAGGCATGGGTGGGTTGGGCGTCCTGAACCCGTTCCCAACCAAATGGGACCGCCCCTACATGGGATGGCCTCGGGGGATGCCTGCTGCTCATTGGGCCAAACATTGTCACGCCAACTGTCAGAAATGTATCCAAGCCTCAGTTTGGACGTTCAAGGTCAAACTGACAGCGACTCAGCCTACCACTGAATTCTTCAATGTCAGTTCCCAGTTACTTATCTATTCCCCATTCCTGAACAATTCGTCAGTTAGGTTGAACTTGAGGGACCCAATCCTGGCTTGTTACCTCTCTACATTGACCAATAATTAATCAGATGCATTGCACTGAGAAAATTGTTGGTCAATTTTTTCCTAATTTTTCCATTAAAAATTTTCCTAAAAATTTTGTTTTCATATCAAAAAATAAACTGCCTTTTCCGCTGACCCTCACGCACCCCTCAGGGTTAACAGCCATACTCATCTGGTATTTTATTATGTGCCTGTAGGAGATTCTGGCTCACCGGTAGTTCTTGGTGAGATTCCTTTCCAGTTCCATATCCGTCAAACCAGCAGCAGTCTCTTTGGCATTCTGGTTTGCTGTTTGAGTGCTCTGGCATCTGGGCTGGCAGGCCAGTCTAATTCTTACTTGCTGTTTGCCTGACACCTCCTCAAGGTATATTGCCAGTTTTTTTATTAATTCTCCTTTGAAATAAACCAATCTCCCCTTTTGTTTATTGTTCAATAACTGTCCTCCGCAGTATGCCATTTGGCACTCAAACTAGTCTGGTTTCACACTAGTACCAATGAAATGGTATCAAGCACCTTGGAGAAGTTATGATGATCCATTGATTCAGCAACTTACCCTGCGATAAATATATGCATAAAATCATATATCCCTAATTGTGATTTCTTTTTTTGCATATATTGCACATGCATATAACCGCAATTTGCCTTGCCAATCTACTATTCTTCAGCATGATCCGCCCAAAAGCGTTTCAGATTATCCTGATCTGTTTATATTTGAATACTAACAACTGCGAGATCTGGAGGAGTCATCATCCTATCTGACTCTCCCACCCTTAGGTGTTGCCCCTTTGAGACCTGCAATTGCCCCCTTCTCAGCTTTATGGTTGTTTACTGACTTTTGGTATTTGCTTAAATAATTTCCTCCCCATTTAATTTTCTAGGTTGTTCCTACCAATAGTCAATAGAATATATATAAGCCTCTGAATTCTGGTTTATCCACTAAGAATTAACATACCCAGTTTAGTAGCCTGTCTTCTTCAATTAGTTTCCACCTTGACATTTTTAAATCAGATAGTTAAAGTTTTGTTATCAAAAACCTAGATCAATAGTTAGTATAATTTTAATGACCAATTCTACACAAATTTGGTTAATTTTATTATTACCGCAGCCAATTTTATGTGAATATGTTCTGGCTTTTTAATCAATTGTAAAGATTTTGGGAGTGGATTGACTGATTTTAGGTGATGATCTGTAATTTATTCTGCTAGATGGGGCTCATTAAATCATCTGACCCATTTCGTGTAATTTGAGGTTCAGTGAGGATTTTGGCTGCTTCAGTTGTTATTATAAGTAAACATCAATGGGTGGGATAAGCCTTAGGGCTCTTCTGAAGGCCCCTGGACTGGATCAATTCTTTGAAAGCCCAAACTATTATTTCTAATAAAGTTGAAGTGGAAAAGGGGGCATATGGATGCTCTTTATGGGGCAGGGCAGTTACTCCTCGCTCATCTACTTCATTAGCCAAGCTACTGGGATAAGACAATGTAGCCACATAGGGCCTGGGGTCCCTTTTACATTTTAAGGTGTATTTCTCTTGATCTGTTGAGCTCCCATTCTGTGGCTTGATAGTGCTGTGCTCAAGAATCCCAATATTTAGTACTTGAAGCAGTTTAAGGCTCATGACAATTATATATCTATTTTTGAGGGTGCCAAGTCATGCTTAGGTCCCGTCAGTTAGAGTATCCATCCTAGGGTAAGTATGGCAAAATGGACATAATCAAGTTAAGTACAAATATAGGTATAGAATTAATAACGTAACTTTATTGGTATATAAAATAGGGTTTTTACATAGTACATTTAACAATATAAACCCCATAAGGATAAGGATTGATAGAACTTTAAGAGTGGGAAATCTGAATGTAGGCCCTTGGTCAGGCAATGCATACAGATTGAGTAATGCCTTTGTAGCATAATTTTGATATGGAGAAAAGATATGTTGATTGTACTAAGTCAGATGAGATTTTGTATCACTTAGGTCAATAGTTGGATAGATTCTTGAATTTTTCCTTTTGCAGGTTTGTTGTAAAATACTGCCTCAAGTGCCACCTGTTTAATGTTCACCTAACCTTTCAATGATTTTTCATTCAAATTAAACAGAATTTCATCTTGGTGTATCTTGAACTCATATTGATCCAAAGGAATTTTCCTAGTGTCACACTTGAACTTTAATGACTTTCATTTTCCATATAATTATTCAAAGTGGCTTCTTTAACAACATTCTTGGGTCTGGGCAGTGATTATCTCATGAAAGTTGATTACTAATTTTTTCTCATCTTTTCTGATAAGAGGATATCTGACATCACCCCTTCAAGAATATTGGCAGGGAAATAATAAAATAAGAATAAGCTATGTACGTGTGTTAATATTGGTGCTAGGGCGTCATATCTTAACTGAAAAGTAATAACACAAACCAAACAGGTACTGTTTGAGGAATTTAAATGGTGTAACACAAAGAAATTAAGAATCTTTTATCAATAATAGGGTTTATTGATAAACAAATGAGCACACTGTAGTATTCACTAATTCCAGAGGCTATTTAGCTCACTCTTCAAACTCTTCTTTTGGATCAACTGAAAATCGCTTCCCTCTGGAGTAAAATCCCCTTCCACATGACCATCCATCTCGGATAAGCTCTTATTTACCAAGATATCATTGGTGCAATTTCTGACTACTAAGTAGCACTTAAGACTAACAAACTCAATGCATAATACCCAATTTAAATAAAAAAAGCAAATGATTAGGCTCAGATTATTACCTTAAAAGTCACTAGGCCAATTTCCAATGATCTTCTGCCAGATGGCCTTACTTATGATAAGACCTACTATTAATTATTTTACACTGGCAAGGGGCAAAGAAGTATCAAATTAACATAAAAGTGATAGAGGCACTGAGGCCACAGCGGTAATGATTAATGGATAAGAAATAGATAGTGCGCGGTGGGGTTAAGGATTTAATTTGACCAACTTACAACATCAGAAATGATGGTCTCTGAAAGATTTATTATTAATAAATCAATTTGACTTTTAGTGACTATATGAAGAGATTGGGCCTTTTGCCATTTTTATAATAATCTATCAAATGCTTGTATCTACATATTAGCGAAATTATAAGATTAGATAAATGATATTAATAATATCAAATGGTTGATAGAACCAATTCCAACATTTCCACTCTTTTGACCAAAAATCAGGGAATGAAGTTGAGTGGAGTCCAAAATCTTTTTGAGAGATTGAGGCTGTAAGGCCAGCAAGCTGCTAATATCTTGTGAGGTACTTAATGTGCATCTGGTTATGAGGTGACCTTTAACGGGATTCTTCAAGATGGAGGCATCAGTAGATGTATTTTCTATGATCTCAAAAGTTCTTTTATATGTGCTCCAATTAACTAATCCATTAAAACCCATGATTTTCAGATACAGAACCTATTCTCCCACAAAAAAGTGGGGTAAGGTCTGCCAGTCCTTGTTATTGCACTCCCTAAACCTTACTTCTTGAGCCAGCACATTAATTTTAAGCTCCGCTTTATAGTTGAATTAGGTTCTAGTCAGTGTCTCCAAATAAGTATCAGGGCTCACATTTTATTGAGCCATGCACAAATACAAAATTAAGGGAATTTTTGTTTGTTTCCCATAGAGTAATGCAAATGGAGAGTGCCCTATGGCCGATTGATACAAGATGTTCTAGGCTAAAGTGGCGGAAGGAAAGAAATGATTCCAGATAAACGCCTTACTCATAATTATCTTCCATAAAATTCCAGTGAGGGTACCATTTACTCACTCCATGGTGCTGTCAGTATCAGGGCAATAGGTGTAGACAATACCCGCATATTTATTAAGTCTTTAAGTTTAGAAATTATCCGGGATGTACTGTTATTCTCATTGTCCATGAACAGAGACTAAGGGTATTTGTGGCGATAACAATATCTTCCAGGATTACTTCGCCATAGTCATGGCTACAAAATTTCCTTAGCTTTAACCTCCACTGCACTTAGTGAGGTGATTGATGGCCATTTTTAAATCTAAACTGACAGGATGTACTGGCCAAAGGTCCCACCACATCAATAAAAACGGTGTGCCAGAAAAAAATGCTTAAATATATGATAAAAACTTGCTTTTCTATAAAGGCCATCCACTTGGGATTCATTACAACAGTGGAGGGTCTCATGAATGTCAAAATTCATAGATTTCTGATATTGGTGCTGCTTTAACAGCTCAAATGTCTTCCTAGAACCTTCATGCTTTATCACCTTGGTGGTACAATAATGATATCAGTCCATTCCATTGGCTGAGGTATTTAAAGTTATTGATTGTTTATGTCTCTATAAAGCAAGCCATTTTGGCCGACGGTGTTCTTCATATTTTTTAAATCAATCCTGGACTTCCGCTGGTTAATCACCATAAGTTTGAGTCAAAACTTTGTCAAAAAATTCCTCTGCCATATCAGCCCTAAGCGATGGTAGGCAAGCGAAATTATACATCAGATTTTGATACTTTATACCAGGGTAATGCTGAATTTTATAATTTAAGACTTCTAACTCAACGCCTATTGAGCCAGCCGCCCTTTAGGATCTTTCAAATTCTGTATCCAACGTAGAAATCATGGTATATTACCCCGGGGAAATGTATACTGTGGATGTAAACTTTAAATTGTTTACATTAGTAAATGACTGACAGACACACCTTCTTTGTCACCATAAAGTTTCATTTATGGATGTCCAATGCCTGGCTACAGTAAGCTACAGGGTGCTCAATTTAATCCTCATAAAATTTTGGTAACACTGATCCAACGATGGTGAGAAAAGCGTCTGTTTAGATAATAAATGGCTGATCAAAATTAGATACTTCAATGATGGCGTAAGGTTAAAGTAAAGCTCAAGTTTATTGAATGAGAAATAGCAGCTCTTAGTCCACTCAAAAGATACTCTGACCTTGAGAAGGTGAAGCGGTAATACCCTATTTTACTGAAATTATCTACAGACTGGCAGTAATAGCTTATATTCCCAAAACTGGACATCATATTTGCTACTACTCGGGCATGCCATGCATTCAATCGCTTCATCCTTTGCCAGCTGGGGCCACAAGCCATTTTATCAATGACGAAACCCATACATTCCAGATGTTCACAGAAAAAGTTATATATATGCAGCTTTACTTTGAAATCAGCCTTTGTAAGCTGGCAGAAAAATATTCTAGGTGTTGAAATAATCCATAAACGCCTGAGGATATTTTAATATCATTTAAATAAACTAACGCAAGAAATCTTTAAATCGCCAAGGTACTATCCATCACCCACTAAAAGGTCACAGGGGCATTGCATAGCCCCTGAGGCAGTCTAGTAGGTTGGTGAAAGCCCTGGGCCATAATCATAGCACATTTTTCCTATTCCTTCTTAAGCAGCTCTATCTACCAGTAGCCAGAAATTAGATATATGGCTGAACTTATTGTGCGCTGCTTAGCAATCTAACGCATCATCAATCTTTGTTAAAAGATTGAACTCCTTTAGTAATATTGTTCAACTTCTGGTTAATTATTACTACACGATTTGAGCCATCCTTCTTCTTAATGATTAACCTTGGAGAGGCCCAGGGACCCTTAGAGGTCATCAGCATTCCATGTTGCACTATCTGATTAATTTCAGCATTAACATATTCATCTGCCTCTTCAAATGCCTAATGGGATGGACTCAAATTAATAGATGATTTCCAAGGTCGATCTCATATAGCACATCCTGTGCACACCCATAACATTACCATCCTTAGCTAAGATAGTAATATATTTTTTTAAATAGGGCCAAAGTTTGGTCTTTTTTCATCCTCCACCAGCCCAGAAAGACATTCTCAAGGTACCAGAGAACACACCAATTGAAGATCGTTGCCCTCAAGCTCAAGCTCATCTAGATCTCCAAAATCATGGATTTGAAGTTCACATCAATGTAGAATATGGGAAAAAGTGAAGTTTTGATGCCACTTAATTTGCATGGAATAATAATCAGATTATCCAATAATATCTGGATTTATCCATGGTCAAAGTGGATAATCCCAAACGTAGCTATTTTGTCAACTTGGAACAAATTTATTGCGCAACAATTTCACCATATAATAACTGGAATTTTTCAAACTAATTTGGTCTAACACTATTTAATAACCCAGCAAAGGTGAAGTCGCAATTAGTATGCTTAGAATATCCTCATATTCCGCAATCTAGTTTTGTTGGGCAACTGCCACGTATGGGCCTAAATCTGCTGATAACCTACAGGCATGATACCAACTTTAAACACTAAGTTGACAACCCTTTTAGTTTGAGGCCCTGGGGCCTCAACCTTTAATTATAAACTAATGGAAGGATAAGTCCAAGAATTTCCATAGTTTTTCATCAAAATTGGCTTTAACTCCATATGTCCTCTTAAATGAGGTTCCAAAAAGTCATCTTTTGGTTAGGTAATATGATGGCAGAAGCGGATATTACCAGTGAGCTTAATTGCAGCAGCAATGCACTATATGCTCCCTCAGAAGTTGTAGTCTGTGGTCCCACAGTACCATAGATTTTCTAATGATCTATATTGGCAGTGAAGCCCAGTCTCTTTACTAGTCCAATAGACACAATATTCATTGGTGCCCATTGTCAACGATGCTGTGTACCTTACTCACATTAACTGACATATTGATTTAAGTGCAAACTGAGAAATAAGCACCCTTTGGATTTATTGTATGGACATCTATATTTCCACTTTTTACTTAAATAAATTTGAATCTCCAGACATAGCTGAAGGCTGGCCTTTGTCAAAATCTTGAAAGGTACAGCCTTGTGGACTAAATCTAATTGGTTAATATTGACAGAGAATACTGAAAGCTCTTGTAGTCTAACTGATGAATGTAAGTCTTTAGTACACATTTTTGCAACTTGGACTTGCAATTTTTCTGCATGCAGGTGCTACCCAAAACATCATACCCATGGTTACTAGATGAACTGGCGGAGTCAGTTTGTCAATGGCGCTCATTAATTTGATGAAAGGTGGTGCCAAGAGTTTTTTATAATAGGGGTTTTGAAAAGGCGGCGGAAGTAGTAAATCCCAGTTCTACTCCACCCCATCTTTTCCTAAGTCAGCCTTATTTCTAGGGCTCACCAAATGAACCTTATCTTATAGCTAGTATTAAAAAAATGATTGCATAATGGTCCATAGTTTTCCAAAGATAACAAGTAACCTGAAAAATATCAGGCCTTTGGGAATAAGGGCCATATAGCCGATCTAATTCTCTAATTGATGCATTATCCCAATTGAGTTGGTTGTAAGGCTTGCGAGAATTTTGGTTAGGCGCCTCAAAAGTGATGGAGCATTAACAAAGATATATTACCATATGGGTTTGTAATTCTCCTAATTCAAAACTGGTATCAGCACCCTATACTAATCCTAATAGGACACAGGCATGACGCAACACAATCTGAACATCAAACTCATTAATAAAATTAGTCCCTAATAGCATCTGCACGTCCAAATAGAACCACTCTGAAAATACTTGTCTTGCTCATATATATTAAAGGAGATATTGAGGATTTCCATCTTCTGAGTGGTCATCCTCTCTGTGCCGCCAAACTCCTTGATAACAAGGTTCTTGTTCATTAGGATAGGACATGCCAGCTTTTTACAGCCTAGGTATAATAATCCTGGCTTTTGGAGTCAGTGGGTTCATCACCGCTACCAACTTAGTGTGGTTGCATGCTCTGCCGTTACTAATTTCAAAAAGGTCAAGAAAATTACACAAATCTGATTTCTTAATATATTATAGCAAAGTAACATGATAAACTTGGAATGAGCTTTTTGGCCTTGGGGCCTATATGCCTGCGATGTCCCTATCTAACCTTATACGTTACTAAGATTATGATTGGGAATAACCTGGTATGAAACCGCCATAGCAATGGGAGTAGTGGACGCTCTATCCCAAAATGTATGTAAAAACAGCAGGCTTACTACCTGTAACTGGTGTCCCATTGCCTACGCAACCAAGCTCTGGTGATTTTTTTCCAAAGCTATTTGACCTTGTGTGAACTTACAAAAACTAGTACGCTTCTCCACTTAATTTTGATTTAGTTTTTTTCAGAAAAATAGCGGCATTTCAGTTGATTTATAAAATCCATATTAATGATCATTTGATAGCAGCCTGAAATTCTGCTTTTAGAAGTAAAGTTTTCGCTCTCAGAGAACATACTTTTGAGCATGGGCTCCCAGTTCTAGATGTAAGGTTTGAATTTCTGATATAATTTAGTATTGGAGTGAACTACTCTATTAATTTCATTATCAAGGCCATTAAGCCAGTGTTGATGCATATGCATATCTTCTCTATTGCTTTTACTTAGCGATCGTGTCCAAATTATAATTCCAGACTATTGATCGTTGTGAGCAATTAAGTTCTCTCATAATTGACTAGTTTCAGTGAAATAATTTTCTAGGCCACTTGAGAGGTCACTTCAGCGTCTGCTGTTAGCAATACTTCCATCATGGGATAACCCTAGCCTGGGTATCAGAATCCTAAAATAAACCTTGCACAGAGAACCAAACTTTGGTCTCATGTAGTGAGCACCAAATGTTATAATCGGCATTAGGGCATCATATTTCAACTGCACAGGTACTAACAAACAAACCAACCAGGTAAAGTTTGAGGACAGTAACTAGATTAATACAAATATTAAACCCTTCTATCATTTATAAAGTTTGTTTTAGCAAATAAATGATAATACTGTATTAAATACAACGTCCAATGGCTAACCGTAGCACTCTTTATACTCTTCTTTTTGGGGCAACTGAACAACGCTTCCCTCTAGAAAAACCCTTTACACATGACCATTCATCTCAGATAAGCTCTTCTCATTTACAAGGTCCTATTAGTAAATTTTTTGACTACCAAAAGCACTTAGAACTGGAAATCCAAGGCATGATACCCAAATTTAGAAAAAAGAAAATGCTTAGGTCAGGGTATACACTTAAAAGTCACTAGGCCAATTGTCAATGGACTTCTGGCGGATGGCTTTACTTATGATAGGACCCTATTAATGAATGTTTTACACCAGCGTGGGACAAAGGTTTATCAAAAAAAATAAAAGTGATAGGGACACTAGGCAATGGCGTTTATGATTAATGGATAAGTAATAAAGAGTATAACGATGGGTATTAAGGATTTGTTTGACTAACATAAATCATCAGAATGATGGGCTCCGGCGGATCTATTATCAATAGTTGATCTGATTTTTAGAGACTACATATAAAGTCATGGGCTAAGCGCTTACTTTTTTGAATAATCTATCAAACTCTTGTATTTACATATTAGTGAAATTATAATACTGAATGAAATAATGAAAATATCAGATGATTGGTTAAACTAATTACAACAACGCAATTAATAGTTACTTCAGTTTCTATAGACTTGATTAATTATCCATCTTAGTTCATAGTGGTATCAATGGCCCATCCCAGATGAAATTAATTCTCCTCCTAAGGGAAATATGATTTTGATAGTACAAGCTAAAATTTGAAATTAAAAAATTGGGTAAGGGTTGGAAAGATGAATATGAAGCTTGGCCTTCTCTTGTAACCATCTTGGCTAGATTTTTCATGGCTTGTATTAAGGTTGTATACCCTTTTTGGGATAACCTCCTTAGTGCTTTTTCATGCTCTTCAAATTTATCACTGGTAACTTCACGAGCTAATAGTCAGGATGCCAAGTTCTCTTCTGTATGAGGTCCTTAATGGTGATAATTTGCTAATACAATATATAAACTTATTCTGTAAGCCATTAATGCACATGAGAGATATTTTTCCTGTGTAATGGATTGGTAGTGGCATCTTGCGCTTATTATTACTAATGTTTCATTTTTAATCTCTACATTTCAATTAGTTGAAGGGTTTTAGGGCGCTGAAAAAGTTGTTGAGATTTCATGCTCCTAGCTAAGAATTTTCACAACTCTTGAAGTAAAGTTCTTCCCATTGTCGCTTAAAAGTACATGCGGGCAACAATGCCTAGTAAAAATATTATGATATAGAAAATTAGCAGTAGCCTTTGTGGTCTGTGCGGGAATGGTGATTGGTTTGACCCACTTAGTGATATGATCAATCTCTGAAAAGGATGCATTGGTTTTCTCCTGTGGTTTTAGGCATAAGACCTATGACATCTAAACTGATGGTATGGAAAAGCTTTTGAGGATTCATTGCTAATACTTGTACTTAGCCTTATGGTGCTGTTGATAAATTGATATAACTGGATGATAAGTCACATATCTGGCGTATTTTAAGAGTTAGATGAGCCTCAAAATTTGATTGGTAGATAACGTCAATGTGAAGTAAATTGATTGAAGTAATTTTAGCTTGGCGAATTCAGGGAATTCCGCCAAAGCCTTGATGATATAACAAAACACCCAAAATTGTAGCAAATAGAGAATTACTAAGCGGAAGGGTTGAAACTGACTAGTAATACCAAGGATTAAGGGTTGAGCGGGGAAAGAGAAGGAGGAGGTCTTTGGAAGAGTAAGAGAGTAGGGAAGAGTTAATGGAAGTATCCAATAAGTTAATATATTAAATAAATTGGTATTTCTGGGGCAATAGCTCCTTATTTAAGTCCTTTATTATTATTACCAAGGATCAGCAATCATCATAACGCTTGTCCGTTGCTCAGTGGGTTTTAACCTGTGAAACCAGTTTGGCGGAATCAACCAGAACCGCCAAAAGTAACCAGCGGTGCTCAATACAGGGGGCCATTGAGCAACTTATTAAAAAGCTTTATATTCGCCAAGCAATGGTGCAACTGGTTCCCCTTGATAATGTACTACCTCAGTTTATTTATTTATCCTAATACACTGAACTAAAACTTGCATTGGATACACTACTCTAGGCTCAGAAAAATGCTCTTCTAAGAGAATAAAAGTATAATGGATCGGCTTGACAAGGCCTTTCACCAACTGCACTTGGTTGACTGCCAAGCCAACCAATTTGCCTACTACTTGGGAGACATTACAGAGAGGCTATGCTTTACAGAGCGGAAATGGATTATAATTCCGGATAGGGAGGGGTATGCATTGACAAGCTGCCTGATTTAACTGTGATGGAAACACACCCAGATTTTTTAAGCGGTTAAAATTTACACTAGAAGGGGCTTCCAAATTTCCAGAAAGATAAGCTGTTGTTATCCGCTCTGGGTGTTGAGAGAACCAATCAGGTCACATGTTACCTTAATAGTACCGTAATATATCATGAGGTGAAGGAGATCATGATTTACCTGTTCAGGGGTGTGGCGAAAATGACGTGGTGCAAAGTAGAGTTTTTAACTATACATTTTTAAAAAGAACAAGTCCTTGGTGGAGTTCAAAGAGTGGTGCACAGCTGCGGCTCAAGGGTTGATGTGAGCAATTACTTAACTAACAAGGAGGTGGAGATAAATATGAAAGTAGCTGTCAAGCCTTATCAATAACTGTATAATGATATGAAACCTATTCTCCAGGATAACTGGAGCTATTAAAAATTGTCAATTGTTTACGCCGTCTATCTATCACTTTTAGTGCCCCCCATGTGGAACGTAAAGCCCCTGCAACTGCTACCTGAATTACCATTGGGAAATGCACACCAACAACTTGGGTAGAATCAGTTGGTTAATCCTCATTGAATAATGCTCTGGCAGGTCCTTTTTATCCCCATTATTCTCAACAAGCTCGTCATTGGCCAAATTAAAATTCATCATTTAATTTCCAACCCAAGCCTGTGGGAGTGATACAGAGATGAGTTCCGTTTATAGATGCTTGTTTCTTGTGTGGTCAAAGAGGCCATTATGCAGCTAGATGTCTGGGTAAACTGAATGTCCATGCAGTACAAGTTGCTCAAACAAATAGGGAAAAGAGTGAGCGGAGTATTGATGGGACACTATATTTCTGTTAATTCAAACTAGATTTATCCCTGAAGATTCCCACGAGTTACTTTATGTCAGTACCAGTACTCACACTAACTTTTATTATATAAACAGATCCCCTACAATACCTTGGCCTCAAACTGAGGGAGAGACACCAATAATGCAGACTTAGAGTTATGCTAAGAGGTACAAAAACCATATGCCTGGAAATTCTTGAGTGGAATGGTACAGTCAAAGTCGGACCCTCAACAAATGTTGCAATCCTAGAGGGGGTGAGCGTGGTGATTCCATAGAGAAAATTTCCTAGGAGTATCCTCATGTTGGCGCCGGTATTATCACTTTTCTGGATAACCAAAAGCCCTTGGATGTTCATGTAATGAACATCAACGGTTCCTCTTATATAATTGTACATACTGTGATATGTTTGTTCAGCTCACAAAAATCTGAGCGCTTATAGGTACTGGCGCTCCCATCAATATTATATCCACCAAGCTCGTGGCTAAGCTTCAACTAAAGCCTGATGTGGAACACTGAGTAGTGTATGGGACCATGGGGGCACAAAGCACTGTGTCATAGGGAACTTACAGAGTATTGGCTCTGAGGTTCAGTTTGGTCAGTGAATCAGCTCCAGCGGTTGTTCTACCTTATAATAACTACAACATGTTGATTGGCCACATTATGCAGCGATTTGGGGCAGTGATTGATATGGCGGAGGGAACATTTAATATTCTAGGACAACATATAGCATCTTTTTTACTCAAATGGAGTCCCAGAAGGCCCAATCCGCTACCATCAAATTAATCTCATCTATCTCAATGGTGCTATTACTTTACAATATTAGAGGATGAAGCAAAAGATCTGAGTTCATCCTAACCAGATTTATGAGTATGATGGTATTATGCTACGGGCTGCGAATGCTTTGAATATACCTTCTAGGCATCAGGTTATAATGGGGATGGAGCTCAAATAGACATACCTGAAGGACTACATGGGGAATTATGGGGCCATACCAGCATTCGCGGCTAGAACCCCATATGGCTCCTAGGCTCCTGTTACCAGGGCAGGGGGAAGTGAAGGTTTTGATAGCAAACCTGCAGAAGTAGTCTATAAAGGCTCAAAGGCACCAAGTGGTGGCTTATCTGCATCTGTTTTATTGATGATGTCCACCATATACATGACTTTTGTTCTTGAGAAGACCACAGACTACCTTTAAAAACCTCATCCAGAATAATGACTGTGGTTCCGCGTGAAGTTCTAAATGGCCTGTCAGAGGACCAGAAGGACTGGGTGATGTATCTGTTTGAAAAATTCCGAGACATTTTTTCATCCAATGATCACGATCTGGGATGTGTACAAGGAATTGTGCATTAGTTGGACACAGGAGATCATAATCAAACTAAGTCACAGCCTATCCATTTCTGAATGGTGTGGAAGAAGTTGTATCCGAGGAGCCAGATAAATTAGTTGAACAGGGAATGTTAGAGCCGTCAAGAAAGTCCCTGGGAGTCACTGGTGATAATTGTCAAGAAAAAGGATGGCACCAACCAAGTAGTAATCGACTATTAGACGCTGTACAGTATTATGTAAAAAACTCATATTGCTTCCACAAATCGTTAGAACTTTAGATCAGCTTGGCGGTGCCAACTATTTCTCCGCTATGGACTTGATATTGGTGTACTGGCAAATCAAATTGCTGGCAGAGGAACAAGAGAAGTGCGCCATGATCACCTAAAGGGGTTGTTCCGGCCTACATGTAAGCCACAAGGTTTGTGAAACGCCTCAGCTACGTTCTAGTGGGATATGAACACTATCTTAGGTTACCTGAAGCTGACTTGCGCTCTAGCCTACCTTGATGATATCAACATATTCTTGCAGACGTTCACAGAACATCTTGATCTCCTGGAACAAGTGTTCCGCCGACTTGCTGAGCCAACATAAAAATTAAGCCTCAAAAATGGCACTTTTAAGGAGAAATTAGAATATCTCAGGTTTGTGGTAGACTTGAAAGGGCTTAGTCCTCAGCTGAATAACAGTTGAAGATATATGCAAGATAACTTGACCAGGCAATAAGCAGGATATTTAAGTGTTTTGGGGATTGTCAGTTACTACTGGCGGCTCATTCCCAACTTCAGCTAGTTGGGGCTCCTATCTTTAAATTAATGAAGAAGAACGCCACTTTAACTGGACTGACCATTGTCAAAACACTTTTGATGTCTTACAAACCGCGTTGACTAACACGCCTATTTTACAATACCCTAATCTCAAGAAGGAATTTACTCAAAACACGCGTCTCTTTCCGCTGTAAGGCAGTATTATCCCAAATAGATGATGACGTTGTGGAGCATCATATTGCATATTATTGACATAGCTTAACATGCCCTGAATGGGAAACTTTTTTTCCTCGTTGCAATCACTATTTGCAACTGAATTGATTCAAGACTAGGTAAGTTTGATAAGCTCTTCAAGGAGATTAGTGTGCACCCAATGTTGGGTAGTAGATGGAATAGCAAAGTAAAGGGCATATGATCTGTCTTTGCACCATCCAAAGTTAGGAAATTTCCTAGCAACACTGGTGGCCATGAAAAAACCCAAGAAAGCGGCAGTGTGTATCTCGCCAGAGATTTTAGCTTGGAAAACCAAATGCAACTAATACATCAAAGCTCCACATTCACAACCCATGTGATCAATGGAGCATGGGCCTCGAGCTTTTTTGGATATCAATTTGATGGCACTGTCAGAAAAAAGTTTTGTAGCAAATTACACAAATACTTCCCTTTTGTCATGTATGTAGCACCTCATTCTATGACCCATGGTTGGCTAGACCTCAAGTTTGAAACCAAACAAGCAGCGGCCGACGCTGCACAGGTGTGTGTGGTGGTAGACCTCACAGATGGTCATCGGTTGGTTGAAACAAAGTGCACTCGTTGGACCAAATATAATCAATTTTTTGTTACATTTGACTTTCTCCCCACTTTGGTGAAATATACAGTACTCGAGAGTTACCTCTTGGATGGATTATAAAGATACAAGTAATTACACTCTTTTGAAACGAAGCACTTCATGCTTATGCCAGAGCTTAGCATATACAAAGCAATTGCAATGATCACCCCATCCGCAGTCATAGTGGACTACTTGACCCAAATATCACACACCACAGTGCTCAATATTGATGGGTAAGAAACCCACCCATTCTGCGTTCTGGTGGACAGAGCACCCCCTATTTGCTCATTCTGTCATGCTTTTGGCCTTAAGGCAACACCTGCCCCTCCAGAGAGGGCATTGCCCAAAAAGAAATCCTTCTTGATGCAATGGAAAGTGCCAAATCCCATTATGAACCAGCAATTGACACTGATGCCGCATTCCCTTGGGTACCCAGGTGCGTTAAATTCAGGTAAAACCTGTGTCCCTGCAAGGACTCCCTGCAAGAACGCCAAAAGTCAAAATAGGCCGCAGAGAAGCAGCCAGGGCAGCAGCTATGGCAGCATTTGTTATCCAGCCTGCCCAGACTCAGGATGACATTGAGTCATTCACAGATGAAGCGTCTTGAGAATCAGCTCGAAATCAGATTGGGCTAATCAACCTGCAGACCAGATGGGTGAGTTGGTTTTACCCGTGAAAAATTACCAAGCACCAATAAAAAATGATTCTACCACCCACTTTCATCCCAGTTTTTGTTGACATCTGATGGTGCACCGCAGGAGCACAGCTATACAAAAAGGCAAAACAAATCAACAAAACCCAAATCTGACAAAAAACCTACAGTGATGGAGTCCCAGAGGACAATTACAAACTGCTGATAACCCATGCGCAAGAAAAAAGCTGTTGAGAAAACTGATAAGCAGTACAGGAAGGACAAGGGGGCCCTTATCATTGCACCTAAGGTGAGATGGGGGGAGCCTTCACAATAGGGACAAAGAACATCGCTGGACTCAAGGCCTTGCCGTCACAGGCTAGGAAACTGAGTTTTTTAGTAAATAATTTACCTGTGGAAATTCTGGAAATTCAAGAAACCCACTGTCCACACGGTGCCAAGGAAACATGGGTAACCATGCTCCTCCCCTCCCTTTCTTTTTGGTCGCTGCACTGTGGGTACTTATATGGGTGACCCATAGTTTTAAATTTATTTCCAAAAATTTGTACCTCAATGGCGTGTGCTTGTAGTGTCCTTTTCATGGGACAATGAAGTGCACGCTATCATTAATGTTTATGCCCCGACCTGTGTATGGAATTGCTGTGTATTCCTCTCAGCTGTAACTTCCCTCCCACTTCCTCCTGATCTGTTTGTGGTGGGCGACATGAACTGCTGGGCTAACCCGGCCACCAACTGCTGGCCTTCAACGCCTACCCCCCACAGGGGCACGTTTAACTATGCGTTCTAAAAGCCACTTTGGGGCTTTTTGATACCCTCCCCAAACATGCTCCACTGCTTACCAACATTTACCGTCCCCATGTTCACAATAGTCATCTAAGGTCTATGTCCCGCATTGACCATATTATTGTCCCATTAAACTTTTTGGTCCCAGAATGCACACTTTACAATGACAAAAGTCAATTTCTCTGACCACAGGTTGGTACCGATATCCTTCACTTTGTAAAGCCCTGCAGCACAGGCGCCAAAAAGGTGCAAACTTCATTCAGCTGAGATCGCATTGCTCAGGTTTTCTTCATGGGTGTACACCAAAAGCTTTGGCACCGGAGTTAGCCACACCGTTCTGTGCAGACCCACCTACTACCTGGTCAACCTTCAGAAAGACACCATCCGTCAGGCATGTCACCTCTCATCACATCACTCATAGGCTACCTTGGTGGTCAAAATGCGCATGCTTGCTGAAGTGGACCACCTGGAGTCTAATGTCCCTGCTACAGGCTACAGCCTGGCTTGGGGTTGTAAGTGAGCAGAAGTGTCTGCTCGTCTCAATGCACTGGTAAGACAACACAAACATCACATTTGTGTTCAGTTCAAGTGAAAAAATATAATGGCGGGTGACACATGCTCCGCCTATTTTTTCCATAGATTCTTTGTACTGTGACAGAGTTTGGCCTGCACATGGGTGAGGCGGCTGGACTACTCCATAGCAGAAACTCCAGATGAGGTGGCAAGCAAAGTTTAAAATTATTACAAATTGTATTCATACGATTCAGTCAAACCATCTGAAATTGATGATTTTCTCAATGGCGCACATATCTGCACCATTTCCCGTTACCTGAAGTTAATGAATTTAATTATTTGGGACAAAATCTGGTATGACGTTTGTAGTGAACTGCACAGGAAGTGCCCAGGTCCAGATGGGATTCCATATGAGTTCTATAAGAGATACTTTAATTATTTAATCTCTTTGCTGCTTGCCTCAATGAACAAGTTTTTGTTGAAAATGCGCCTCCCTGGGGGCCAGGAGGCGTACAAAGTAACGCTTTATAAGAAAGGGGATAAGCCGGACAAGGCCAACTTGCGCCCATATCACTTACTAATACAGATACTAAGTTATTTACTAAAGTTATGGCCAACCGCCTAGGGGAAGTTGACTCTGATGTAATCTCCTCTGAGCAATTTGATTTTATACCAAAGCGGTCTATATAGGACAACATACACACTATAGGCAAAGTCTGCCTAGCCACAGCTACTGGGGCGCTTATGTTATTAGACCAGCAGAAAGCTTATGATAGATAAAACTGAGTTTACCTTAAAGCCTTCCTTAACAAGTTTAGCCTCCCCCATCGGTTCATTAATTGGGTGATGCTGCTTATGGAATCTGCCACAATGGATGTTCTTGGCCCTGGTTTCCACACTGATGTAGTTCACCCTCAAAGGGGCCTACGCCAAGGGGACCCTTTAAGCCCTCTCTTGTACAACTTCAGACTCGACCCACTTTTATGAAATGTGAATGCACGCCTTGCTGGTATTCCATGTGCATGACCAATCAACAGTTAAGATGCTAGCATTTGCTGAAGATTGTGTGGTTTGGGTGTCCAAAATCCAAGATGCACGTGCGCTGGAGGCAACTATCCAGGATTACTCCAGGGTCAGTAACGCCGCACTTAACGCCTCCAAAACTGGAATCATACTCCTTATCCAGTACAAGTCCTGCTGGTCATCAGCAACCCGTTACCTACCTGCTTCAGCAGCTAGCTCACAGGTTTGTTTTCCCCAGCCATTCCATACCGCCTGCTTGTGCTCCTTTTCGTACCAAGACCCACTGCTAGTCTGGTACGCCATTTGGGTGTGTGGCTGGAGGCGGGCGGGTATGCCTCATTGGTAATAGAGCACCACATCCTTGACAATATCACAAAGTGCATCGCTTCCCTCAAAGCCCACCAGACTACCCTCCCAAGATAGGATATACTTGCCAACTCTATGCTCCTGTCCAAAGTATGGTTTGCGGCCCATACTATCGCCTTTTCCCCCTCTTTCTTCACCTCTTTATACGCCCTCCTACAAGGGTGGCTTTGATTTAGCCCGCCCTCCACCAGTGCGCCTGGATGTCATTTTTGGCCCTCGCCATAGGTGGTGGTATGGGCCTGCTCAACTTCAAGGCCCATGCCACCAAAATACTTGGCACCTGGATTGCTGCAGTCACCAACCCCACACTCCCAGCCCAACACTGGTCACGGGCGGCCCAATCCAATTTTTCCTGCGCCCTGGGGCTCTGAGATCCTACCCACCCCTATCCTTTGCTTAACTATCTAGACTCTCATCCCTCTACTGCAGGCCCTCATGGGATGTTGCCCCACTTCAAACAAATTCACCTCTCCATTTGGAGTACTGAGCGGAGAATCAGCATCAGTGGGCACATCGCACAGAGGGGCCGCCCTAACTACGTTTCAAGCAAGAAGTTAATGGGCAAGTTGTTTTAAACAACCTGATACCCCTATGTCCCCACCTCATTGCCTGTGTGGACTACATCAACAAGCTTGATATACCATAATTTTTGGAGATCCATAAGGAATTTGGCAGTACACACAATTCTCTTTAGAACCCCAAATTCGCGCCCATGTGTGAGGATTCCAGAGAAAAGTGTACCGCACGGCTGAGAGGTCCAATGCCTCAAAATCTTCATGCTTTGTATGCAGTCAATATGGCTTATTAGTCCATCACTTGGAAGATTGCCCGCCATCACAGGCGATTTTTTGGGATGTTATGCGCCTCTTTTGCTTGGATAGTGAGCAGGATTTCAGCCTGTCCAAAAACATCTTCACCTTTTCCATGACCTACCCTATCACCCATCGCTCTATGCCCATAATTGTTGCAATAGCACTATGGACAATCCACACCATTGTCCTTGATGCACTTTCTGGCATTACCCAAGCCCTCCATGAAGCTGTGCGTCGCTTCCATTCCCACCTAACAGATCACTTTCAATCTTGGCTGTTTGGCCACCTGCCATCCTGACAACGCCAGTTGGTGTCGTCATGGTTCCCCATCTGGTTCCCCTTGTTGGATCATTTCCTTCATTTGTGTTCAGCTTTGGCTAGGCCACCCCTGTAACTCCCCTTCTTCCTTCCACTGGCAGTCCCTCTGGCAATAGGAGGTAAATGCGGCTCATCTGGGGTGACCTTCATTGTTTCTTGGTGATTTGTAGTTGGAGTTTATCAGAAGTGTCATTCCATGGTTAGCCTTCCCCAAATAAAAATTAACATGCCTTAACGGAATTACACCGTGGATAATCAGAAGTGCTTAGCGGTAATATATGTGGATAAAAAGGTTATCAGTCTACCTCCACGGGGTTAAATTCAAAGTGGGCAAAGATCATGCATCCTTGCGGTGGCTGCAGATTCTGCAGGAACCTGAAGGGTGGCTCGTGCAATGAGACTCAAAGCTCCAAGCATATGACTTTGAGATCATACACCAGCCAGAGGATAAACACCAGAATGTGGACTGTTTTAATTATTACCAATGGTCGCCATTATGGCGGATTTGGTAGACATAATGTATGAGAAGATGATTATGAGAAAATATCATAATGAGTTAACACAGGTGATCAATGTTCTAGTTGGGCTTTGCTGTGACACCTCCTTTTGCAATGGTGAATTCTATAAGAGAATTGGAGAATTGATGCTGTAGCCTCCTGTATCCTTTTCAGACCAGCGATTAGCTTGGATGCACTTAGGGCGGTATATCATGAAGGGTCGCGGAAGACATTGAATTTTTTGCGACCAATTTACTATTGGGAGAGCATGCACTATGATATACTTGAGACAGTCGCTTGTTGTCACCAGTGTCAAGTGGATAAACATTTCTATATGAAAACAACCTTTCAGCTGGTTAAGCCCAATTTCGCATAGCACGCTATTTCCCCTGATGTGGTGGCCCTCTGCCAATGGGTGTGACTTGCTCCAAGTATATACTTGTAGCCATAGATCACTTGACCTGGTGGGTGGAAGAAAGTGCGATTAGGGACTTAGGAGCTTTAACCGTCTTAAGGTATTATGGAGTGTGTCATACAGTGGCATGGATGTCAGCAGGTTATTCTCATGGACAACGAAACAAATTTCACATCGCATATCCTTCCTAAGGTAAATGAGTTGATGGCCATCCGTGAGGTCCTAACTACCCCCTACCAACTTAAATCCAAAGGGATGGTCAAATGGGTCAATGGTACCTTGGTGAACATTCTCTGTAAGCTTTTAAATGATTAGCCCGCTGACTGGAGTACCCTTCTATCCACCGCTATCTTTGTGTGCAATATTATCTTCCATTTGTTAATGGGTAAGGTCCCTTCCAATTACTTTATGGAAGACATCCAGCTTTGCCAGCCTTTATTTATTCCTATATGGAGGATAATGGAGGAGCATAGCCCCAGCGCTATTTGAATAACTTAACTGACATGGTTATTGAACATCAAACTGAAACATATTCCACTAGTTAAGCCAAGAAGTTTAAAGATCAGAAGGCCGACCAATGTAGATGCAGCAGCCTCCGGCAGTTCATTATAGGAGTTCTTGTCCTATTCCATGAACAACATGGGTTTGGAAGAAGGAACAAGCTCGCCAGCATATGGTTTAGACTGTTGAGATAATCAAGAAGACTGGTGTTGATGCCTACACTATTAAGGAACCTGCTGATGGTCGTATCATCAACTGATTACACGTGAAGTTCCTTTGGGCTTCAAGCAATAGGAGCTTATCATCCAGTCAGGGGGTTAATGTCAAGAAACTGATATGACTGGACAATAAGTCACATTTCCGGCAGATTGTATTTTGAGCTGAGGTGAGCCTCGATATTTTTTAGTATTAGATGGTCCCAACCCAATGAGCCTCGATATTTGAGTGGTAGATTATGTCAATGTGAAGCAAATCAATCAAAGTATAATAGCTTGCAAATCAAGGAAATTCCGCCAAACCCTCAATGATAGAATGAAACCCTAAAATTATAGTGAATAGAGAGTTATAAAGAGGAAGGGTTGAAACTGACTAGCAATACTGAGGATTAAGGGTTGAGCGTAGGAAAGAGAAGGGGGAGGTCTTTGGAAGAGTAATAGAGTAGGGAAGGGCTAACGGAAGTAGCTAATAAGTTGATACATTAAATAAAGTGGTATTGCTGGGGCAAACTCTCCTTTTTTTTAAGCCCATTATTATTATTTATTAAGGAACAGCGATTATCATATCACTCGTCCATTTCTAAGTGCATGTTACCCTATGCAACCTTTCAGCGGAATCAACCAGAACTGCTAAAAGTCAACAGGGGCGTTTGTTACTACAAGTTATGCAAGCGTCTAATATTTCCATTATAGAGTCCAGTGTTTTTTAGTACTAATTAATTTAACCTAAAGGGGGATAAAATGATCTTTATTTTATCACGCCTGAGCTCCTAAGAGCTTGAGGCGAAGGCAGGGGTAAGTGGATCTGTTGAAAAGGGTGGGGGAAAGCTTTGCCAGAGCTAGGTAACCACTTAAACTGATCTATTGGCTCATGGGGACATGACAAATACTCTCAGAGCCATCTCAAAATGAACCTGAAAGTGGGTGATCATATGGCGCAGCGTCCACAAAGTGGAGTTCAAAAGTGGCACGAAAATATGAATTATGATTAGTCCATATCACTACGCCAAGTGCTAGGACCCTTGATGATTGGGAGCAATTTGGAAATGAGAGGTTGAGCATGAAGACCTGAACTGGCTGCCCTACCTGGGATTCTGCTTGCAGAATTTTGCAGACCTTGTTCCAGAAAGGGGCTATGAGCGGTCAAGTATAGAAGCGGTGGAGGTGGGTCTCTGTCAGCTCTGCACATCGCATGCAGCTTTTGTACTGGAATGTGGTATCAGTTCGATCCCCTGTCCTGTATGAGCAGTTTAGAACAAGCCACAGCATATTTGACATTTTTGCTGAGAGAACAGGGTGGGTAACGTCATTCCAGAGTGCCTTAAGATCCCATTCCACGGCGGGGGTAGGAGTTCAAGGAGGCAAGGCCGCATTGGGGGTCTGCCAAAAGGGTGGAGGTAAGAGATGATAACACTACCATTGTGGAACAGGGTGTGATAATGGGGGATGATTCCAGGGTCACTCCTTTTATTAGGGAAAGCGTGAAACACCCAAACTTCTGCCCTCTTTTGTGCAAGGAAAGCCTGGTTCCAGTGAAAACTCATTGAGGGTTTGAGGCGGTAGCCTGAATGATTTGTTAGCCATTCCCCCATAGTGTTGACGAGGTTTGTGAGAGCCCTATAGTGGCCGCTAAAATCTGGCGTAAGGCTGGAGTCCAGTGTGCATTGGATCCATATCCCAGCAAATGTCTGGTTTAAGGAACCCAGTCAGTATTAAAGTGGCTTGAATATAGTGTCTAAAAGACCTAAGTCCCCTTCACTGTGGGGTTGGGATATTGTGGTCAAAGCTGTAGGTGGGTGTTTGGATCTACATATAAACAGAGAGGTATCACATTCAGCCTCGTGTAGAAACTGTCTGTAAAGGGGAAGACATGAGCGAACGACTATAGCTTTGATATAAAAAAACATTCGCCATAAGAGCACACTATGTGGGGTGCTACTCCAGCGACTCCCGCTAGTTACACAAGATTTCATTGCATTGAGCAAGCAGCCCTCATTATCCTTGATTGTGACCCCTTGAGGTGTGGTGAGGACACCTAGGTGCAAAAGGTGTCCCAGGTAGGTTCCAAAATAAAAGGATTTGGAAACTATGGGGTACCCACTTGCACTATAATAGTTTTAGAAGTATTAACTCTTGCATTAGACGCCTTGGAGTAGCAATCCAAGGCCTCTATGGCAAGATCTAGGTCCAGTTTACATCCAACTTCTAAGTTGTGTCATCGGCAAAAGCTATGGTGCAGGTGGGGGTTTCCTGGGGACCTGAATATCCTACAGTTGCTCCTAGAGTAGGGCTATAAGAAGACCCAAAGCTATGTTGAACAAGATTAGAATAGTGGATCCTCTTGATGGAGATCCTGTTCAATTATAACTGCTGCTGTAAAGCCTGTTGGGGACAGACCCAAGTGGTAAGCTGTGCGTAAAGCGATGATAGCCATGTCCTAGCTTGTGGTGAGATGTGGAGGCGGGATAGGATGCGTAAAGATACTTCCAATTCACTTAATCATATATGCCTTTTTCATTTCAAGAAACGCCACAAAACCATGCTTTTTATACGAGGTAACTGAAAGGCTTTCCAGAAGCTCATTGTAATTGTTCCAAAGCAAACTCCCTGAGATAAAGCCATGTTAATCTTAGGTTAAGGCGTGGTGCTGCTCACTTAGTCATGCGGTTTTCTAAAATCTTAGTAAATAGCTTTTGGTCTGTGTTCAATAGTGATATTGGTCGCCAGTTTGCAAGCTCCTCACTGATTTTTTATGGATAAGGGTCTTAATTGAGCCTCTCAAATCAAGAAGTACACCCCCTTCTGCCAAGAGGGTCAATAAGAGGGGTCAAGGGCTTTTGTAACTATGACGGGATCCACTAGTTACACCTCAAATGGGATACCATCTGGACCTGGGGCCTTCAGGCTTGGGCTGTGAAGTAGAATGTCATTACTTATTGCTGCATGATTGGTAAAAAAGTTCTTCATCGGCTGAGAAATTACCAAATGGTTCTGGAGCCCATCCAATGAATTCATGAACATCCGCTGGGCTTGCCCAGGGCCTTGAAAAGGGCTGAATAGTAACGGTGGATCTCACTGGTGATTTCTCCTTATTTGTTGTGATAGTGGTCCACACCCTCAAAGTTGCAATCTCCTGTTCCTTTTAGCGTGCTTTTTGCTTATGGTAGAAGAAACAGGTGGTGCGTTCCCATTGTGTAGTAACGTGACTATGTGAAGTTTGCTGCCTGTTCTTCTTGCTCAGCGAGTTCCTGCTGGTATATCTTGGGCCTGTTGGAATCCATAGCAGGTTGTATGCTCGCAGGTGCTTTTGAGCCCTGGGTTTCAACAATATTATTTTTCAGGAGAGGTTACTCTTCAACTGCGGGAATTTACTTACCATGGAATCTCTTATAATACTTAATTAAAAGTATAAAAACCCTTATACTTGATAAAAAGTTGGATTTTTAATAATTTTATTAGTGTTGGCGAGGGGATAAAAAGCAAACCCTATGATCACACTACATGTGTTTAAATTAACTTGAGGCTTGAAGCAAAATAGGCAAATAATTCATTATTAGCTTTGAGTATATTTAAAAAATATGGGAGCTCGACCTATCAGAGCTCACAAAACTTGCCTCATTTTGTAACGAACTGGCTCCTTCCAGTGAGCCACAAATGAACTGGGAAGCAGGGCCCAAGTTAATGACCAAAAGGGTAGACAAGGTCCCTGAGACCATTCTCATAGTGCGTGTGCTACAGGAGCCATGGATAAACACCCCTTGGTGGACAGTTGTGAGTATGCTTACCCCCAGCAACACGCCCTGACTTCAAGACAAAGTGTATAGGGAGGCGATAGCCTTCCCAATCTTGCTCTCAAAGTCCAACTCCTGTTTGTATAGGCCAAACATGGCCGCTGTTATACTAATCAATATAAACCGCGGAAGACAGTAATAAAAATAGATAAGGCTAAGGAACAGCTTTATTTGATATATTTAGGCAAGTTGACAAAAAAACGGAACTAGAGAACCTCCCATTCTCAAGTCCTATCTCTTATAGCTCTCTTCTGCAAGCATAAATTAAGCTCATTCGCCATGCCTGACTTTATGTCTTTTGAAACATGCCATAAGCAAACCCCAATTGTTTTAATCTGGATTGAATTCTATAGTGGCTGAACCACCATACCCAAGGATCGTTCCAATTCTGAAAGGATCCACCTTTAACCTAGAAACCACCCGCTTTAAAACAATTTGGTTTGACCCCAGGCCTGATGAAACATCTAACATTGACCTTCCTCAGTCTTAGTCTCAACCTGGGGTCTAACCAAGACTAATGCTCTCTCATTCCCTCCATCTACCACACCAGCCTGTCCTGTCTTATCAAAAATCAGGACAATGTGATGTTGAAGATAAACCTCAACGATCACACACTTTAGCGGAATGGCTGATGAAGGGTTGAGAGTAGGTATGACAAGGCCGTGAGGTAAAAATTTGGTGTAATTGAGCCAATCACCGTGGGGAAAGATAGTTTCACCCGGTGTTACCATCTTAGGCCTATAAAATGACATTGTCTCCATGTTGGACTTCGAATTAAATTGGATGTAGGACGCAAGGGGACCTCTGAATAGCTCCCCTGATTCTGCTGGTGATTTGGTGTAAATCTATTATTACTGTAGACATGTTTGTCTGAGGATTGGGAGAAATCACCTTACTCCAAGAGGTCAGATTTAACTGAGAATTGGATAGTCCTTTAAAGATTGAAATAAGAGCTATTCTCCTATAAACTATTTCTACTTACTAATCAAACAACCATTTGTCTGACAGGGCCAATTCCCATGCCTCCAACCATTGGAGTAAGACAATGGTGTGGGTTTATTATATGACCACATTATCTAGCTTGAGACTAATTAGGATTTAATTTATTTAGATTAATATTTTGAATATTTTAATTTAGCTTAGTGATTATGCTTTGGATGATAAATAAATTATGTCATCTAGTAAGTAATGATAACTGACAAAATGGTTAATTGTAATTCTCATAAGATTATATCTGATGATAATTATGGTTACAATTTCATTGTAGACTGTTGCTGACAATTTGAAGATGAGTAAATTGGCTTGAAATGGGCAATTACTCATGGGAAATCGTCAGTTTTGGTAGCCAATATGTGGTCTGATATGAATGGCAATTTAAATATGCTATATCTCGTGAATATTAGCTGGAATCTTTCTCAAATTTGAACCAGTATCTCTTTTTCTGTTGGCTAGGTGTGCTGAAACCATTGTGGTTACCATGATTTACCCCTAACTCATGTCCTCCCATAGATCCACCTTTAAATATTCCCTCGTTTTAATAATAAAAGACAGCTTAGACCTATATTTTATATATTATATCTTGTAGTTTATTTGCTTTTTACAAAGGGAGTCCTTGTCTAAATGTCAATGCCAGAGTGAGGCTGAAGTCACTAGTATTCTTATATATTGCCAGAGTGAGCCTGAAGTCACTTATTATTATCCACCAGAGTAGGACTGAATCTACCCATTTATCCAAACTTGACTAAGCTAATTGTCTTCATACAATTAGCAAGTTCATATTTATTCTTAGAGTCAGAAGTTAAGAGAACCTGTGCACCAATGAAAACCCCACGGTTTTTACGCATGGTGATCACTACAAGGGCTGAGTCAAGTTTCTTATGAAATTAATAACGCAAAATTTATTTAATTAATATGGAGCACCCAAGAAATGAGGAGGCTGGATCATCAGCAGCCTAGAGAGGAAACATCCAATCAAAGGCGGGTATGCTGGTGGATCTCCAATATATCAATCTATCAACAATTGGAGTGAACAAGAACGCTGTAACAATCTACAAACCACCTTCAGAGCAAATACAAGAAAATTTACATGGTATTAGTGATATCCTGATGAGCAGATTTCAGATTTTGCCATCTGATGCTCTTGATAGAAGCTGTGGATTATTCCACCACACAAACAATCAGGAAGAGCAAAGGTAGCACTTTGAAAATATCCTCAATATGAACACTTTGACCCCAAGAGGGATATTTGCAAAGCATTGGTAACATCAGAGATTATGTTATCAATTATATGCAGCCAACTACACGAAACATGAAAGCTATCCAAGTCTGACAGCAGGTGGTGATTGCCAATCTAGTTGAGTACATTTGACACTACAGTGTACAACAGCAGGCGCTGATGCGACAATTAGATGTCAGTTTTCAGCAGAATTGCGCTAGTTTGGATTTCCATACCACAAAGTGTTCAGCAAATTAAACACCCGAATTAAGAATCTGGTGGCCGAGCTGAATACCTAATTTCAGGGGATAGTTGAAGAGATTATCAACCAAATTGGGTTCAATCACCAATGGAAGCATGATGTGGACAAACACTGCTGATTGGCTGAATCAAATATTGCTTATTTGATTTGAGCTCAGGAGGCAACTGTGCCAATGGCTGCTGCCAACACTGAAACCCACACGGTCATACTTGATTTAATCAAGGGGAGACAGGAAATTAAGAATACCATCAAAGATATGGAGAGAAAATTCGAAAATCTCAGTGAGGAAATGAGAGCCATAATTAACAAGCTTCATACAGAGATAGAAATTGTCAATAAGAATGCATTAAAATTGGCAACTCAATTCAAATTAGATGACAAAATGTTTAAATACAAAAAGGAAAATCAAGAACTATATGAAATTTTATTCAAGTCTAAAAAGGAGAAGGCACATCGCAGAAGGAAATTGAAACCTTGAAAGCCACTTTAAAAGGGAAATTAATAAAATCATCAGCTTCAGGAAAATTACTGAAGATGCTTGGTTTGGGAGGAAAAAGTCCTTATACTGATTGGATGACCTTGAAGACTCTAAATGTATTCGCTCACAAGATGAGTACCATGAGGGAATTTATTTGAGGATGATTCAGAATCTATTGAAGTAGAAAGTTGTGCTGACAGCATGATCCAACCTGTTCAGGAAATGCCCCAACCATTGCAGCGCTTACTGAAGTTACACCTGAAGCAACTCCAGTGTCTGCTCGAATTCCAATTAGAAATACCGCACTAATCATCATTGAAAATTTTAAGACCACTCCAAAGTTATCCTTTTTCCATCAGGATAATGCGCCTGCCTTCTTCCAATATATTTTAGATGACCAAGTATGGCTATAGTGACTGGCAGAAAGCTGTCACTATCATAAATTGTCTTGATACTTTATGTCAAAATCTAGCTTTGCCTTACCTTCATGGAGAGAACTGGAGCTATAAGGAGGCAAATAAGGCTATTCTGAAAGAATTTGGTAGTCCAGATAAGATGTCAGCCCAGAAACAAGAATTTATGGGAATTCAGTCAAAGAAGGATGAAACATTGGGTGTGTTTGCTGATTGTTTCTATGAGGAAGCACAAATCTTCATTGAGGCTAATATGATGACTGATTTTGATGGAAGGATTGTGATGCAGAACGTGTTTCATCTTCATGGAGATTTGCATTAAATGATGTTATCCACTCTTACTAGCAAATGCACCATTTTGTAAATGATATAACATCTAAAGGTCTTGTCAGCAACGTTTGAAGTGCCAAATAGGACATGTAAACCAAATAACCAGTCAAACAATAATAAGGGTCCAGGATGATCCCCAACAAATTCAGAGATTTCAACAATTGTGGGAATTAATATAAACAGTATTAAGTAACTAGACCGCCCAATAATCCTCAGTTAACTTGTAATAAGTGTGGACAGCCTGTTCATTTCGCCAATAACAGTGGACAAATTAAACTGAAGAATCAGGGTGATTTAGTCCAGCCCAATGAGAAACAAGAGATTTTTAATGGGCAGGGAAAAGAACATGCGGTCTAGATGAGAGATAATCTATAATCACAAGTAATCAAGTTCCCCCAGATAAATTATACAAATTGGATAAGTCAGATCTATTCGCGGATGAGCCTGAGTTAGATCACATTCATCAAATTTTCTACCAAGATGTAAATTCAACAACAAGATCAAAATTGAAGGGTATTGGTCCCAATATTGTAGAGGAAGTAGCTCGCCCATATGCCTGACAAATAGTGCAAAAAGTCTGAAATGCTGAAGATGAAACCGATTTATTATATGCTAAGTTAGACAAAGTCAATGTATCAATTCCAATTGGTACAATTTGAGAAATGTTCCACGATATATCAGCTCTGTTAGTTCATACCCTGTATTTGGCTAACGAATCTGTCATACATGCAGTAAACAGTAGCTTATCTTATTTTTGAGTGCACGTATATGGATATTTTGGTAAACTGAGTTCCATTCAGGGAAAAAATTGACAGTGGACGCCAATCAATATAGTATCAACCAAATTAGTGAAGAGATTAAAGCCATTCCAGATCTAGAACACAGGAAGCAGTACAGAACGTCCAGCCCTGACTCTACCAATTCCTGTGGGGTCTATAGTGCTCTGCCGCTACAGTTTTATCCTTGGTTGTAATGGCGCTGGAGATTGTCCTGGCCAACCAAAATAATGATATCCTCACTGGCACTAACTTCATGCGGAAGTATGGGGTCAAATGTGATTTTGAAGAAGACACTTTGACGATTCTGGGGCAGACGTTGCCACTGATTTATCAACGTGAGGGGAAGGCACCCCTCAGTAAGAGAAATAATTTCATCAAATCTAATCTATAAGGATGGGATATTACCTGTCAGTTACAAATTGGTTGGGAAGAAATTAAGGAGTTATCTAAATATTTAGATGAAAACTGAGGAATCCTGATATATTCAGAGGAATATTTATAATTCAGCTGGGAATGCAACAAAATCATGGGGACTGGACTGACTTTAAAAATTCCAGAACAGTTATATTTGGAAATTGAAGCTCCTTGGCAATAATTGAGGATCAACCTTGGGTAACCCCAGGGATTTTAATCCCCAGTCATGATGAGATTTGGGTCCTTCTGGCCAATCTGGGAAAAACTCTTATAAAAGTCAAACAGCATCAGTTAGTTGCATTCTCCCAGTTAGAACCAGTATTGGAGATTCATTCCTTTCAAAAATTCAGAGAATTAGATGAGTTTGGATTACCAAAGGAGACTGATGGGAATATCTACATGCTAATCAAAAGGGATCAGTTAGCTGGGTTAGCGGAGGTTCAGAAAGATGAAGTTCTGGCCTTATTTGAAAAAAAAACAATATTTTTGCACAGGATGACCATGATCTTAGGTGCGCGAAGGATGGTTTGCACTGAGTCAATACTGGGGATGGTGTACCAATTTATTTGAGGCCTATTCAAAGGTCTAGAGTAGCAGAGGCAGTTGTTGCTGAAGAATTTGAAAAACTCATAGAGCATGGAATGCTTTTACCGTCATCCAGCCCATGGGCAAGTCTTATATTAATTGTTAAAGAGAAAGATGGATTGAATCAAGTCATAATTGATTACTGTCAGTTGAATAAAATCACAAAAAAGGACTTATATCCCCTGCTGAGAATTGATGATGCACTGGACTGGTTAGGAGGAGCCAAGTTTTTCTCCACCATGGACTTAATCTCCAGTTATTGGCATATAGATATGCCCACAGAGGATCAAGAATAATGTGCTATTATCACAGCATAGGGATTGTAACAGCTGACGAGGATGCCTCAAGACTTGTGTAACGCCCCAGTGACATTCCAGCGGGCAATGGACATGATTTTATCAGATCTGAAGCTGTCCTGTGTCCCTGTCTATCTGGACAATATTAATGTATTTAGCTAAACGTTCATTAAACACCTTCACCACCATGAGGAACTGTTCAAGCGACTGGCTTCCTCAAATCTCAAGATTGAGACAAGAAAGTGCCATTCCTTCAAGAAGGAATTGGAGTATTTGGGGTTTGTAATCAAAGCAGAGGGACTCAAGCCCCAAGAACAAAAGGTAGAAGCAATTAAAAAGATGTCAGTCCCTAAGGGCGTTTGGGATATTCAAGTCTTTCTTGGAATGGTCAGCTCTATCACCAATTCATTAAGGATTTTGCAGAAATGGCTGATCCACTTTTCCATCTATTGAAGGATCCAAAAAAGGGATTTTCTGGAATAATAAGGCTCAGATCGTATTTGATGAATTGAGGAAACATTTGAATCAGGTCTTATTTTAAAAATATCTGAATTTTGAAAAAACTATTTACTATTCAATTGGATGCGCCGCTGATGGCAATAGGAGCTGTCCTTAGCCAAGAAGACAAAAATGGGGATGAACACCCCATGGCATATGTCAGCCAAACCCTAGAAAAGGCTGAAAGGAACTATACAGTCACAGAGCGAGAGTGATTTGCAGTTATATATGCCTGCAAGCAATTTTGAGTCTATAGCCATGGAACATATATCAAGGTCATGACTGACCATGCCACTCTTTGTTGGCTCCATAATCTCAAAGAATCAGAAGGGAGATTAGCTCGGTGGGCTTTGAAGTTGCAGGCCTATGTCTTTGAGATAGAACATTGGGCTGGAGAAAAAAATAAAATTTGCTGATGGGTTATCAAGGTTACCTGTCATCTTTGCAATGAAATATTGTGCTGATGACCTATTAAAGCAATTGATCCATGGGGAGTTACAAGAAGAACTAGTTAAAATTCAAAGAGCTCTGAAAAAGGTGATGGAGAAAAACAAATTTGTCAATGGCCAATTATTTAAAATAAAGGACAAAAAGGCTTTTGTTTTCAAAACCTTCAGAACATAAAGAAATCATTTGGGCTGCCCACAAGGTTGTCAGACATGGTGGGTTAAAGAAAACGCTCAAACACATCAGGCAATATCATTATTGAAAATCTAAGTTATGATGTTGCTATTATATTACCTGTTGCTTAGAGTGTCAGAACCATAAACCACATAAAGACATTACAAATTATCACTTGGTGAAGCCAGGATTTGCATGACGCACAGTTTCAATAAACATTATGGGACCATTGAGTGCAAGTATGGGTGGGGTACATTACATCATAGTAGTGATTGACCACCTTATGAGGTAGGTTGAAACCCAAGCCTTGAGCTGAACAGATGCCCTTAGTACCGCCAAATTTCTCTTTTAGCAGGTGTTATATCAGCACGGGTGTCCCCAAGTGTTACTAAGTGAAAATGGGACAATATTTAATTCGTTTGTAATTTCACACCTGAATGATCTAATGGGAATTAAAAGGGTGGTGTCTGCACCCTATTGACGTGAAATGAATGGAGTAGTTATACGTGTCAATGGAATGCTCACCGCTATGTTAAGAAAGCTGATCCTGGGTAAAGCGTCAACATGGGCGTCTTATTTAAGTTTGGTAAATTTTGTGTACAACATCAGTTTTCATTTGACTACAGGAAAAATGCCATTTGAATTTTTATATGGTCATAGATCAGCATTGCCACCAATACTCTATTCAGTAGTGAAGCTGACTTTGGGGATAAGTGAAGATAAATACTTATATCAGCTCACAAATATAATAGTGGATCTACAATCTCAAGCTTGTGATACTACAATCAAAAGAAGGATTCAGGCCAAAGAAAGCCAATGATAAGAGTTGATCCAACCTTAGAAAATTTGCCATTGGAGAATGAGTAGCTGTTATGTTACGCGTGGGTTTAGTCAGCAAAATAAGCTAGATTCATTATGGTCAGGAACATTTGAGGTTATTGCCAAAATGGCAAATGATGCCTACAAAAAAAAATTTGTCTGATTGTTGTGCGATTAATAGGGTACACAGTAAATTTCTTAAAAAATGGAATTAAAAAAAAGAGAGAAAAAAAATTATATTTTTAGAAAAGAAAATAAAGGATTAAAAAATATTTTTGTTTTTTTTATTTTTATTTTTAATAAACCTCAGGTTGTGAATTGTCAGCTCTTATTCAATGCCTCTGAGGGGAGGGAGGTTGATGACAATATTATGAAAGAGGCCACTGAAGTCAATCTGTGATCAGATGCAAACAAGGGTTAGAGCAACGTGAAACCAAATTTTTGGACCTGAGGGGAATTTTGAGAATATGCTACAGTTGAAAGAGTAAATGGAATGTCCAAGTTGGCAAGGCAAGAAACACCAGATCATGGGGGAAAACAGCAATTCAAGAAAATGCAATCCTCAAATAAGTTCATGTATTCTCCATATAGCACAGGCGCTGGAAGCTGTGTGTAAAGTGCTTGACAACGAGCTTCTTTAAGGAGACTTGCCATATGAGAGAACAACGAATAAGGAAGATGTGTGGGTAGCTGTTGAACTGAGCACCTGATTATTGCCATTAATGGGAGGTATTGCTGGATAGCCCCCACTGCAAAGTAATCATGCAGGCAATGAACAGCATCTTGGAGGTGGCAGCTATAGGCTTCCTGAAAGTGAAAAGGAAAGAAACGGTGGAAATTTGGTGATGCTGGGAGTGGGTGGCCCATATGCAAAGTACTTTTCCTGCAAACCAAAGTGCATAAGTTGCATTATTTTGGTTGAGCAAATTATCAAGGTCACTAGAAGAAAAAGAAATGCTAAGGGCTTCAGTTAATTTCCCCTTAAGTTCCTGATATGGAAGCTCAACATGCTCATCATTACCAATTGCCAATTCGGTTGAAAAGATTGTTGGTTGATTAAATTGGCAATCTGAAAAAGGAACTCAGGGAAAAGATCTGACTTGATTAGTAATAATTGATCTAAATTGAGGGAAATTGCTTCATCAAGATCAATGGCAATAACTGAATTTAGAGCAGATGGAGCTGAGTCCAATAATAATTCAAAATTGAGCTCGATGGAAGGGTAATATGAAATTAAAGGCTAAGAAATTATTGATAAATGGTCAACCCTATTTCTTCTTCAAAAATAGTTTTTTTGTGGGGAAGACAGATGAAGAAATAACCAAATCAGGTTGACTTGGGTGCTAGATCTGGCAGGAAAGGATACCTTTTCAGGCAGTTCATGACATCATCCAAAAAAGGAGGCCTTCATTTCAGATAGATTGGCCAGGACTCACTCATAGCATGAAGTATTGAGAGAGGACAATTTTAGCTGATAATCTGGTCAAGTGGGGGGGATGTGTGGGAATTTTATATGACCACAATATCCAGCTTGGGATTAGAAAAGCTTCAATTTATTAAAATTAATGGTTTGCATATTTTAATTTAACTTATTGATTAAGCTTTGGACAAAAATCTAATTATGTCATCTAGTCAGCAATAATAAAATGACAAAATGGTTAATTGTAATTCTCATAAGATTATATCTGATGATAATTATGGTTACAATTTCATTGGAGACTGTTGCTAACAATTTGAAGATGAGTAAATTGGCTTGAAATGGGCAATTACTCATGGGAAATCGTCAGTTTTGGTAGCCAGTATGTGGGCTGATATGAATGGCAATTTAAATATGCTATATCTCGTATATATTAGCTGGAATCTTTCCCAAATTTGAACCAGTATCTCTTTTTTGTTGGCTAGGTGTGCTGAAACCATTGTGGTTACATGATTTACCCCTAACTCATGTCCTCCCATAGATCCACCTTTAAATATTCCCTCGTTTTAATAATAAAGAACAGCTTAGACCTATATTTTATATATTATATCTTGTAGTTTATTTGATTTTTACAAAGGGAGTCCTTGTCTAAATGTCAATGCCAGAGTGAGGCTGAAGTCACTAGTATTCTTATATATTGCCAGAGTGAGCCTGAAGTCACTTATTATTATCCACCAGAGTAGGACTGAATCTACCCATTTATCCAAACTTGACTAAGCTAATTGTCTTCATACAATTAGCAAGTTCATATTTATTCTTAGAGTCAGAAGTTAAGAAAACCTGTGCACTAGAAAAACCTCACAGTTTTTACAACTGGTCAGTAATTTTTCAAGGTGTTTTATTCTAACTTCAGAACGTTGACTTTAGTCTGGGCCAATGTCATTTGCACCTTAACACAATTGTAGGCTACCTTTAGGATCCTTCTTTTTGTACCAGTCCATATTTCTTGCTAATTCACAAATGAGGTAAGGCCAGGTGTTCTGGCTGCAGATGGCTGCATTTGTCTTCTCTCTTGCAAACTGGTTGTTCAAGAGCCCTGGAGCAATCCTTGGCCATAATTTTCAAAAAGATCTAAGTATTTTTGTCAGGATCACTATGAAATATCTATGATCACTTATAGTGTTATATCAGGTTATGGGAGAGGAAACTCGACCAACCAGCAAGGGGTCCACTAGGGCCATATCATTCATGAAACTGATGTGAATCTCTGGCTGCACCTTGGTACCAAGGCATACAGCCAAGTACAGATGCTGAATGGGGGAGGGTATCCATGAAAACACTTGACCTGAGGAAATTTTGAAACTGTGCTGTACTTCATCCGTCTTGTGTGGCAGGAGGAAAGAGGCACGCACCATCTTAATATTGTGTTGAAATCCTCTATCAGCACTATGTAACAGACAAAAACGTCCAAGTTTTTGTCCGCCATCTTGCCTTTGGATCAGAGGATCATAATTGGCACAGACAGATTGACTGATATGAGTTTATTTAAGGTAAGAGTTTCAACTCCATGTACTCACTAATTCAACCTCAGATTTAGGGCAATTTGGAAACTTGAAAAGATGACACAGGTAAGTATGGGGTTTTGACCCCAAGGTTTACCTTATTTTATTTATTACCAAAAATAAACATGCTGACAAAATGAAGGATCCTAAAGGTATCCCAATGACACAGGGCACTGCAAATGACACAAGAAAAAAACCAGAGTATTCAGCAGGTCAGTTCGCTGCCAAATCTCAATTTTTTGTTAAGGATACAAAAACTGGGCTTGCCATGGGATACCAGGTAAGACAAGGCAAGAGCGGCCCTGAGGCCAGAGAGACTTACACAAGGGTGGGAAACGATAAAGAATTTTGAACTGAGTTTAGAATTGTGCAGGCTTGACCTTTTAAGGTCACTCTTATGGGGAGCCCCTCCACACTTTTCTTTGTGCCCAAGGGAGCATGAATAATTGCTTGAGAGGGGCACAGCTCACCGCCAAGCCCGATTAAACTGTAAAGTCATAAAATGGCGTTTTGACTCAATATTTGGAAATCTGGTTATGAGTCAAAATGTAACGACCAGTTTGACCTGAATGTTACATCACCCCCACTAAGAAGGAGCACCCCACAAGAGGGTGGCCCATACCTGGAGGTAACCACCATGAGGGCTTCAGCGGTAAATATGGAGCTGGAGCCAGACTGCAAAACCCAGTCCACCTGCTGAGAGGAAATATGCCCAACGTGGGGCTGGGCGGTTATCCCACACATGGTGGGCTGACCGTGGGGTGATGGGCCCTGCTGGGCCAGGTCCCTCGGTGCCAGCTAGATCCCTGGTGAGGGGGAAGCCCCACCAGGATTTCCAACTGATGGTCACTTCAGATCCAGGGTTGGCCATCAGTCACTGGCTCCCCCCGGTGCTGGTTACTCAACAAACTGGGATCTGAAATGACCACTGAGGTTGGAGTGAACTGGGGATCTGGTGGCGTGCTAAAGCACACAGAGTTCAGAATAATGTAACAAATGAAAACATCTTAGTTTTTGACTGCGATCTTGCCTTCATAATGGCGGATTCAAAATCAGCTCCAACAGATTGCCTGATATGAGTACTCTTAATTTAAGAGTTTTGGCTCCACATACTCACTAATTAAACCTAAGATCTAGGGCAATTCAGAAACATGAAAAGATGACACAGGTAAGTGAGGGTTTTGACCGCAAAATTAACTTTGTTTTATTTATTGCAGAAATAAACATGCTGAAAAATTTATCCCAATGACATAGGGCACCGTGAATGACACAAGAAAAAAACCAGAGTATTCAGCAGGTCAGTTAGCTGCCAAATCTCACTTTTTTGTTAAGGATACAAAAACTGGGTTCACCGCGGGATACCAGGTAAGACAAGGCAAGAGCGGCCCTGAGGCCACTAGAGAGACCTACGTGAGGGTGGGAAATGAGAAAGAATTCTGAACAGAGCTCAGATTCGCGCAGGCCTGACCTTTTAGGTCACTCTTATGGGGAGCCCCTCCAGCTTTTCTTTGTGCCCCAGGGAGCATGAATAATTGCTCATGAGGGGCACAGCCCAGCGCCAAGCCCACATGAACACCAAAACCCCAAAATGGCGTTTCACCTCAATATTCAGAAATCCAAATTTCGAGTTGAAATGTAATGATCAGTTTGACCCAACCATTACATCACCCCCGCTAAGAAGGAGCCCCTCCACAAGAGGGTGGCCCATAGTTGGAGGTAACCACAAGGCCTTCAGCGGTAAATATGGAGCTGGAGCCAGACTGCAAAACCCAGTACACCCGGTGAGGGGAAACACGCCCAACGTGGGGCGGGCGGTTCTCCCACTCTTGGTGGGCTGACTGTGGGGTGAGGGGCCCTACTGGTCCAGGTCCCTCGGTGCCAACCAGATACCTGGCGAGGGGAAACCCCACTGAGATTTCAAACCAATGGTCACTTCAGATCCAGGGTTGGCCATCAATCACCAGTTCCCCCAGTTCTGGTTACTCGACAACCAGGATCTGAAATGACCACTGAGGTTGGAGTGAACTGGGGATCTGGTGGCGTGCTAAAGCACACAGAGTTCAGAATAATGTAATGGATGAAAACTTCCCAGTTTTTGACCACCATCTTGCCTTTAGATCAGCAGATTCAAGATCAGCGCCAACAGATTGCCTGATATGAGTTCCCTTGAGGTAATATTTTTGGCCTCAATTACTCACTAATATAACCTCAGATGTAGGGCAATTCAGAAACGTGAAAAGATGACACAGGTAAGTGAGGTTTTAACCCTAAAAATTATCCTTATTTTATTATTAATGAAAATAAACATGCTGACTAATTTATCCTGATGACATAGGGCACCGCAAATGACATAAGAAAAAAAACTAGAGTATTTGGCAGATCATTTCGCTGCTAAAACTCAATTTTTTGTTAAGGATACAAAAACTGGGTTTGCTGCGGGATACCAGGTAAGACAAGGTAAGAGTGGCCCTGAGGCCACTAGAGAGACCCACACAAGGGTGGGAAACGAAAAAAATTCTGACTGAGTTCAGAATTGCGCGGGCCCAACCTTTTAAGGTCACTCTTACAGGGAGCCCCTCCGCACTTTTCTTTGTGCCCCAGGGAGCATGAAGAATAGCTCAGGAAAGGCATAGACCACCGCTGAGCCTGCATGAACCTTGAAACCCCTGAAAATGTAATGATTGGTTTGACCTGACTGTTACACACTGTATTGCATGGGAGTTTTACTAGAGCAAGCTTTTCCAAAAGACAGTCTTGCTCTTGGCCTGCATAAGCAAGTTATATGCTTGCAGCAAAGAAGCATAACTCAGAGGTTGATAATTAAGCTAATATGAGGCAATAATCAACTAGTTTTAAAAATTGGTGGGTTTTCACCTAGGGGTTGAGGATAATAAGGGCCGCTTAGTATGTCCAACAGGAGTTACCTCCAAATTGGTCATTCCATGCTTCTTTTCAGAGGGAGGGACAAGGGGCTCCTGGACGGCTGCAATATCCACACAAGTTGACCTGTAGTTGCAGAGGAGGCAGGCTCTCATCTAGTAGACCTGCAGCCCATTAGAAAAATGGACTTCAAAGTCAGGGTTCCCATATGAGGCCTCATAGCTTTCCACCTCTGTATCTCGGAAGCTTACCAGAGCTTCCACCTTCATCCATAAGGCTGCTCATTTTTAGACCTTGAGCTTGACTCTTTGTAGAAATCTGCACTGATCAATGGGGAGGAGGATTATCCTGAGTTGTCGAGCCTGAGGAGCCTGTAAGCCATCCCAGGATACTACCCCCTCTGCTTTGCATGTGAGTATCCTGAGAGTGTTTCATAGACTCCTTCATTTTGTGCATCATCTGATGTATCAGAGTCCATAGGCACTTCCTTCAGCACCTAGAATGAAGTCTGAGTTGCAATACCCTTAGATACCGGAGGTGGCAATGACTTGGGACCTCCCTATCAACTTGGGGTACTCCATACCTGTTCCACCCTTGGGATACTTTGCGTTAATGAATTCGTTCTAAATGTCACGCCTGGGCTGGCTTCCTCAGTGTTGGCTTAATGAGAAGCAGACTTACGCTTATTTTGGGCTGGTGAAGGGTCTGGCAATTTAGAAGGGGTTCCCATAGGAAGAGGGTTTTCAGCACTAAGCGAGTAAAGTTGTGCTACTGGCTGTGCATTCTCAACTGCTACACGAATGGTAAATGGGGTTAGATCCTGTACCAGTACCCAGTGGGTTGGTTTTGGGATCGCCACTGCTGCTGTTGGGAGCGTTTCTTACCTGTCACTGGGACTTGGCAACTAGATGAGAGAGCTTGCTTACAAGATGTGCAACTATTATAAAGGTGGCCCTAAGCATTACACCATGAGCAATGCGGACGTGCCTGGTCTGGATCAACAAAGAAGATTTCTGAACAGGATCCAATGACTGCAACATTGGGGATAACCTCCATGTTGCGGGCCACTATTGGGTTAGTGATAAATTATGCTCTAGAAATGTGAGCCCTCTGGGTTGGTGCATAGTAGCCTTTTGCACACAGGTCTACTGATAAAACTGACCAAAATCCATCAATACCCGATTAAGCGCAAGCTTTAGGGATTCTAGGCCCACGGTAGTTGGCATACTTGAGAAAATTACCCAGAAATTTTTCTCAAATTTAGATCTATTCACAATATACAAAGAGAGCCATGAGGAATCTAAATTGTAACTGAGGCTGCACAGTATGCATCTGCTATATTTGTAAACCCTACATCAATATAGTGGCTTTCTATTACTTCATGAATGGTGGTGCTCACTGAAAGGCTCTTGCTATTGCTTCAAAATAGCTAAAATACTCCCTTGCATAAAACTAAAGAGTATTATGCCCATATAGACACTCACTGAATTTTCAAGGGTGAACAAAGGGAGTGAATGTTGTGCCTGTATTTCAGCCCATCTCTTATTCACTTCAGCCACAAAAGCAGCTTCACGTGGTTCAACGGTGGAGGGTCTGGCACTAGTTTTTTACTGCCATGCACCTGAGGCATCCTTTACTCATTTATTCTTGTTTACATTTAGATTTTGAATTAAACTTAATTTAGTGGATTCCCCATGGGGATACCCCAGATGGAGGCGCTGGAATCCCTCTGGATTTACACGCTGGCCACTGCTGGCTCTTCCCAGTTGATACTCGAATTTTGGCAGGTTGATTAGTTTTCCTGGTTTAGGCTTATTCCCTGCCAATTAATTGGTTGAATCTGGAATATCATCAAACCAATCTATTACTCCAGACTTCATCCAACCATCAGCAGATACTGGTAGGGATTTTTCAGCTTGTTAATTTGCTACTTGGCTAGTTGTGTTTGAATTTAGATTTTTATTTTTAATTTTAATGAAAATTTCGGCTAACTGATTTGCCATTTACACCTTGACTCAGTAGAGGCGCGTTGGTTGCCTTCAAAACCATTTTAATAATGGCGAATTGATTCACCAATTACTGTAGATTCAGCTTGGCTGCTTTGGTTAATTTTTGAAGTGGAAAAATGATGGCCAACTGATTCAACAATTCTGACGATTTAGTTTGGGCGCCCAGGCTGATTTCCAAAGGGGTGGTGGTTGGCAAAGCCATCCAGACCCCCTGCATGGTATTGGGAGCCACAATTCTCCCTGCTACCGTGGTTAAGTCATTAAATGCACCCCAGGGTGGGGTGCACTAATTGGTTGACCTTCAGTTGACATGGAGTGTCCTGGGGTAGGCTGTAAAAAAATAGGGTCATTTTTGATCCCAATATGATTTAGAAAAATTGATCTGCATCTGTTTTTGCAGCTGCAGTTTTGACGTGGGTCATACAGGTTGACGTACAAGTTGGCAACCAAGGATTTGTGATTTGAGATTTTTTTTGTGGACTAAAATGTATCAGATGAGCGTTCAGTGGACTTTACCACAATTGCTTGTTAGATTTGATAGGCTAAATTTCTGGGTGCTTGTAATGTTTATAAAGTGAAATTTAGTGGTGAAGTAAGGTTACAGAGTCCAGTGTTTCTTACTGTCGGAAAATCGCTTTTCCAAACAGTGGGTTTTACTAGTGTGCCAGGCCAACCAGTATGAAGACTGGTTGACCCTTTGCTGTTTCGCCTTCATAGGTGTACCAACCCCCTATGAGTCTGCGTCTGACCCACCAAAACAGCGGACCAATGACTTCGCCTTAGCCCCAGGGTCCATTTGGGTTTGTCCCGGCGAGTCCTACCCCCATCCTGGGCTGCTAAGATACTCCTGCACTGCCCCACCATTCTGTCCCTTTGCCAACCTATTTGGCATGCACTGGAGAGTCCTGCCCCCATCCTGGGTGGCTATGGCACTCCCGCGCTGCTCCCCACAGGGTTGATGGCCAGTTGGCACATTGTCATTGGTGGCTAATTGACCAGGTTCCCAACAGTTCCTCACAGGGCTGAGGTATGGGAGCTGGCAACATCAGCCACTCCAGGCGCGTCACCTTGTCCAACTTCAGGGATCTCCAGTCCCATTTTCCCTTAGTTTAGCTGATGAACTACTAATAACTAGAAGTAAATGGGTGAAAGAGAGATCTTTATTGGAGGTAATAATGACTATTTATACTATAGGCTATTTCATCTATGAAAACCCCTTGGCTATACAAGCTGCCACTTTTATAAATCATCAGTCATTTGTGGTAGCAATTCCCTCCCAATCTGCTTGTCTAATCCACTGAATATTAGATTAGGTCGATCCATCCTCAGCATGAGTTGCTGGTTGATCATATATAATTTATTAATATAAATATAACTTTGAGCATCCTTGGCATGAGTCACCAGTGCTCCAAATTAGTCAGCGGATTCATATTCAAATGATTGAACATATACGTTGGCTTTCTGCCAGAAAATCTCGCAATCATTTTTCATGGCATTTGGTGCAGGAATAAGATTCCGCTGAACTCAAATTCAAGTTAGTATAATCATGTCAGATGGCTGATATGAATATGTCAGCTTTCCGCTAAAAATTCATCAATGACACACAATTTTGGAGTTGGTGCTGAACTAAGAATCCACCTAACCTCAAACAATTAGTTTATTTTTATAACATTTAAATAATATTGAACTAGGGGATTAGCTGGCAATCACGTTTGACTAACTGACACCCATAATTTTGATTTTATAGGGAAGAATCCATCTGGTTAATTTCATAACACTTCCCAATAATATTGATCCTTGATTCAGTTATAAGTTTTTCTAACTCCTCCATGTCCCAAGGTTTTGAAATTCCATCATCACTGGTATCCATTATTAAGGTCACAAGTAAGGTAGTCATTCGGTTTTGAGTTTATTGTATAATAAACCACTATGAACTTCATATTTTTGCATGTCATTCATAATCTTCTTAACTTATTCATCTTTTACCTCCATAAAGTTTGGCTTCATTAGTAAGTCATGTAAATGTTCAGCTTTACTATTGTCTAAATGTAGTATATGCAATATGGTCAGTCTATCTACATTCATGTGCTGTGTTCCAGCTCAAAGGATAATGTTCATATCATAGTGATGAAGTTTGAAAGCTCAAAGGTCTAATCTTACTGTTGAATCTTTCATGTTTTGCAACTAGTTTAGGGAGGATTGGTCTGCCACTAATATAATGTTTTTACCATATAAGAAGGGTTAGGAATGTTTCACCGCAATTAAAACAGCTAAATACTCTTTCTTCGTGATGCTTTAATTTTGCTCAGCTTTTTAAAGCATTTTTCTATCTTAGTACATAAGGAGATCAATGCCTTCCTCATCTAATTGTGAGAGAATGGCTCCTAAAGCTAAGTAGGAGGCTTCTGTAAATAGGATGAATGGCTAACTGTAGTCTGGATATTATAAAAGCATTCTTCTTTTCAGCAAATCCTTCATGATCTCAGATACAGTTTTTTGTTCTACTCCCCATACAAAAGGGTGTTTTGGCAAGAAAACAGACAAGGGGTTCAGCAAGTTGAGCTAAATAGTAATTCTTGATAAAAACGCATCATTCCTAAGTGTACCTGTATATCTCAGAGGCTCTTCAGCTCAGGCATCTTAGAAATAGCTTCAACCTTATTGTACAAGCAAAATTTCTTCCCAAAGTATGGAATGTCATAAAAACTCCAAACTCTGTTGGAAGAAGGTACAATTCGCAGGCTTTAGTTTTATGGGCTTCTCATAGTCGTTGAAAAACTGACTTGATATGGTCCAGATGATCAGTAAAGGTTTTGAAAATACTGTTACGTCATCTTGGTATACAATTACACACCTTAGTTTGATATTTTACATGTTGTGATCCATCGCCTATTAAAAACTGAGGCATGAGCGTTGCATAATCCATGAGGAAGCCAAGTAGGTTGGATTAATCCTTCTGAGCATATTAAAGCGCATCTTTCTTGGTCCTCTGGCGTCAGATTCATCTACCAGTAACTACTGGCGAGGTCCATCATAAAGAAGTAATTTGAGCCTGAGAATCAGGCTAGAGCATCGTCAATTTATGGAATTGAATAGCTGTACTTCATAGTGAGGTTGTTATTTTCCTGTAATTTATCACCTATCTGTGATGACATTTCTTTTTTTTAATGAGAAACATTAAGGACGACCATAGACTCTAGGAGGCACAAGTAACCATTATCCAGAATTTTAAGAGCTCAGTCTTCATGCTTTGCTCCTCTACCTTTAACAATCTATATGGCTTTCATTGGATTAGAGTTGAGTCTCCAATTTCATACTATTTGTCCAGTCTTTTATGCGACCATAGTCAACTTCTGACGTGTAAAAACATCTTATAATATTCAAGTAAAGATGCACTTTTTCAGTTCCTAATGATTTACCTTACATAATATCTGGTCTTGAAGGATGAAAAATTAAATTTAATTGTCAGGTAGGCCAAGATCAGGGGGAATACCAGTAAATTTACATTGTCAATTTCATCAGTGGGAATTAATTGAACTTTCCCTGTCTTTAAGTTTCTTGACTAATATATCTTGAGTGGTAAGATTTCCAAGTATTAGCTCAATGAGCCGCTGATAAGCTGTGTCAAGGAATACCAGTAAATCTCTTGGCTAAATATACTGACTGTGTAAACCCTAGTGGTATATAGCAAGCAGTTTGGGTAAATTTAAGGTTATGTTGGTAGAAACCACTATTTGTTCCCCAGTATTAATTTTACCTCCTCGGCAGCATAAATTAGTATGCCTTCTACTGCATCTACTGAGTCAAGGAACTCTCCTTAATTAATTCAGAAGTAAAATCTTCTAAAGGGGTAAGTGGAAACAGGTTACTCAACCAGACAAGAGTATTACTTCTTGCTAGAGACTTTTATATCCAGAATGAGGGAAGCTTCATAGTCAAGGAGAATGGAAATCTTCTTTTATATTGATGACTCCTTTGTATTAATAATAAAACTGTGTCCTAAATTTATATCATACTGTCTATTGTTTAGGTCAACTGCTGAGCTGAGAAAACTAATTCACTAACTCTAATTATAAGGGATGAATAATTTAGTACCGCTTCAGAGTTGTTTGTGCTAGCAGTGATATGCACTTGATTGTACTTGAGGCAGGGACATCTTGGGCTTCTTGATGAGATGAGATGAGACAACGTTGATTGGTGATCCCATATCCAGGATGGCTATAACTTAAACCTTATGAAATACCACTTCCCCTTTAAATAGTGATTCCTCTAAACTTTGGAAGGAGGGATAAAACCTCTTTAGGGCGAAACGTTGCATTAAGCTTTCAGGTAATCTCAGAATACCTATTATTAATCTCCAGCAGACTATGCATGCTCAAGATGGGTCAAAACAACTGTCAAGGTATTGATCAGCATTGCTAGTCATATCATTTATTCTGGGGCACCCAATAATCTGACAGAGGTAACTACCTTCAGGAACTTGGTCGTTGTCAATAAACTTTGGCGTTCAAGTGATCTGGAATGGCAAGCTCAGAAGATGTACCTAAAGGTATAAAAGCATTTTCCCTCATAGCCCTCTTCAAAGTCATCTTTGGAATCTTTCTCAATGCACATGAGATGAGCAATCGTAATGTTTTGCTTTCAAGTACTTTAGGTCAGTTGGCTTTAGAGGTAACATACCCTAAGCTGACCACCCTTTTACCTTCTTGGCAAGGGCAGGGTTCTTCTTAAAGCACATGTATTCAGTGTGGTTGTTCTTTATACAGTAAATATACTTAGGCTTCTCAACCTTCTTAGACTTTGCTTACTCTATGGTATACACTTGGGGTTTGTGGAAGCCTTTCAAAAGATTTCTAACTTATGTATATAAACCAAATCAAGAAGGGCTTCTTTGATGTCTGATACAGAATTTAAGCTTCTTTTGACAGATATGACGTGCATGGCTATGTTAGTATTGCTATGTAAACCAGCAATAACAACAGCTATTTCATCATCTAATGTAAGGATATTGAGATCAACAGCATTTGTGATTCACTATAGAAGTGATCACAAATTTGGTAAGTGTTCCATTCTGGAGTAGTGAAATTCTCATGAAGGCCTGGTTATTCATACTCAAGCCTTGCTTTAGGCCAAATTCTTAGATGAGCGCTTTTTTCACTTCACTTTAGATCTACATGTCATCATTATGAGGTACCATATCCTCTGAGCAATATGGCTTAAACAAGATAGAATATGGTTAACCTTATTGATGGTCAGTCTCACCACCCATTAAACTTTCTTAGACGTAGAGAAAAGATGCAATACTTTCTTTTCCATGTGTTAACTTGTCCTTGAACGTAAGTTTAAAGGTAGTAGATCCTAGTCCTGAAATGACATATACTCTGGGAGCTTCTGATTCAGTATTTTTGGTATGGGGGTCACTATGTTTTACTTGACTTGAGAGTTAGCGTATCTGATCCTGAAGAGGATTGAAATTTAGCTTCATTTCCTCCGGTGTAAGTCTTGATGTGACATCCAACTGGGTAATTTTTCCTTTATGAAAGACTTTTATATCTCATAGTCTTAACGCAGATCTCCATATCATGAATTTGTTAGTGATCAGTAAGGTGGTAAGTTCACAAGAGTTTTTCCTCATATTCTATGCTCTAATGATTCAAATTAAGTCCTCCTTCACCCCTTTGCATCCATTTCTCTGAGGAGGCTTGTCAGTTTTGGCTTTTGGCTCTTCTGGGATAGAATTCCAGTGTTGCTCAGCTTTTAATGAGGTGATATTAAATTTGGCTTATGTCTTCTTTACTAGGTGATTTGTCTCTCTTGTCTCTCTCCAAAATTGTTGAGTCTCTCAGTAAAGGAATAGATAGACACCTGAGTTGTATATGAAGCCAGATCCTGTTCAACACAGGACAATCAGAGATATTACTTTGAGATACTATTTAAATCTCAGAGGCTTGATGGGCCTTTAGCTCATTAATTCGTCATAGGCTTACTCTATCTGGGACTTGAGGAGCTTAGTCTGTTCTTGCTCATTATGATAGGCTAGTAGAAGCTTGGGCCGCCATTTTACCTTGAGCTTTGCGTCTTGTCTTCAGAGCTCTTGGTCGATAAAAATAAATAATCTATTGGTAATTTTGGTTGACTCCATATTGTCCTTTCAGAAAAGCTTCATAGCTTTCTGCCCATACTTGAGAACACCGTAATAAATGATCCCACTTAGTTATGGAGTTGAATGATATATAAATGATTTGCTTTTATCAGTTAGTGGACGTCCCCTATATTTTGAGATGCTATATTATATATCTGTTTGTAGGACAGCTGTAAGGCCCTTTGGGTATCGATATTATGGTGAAGTTCCTCATTATGGACTACTAATAGGTGCATAATATATAAAGCTCAAGTTTTACAAATCACATGATTCAGTGGGAGAATTTAAACTTAATTATGTCTTTTTAGGAACATTTTAATCTAATGGGTTCATGAGAGTCCTGTCCATGGCGGTTGTCCTTTTGCAACTTGCTCTTTCTCATGAGCTAATGACTCCACAAAGTAAGTCTCAAACTCCTTCATTAAAATTCATGCTAGATGACGAGATTTGCGAATTTTTATTGGATTTTCTTGAACTTTCTTCAAATGTGATTATGTGTGAAATACATATTCAATCGTCTTCTTCAACATTTTTCATTTTGCACTAAGTGGGTTACACTATAAATCAATTTACTTTCATGGTATTATCAATTATGTTAAGTATAGTTAAGCGTTGGTTGACCTACTGTAGTGAGCACCAATCTGTTGGGCTTCCATTTTGTGGCTCAATGGTCTGTGCCCAAGAAGACTGACAGTCAATATATGAGGCCAACTAAGTTGCACAACAAATATATTTTTTATTTAAAAGGGCGCCAAGTCACGCTTATATCCTGTCAGCTAGAGTATCCTTCCTATGTTAAGTACAGCTAAATGGACTAATTGAGTCACATACTAAAAAGAGGTATAGAATTTATGAAGTAACCATATTGTAGTATAGAATAGGGCTTTTATATAATTCATTTAACAATGTAAACCCCATAAGGAAAAGGATAAAATGAATTAGAAGAATAAATCAGAATTTGTGGTTCTAGTTCAGGGGGAGAATCCAGATTGTAAAACGCTGTCGTTGCAATTGGTTTGACCATACTTCAGTTTAAGCAATATTTGTTCAATATCTATATTTTGCTAATACCTAGAAATAGGCTTTGATAGAATATGGAGTCTCAAGCATATGAGGCTTAAGTTTTTAGAGATTCGCCAAAATAGTATAAACTTACTTTTGGCGCTCTTGGCCCAACGCTGAAGAATCAAAATTTAGCAGATTGAAACCCATAACCCCCAGATAGACTTCTATTCCCTTAGTCTAGTAATTGCTTAGGCCCTTGGCCTCAGTGAATTAGATCTGCTTCCACTATCTAAACCTCACCTCATTATCTTGCTACTATCACCAGCATAAATATCTGGTATGAGGAATCATTTTTTATTTAACTGAGGCAAGCCAACCAGGGGACAGACAATACTGAAACTGAAGCTCCAAAAGTAAACCAACTAGAAAACATATATTGACCACCCTTATCAAGCAGCGAGATATAAAAAGAAATGAGAAAATTATCTACCAGGTGGCACTATTGTAAGCCGCTTATCCCACCATGGCGGGGAGGGGGGATCATGCCGATCACCATCAGGTTTAGCATTGTAGAGACGGATCAATTCTGAGAGCAAGGGGGTTTGGGCATCCGAAGGATGAGAGTTAAGGTGGAGTAGATAGTTGTTGAGATCAACAATTTGGGCCTGGATCAAAGCCTCTATGAGTTTGGCAACATGGTGTTAAGCCTTGATGTGGGCGTTGGGAAGCTGTTCTAATTTCGTTATATTGGCTCTTGTGGTGCGTGTGGATGAGGAAAAAGTCTTCCAGTTCAGAGACATGCTTGACAGAGATGGTGGCAGTTTCATAGAGGCGTTGGATTTCCTCTTTTGCAGTAGGAGGAAATCAGAGGGGAACAAGGGGGGTGCAGCCCTTTTTTAATTCTGTGACAAATTTATCACACAATTTGCAAAAACGGGGATTAGTGGGTGAGGCCACCAAGCTTTGCAAGCTGGTGGTCACTTTGGAGAAGGGTGGCTTTGGTTTGGGGACATATCAGCTGATCAGGGCTGGGGCATCAAAGTCTTAATTTAGGTAAGTTACTAAATCTTTTGGATAACTTGGTGGTGGTGCAATTTCACCAGATTCAGTCATTTCATCCAATAAATTCCAGGGATTTTGGTTGAATCAGGAAGATAAAGTGGTAACTCTCTTTCCATCTGCATAATTTTCTGAGTAAAATTACACGAATTAATAACAGAAAATCCTAATTGTCCATTGTAGTTTCGCTCCAATGTCCTCAGATTCTCCGCTGACTGCTCCAGTGTGGGGTAGTGGTGAAACTCCCCCCATTTTCCATCCAGCAGGAAAACGTGCTTGGACTAGTTCACCCAGTTATTACAAACCCATGGGACGATTTGTTCCTCCCAATGATCTCGACACCCACATTGCTCATACCCAAGTGGTACCTCGCTGCCCCCTGGTGCTCCCCCAGAGCAACATGTGCTACAGTCTAAGGGTTGAATACTGGAAACTATTCCTATACCACAACCAAGCCATTATTGAAATGGCACAGGTGGTGATGACACCCGCCGGATTCATAGATTTCTGCCCCTATAAGGGGTATTTCAACCTCGGCTTCACCTGTGAAGCCAACACTGCCACTGCAGCAACAGTACCCCTGGTATTCCAGGGCACCCCTCTCCCCCACAGCTCAGACCTAGCTCTCAGCGAGCACCACTTTGGTGGTCCAGTTTGCTGGTTTGCCCACCCACCTCCCCCCTGAAGTGCTCCACTAGGAGCTGATGGCCAGTTTGGCAGCCTATGGCTCCAACCCCATCTTACAATTTGTGATCCCAAATGGGGCCACACAACTCTCTGGGCCTCGGGCATATGCCACAATCAGCCCTTAATTTAGTAAAATTGCCATGCTAATTCCCCCTCACACCGTTAACCCTTCAGCTCCAGACCATCCATTTTGGGCCCACGTCAAGGGCGGCAATTGATCTGTCCATCATGTTTTGAGTTGGACCACTAAAAACGCAAGTGCCCCTCCTTAGCCACTCCTGATGGATTGGAAAACTCATCCACCAACCTTCAATCTGCTTCCCACCCCATACAAGTTTCAGTATGGGGCACAATCTTACCTCCCCCACCCCCATAACTGGAAGCTGCAGCTGCACCTGCAGCCACCAATCAGCCTGCTCCTCGCCCCAATGCCACAAATGATTCCTCCAATCAATTATCAGATTTGATCCCAGTTCAATCCCATGCTTCCTCAAGTGATTCAACCAAACCTCAACTGTACGCCGATTCCCCAATTAAATTCAGCAAAAACCATGGGAGTTATTGGCTGAAATTGACGAATCAGGTAAGCTCATTGAAGAAACATCTCTGCATATCGAGCAGTTCATCAATGCAGAATGGGACGCCAATACCCCCTCAACTTTATACCCCACAGCCAAATGCCGAATCATTTTGCAGTGATCACCAGCTTGGAGTAGAAGCAGCTGCATCACCAGATTGTCACCCCCTTCGTAAAGCTGTCGCCAAATCAGTGGTGGTGCTCACAGGAGGAATTCCACCTCCTGTTATCCCCAAAAGTCATACTTAAAAGAGTAAAATCACAGTAAAACAGTTATACAAAAATGTTAACAATGCTATCCAGAACGTGGCAACTATAGCACAGAAATCAAAGCTAAAATTACCTAAACCAACATTGCCATGTTCGTTATACTCCCAGATGCCCACATTAGGCTGAAAAAGCTTTAACCAAAGATATCAGTGCCATTTACCTAGCTTACAATTTCCATGAAATACCAATTATTAGAGATATTGAACCACAAGCCTCAGATGCCCCAATGCCCTTACTGTCTGCCTTAACATGCATTATACTATGGGAGGAAGAAGCTTCTGCCAAAGATAAGCCCCTTATTCCCCCTCCCCTTCTGCCATGGAGGGATAGGCGGTTTCCGCTGCCCACCTGGTTGGTTGTTTTTTTGAAGTGTTTAACTCAATCTGCTCATTTGAGCGTTTTGTTTGAACCAATTAGTTACATTAGTTTTTAGTTTAGTTTTAGTTTCAGTTTTGTCCATCCCCTGGTAAGCTTACCTCAAATAAATAAAAAAGGAAGATAAAATGGTGGGCGATTTTTGTGGGTAGGTTTTGGGGCGGGAGATTTTCTGGATTTAACATGGTCCAAACCTGCTCCCAATTGGTTGGCATGGGTGTGAATTGGCCAGCTTGGGTTTGAGGTGCTTGATTTTGCTTCTGATCTGAGAGCATGGCCTGTGGGGGTGGGGGAAGCCAAAATCCTACTTGAACACTGTTGGTGTGGCCTCATAGGTGGAGTTGGCCATGTTCACAGGGTATGAATTATATTGGCATGCCATTTTGACATGGTCCAATTCATGGCAGAGGGGGCAAATTGTGCGACCATTGTCAGTGCAGGCCCAAAAGATTTGGTCAGGTGCAGATGGGATATAGGCACGTAGTAGGATGTGCTGGGCCATGTTCAGCTGGTGGGGGTAATGGTGACCATATCCTGAGGTGCCGCGAGGTGTTCAGCACCACTTAGGATAACTAATTGGAGGATATGGTTTTTGCCATAAGTGGACAGCCCTGACATCAACTCCTCATAAAGTGTTTGAGGGGAAGGTTGAGGGGAGGTCCGTAAAGGTCACCCTGAGTGTGGTATCATCTGGGAGACATGTTTGGGTGTTGGTATGGGGGTGTTTTTGCATATTAAGGGCGTAGCTGCTGCATTAGCTGCGTCCTCTTTGGTGGGGAATCAAATATTGAAATAGCCCTTATAAGGGCAGAAGTCAATAAACCCTGCTACTGCAAAGGTGGCTGTTGCCAACTTAATTATTGCTTTGTCAGTATATGGGAAAGAGGCTTCTGTACTTGATGCATAGGCAAAAGTGAATATTGGATTGGGGTAGGGCTAGGGGGTGGAGGCAGGTTAGGTGAACTTGTGCAAGGTGCAGTGCTAGGTCCCTTGGATGTACATAGCAGCTGGATGTATTTGGCATATGGATGAGCCAGTCCACATGCGTTTGCCTGCTGGGTGTTAAATGCTAGCAGGTGGAGCACTGCTGCCCCATACTGGGGCAACAGATGGTGGATCTGAGGACATAAATTTGGAAACTAGTTGGTGAGGCGGTGGTGGAAAATCATCTTGTTTTTCAAAAATCGCTCATGATTGATGTTGAGCGAAAAAAATGGTATACAGAATCATTCTAATTATGGCATTCCGCTGGAGCCTTTAGTGCAATTGGTTGATTGTGACTACGATGGAATTCCATTAAACTTTAGGAATTCGTTCAATTATTCTAATTTGAATTTATACTTATTAGTCTACCATTTTGGAGTGCTGCTAGTACACATGAGAAGCACCAATAGGAACGCTAATAGGGAGGATATTTAGACTGACTTCTAAGATGGAGAGGATCTATTACCACCATGGCTAGAATAAAATATAGCTGAAGGATTTTTCTGAGAAAATGAATTGAGCCTTTGACTCACCTTCTGATATGGCTTCCTAGGCTGTTAGCTGAGGTTCAATATTAAGAACTTTTTATTAATAAATACCTTTTTTTGGCCCATTTGCAAATAAAGATGCGTGGCGGCTCCCCCTTTTGCGTTGGGCACCACTAGTGCTAAAAAAGGAATTGAGCCTTTGGGAGTACACAATATCGCATTGTGTTTTTATTTTGTTTTAATAAACCCTCTTGCCAAACTTGTCTTTAATTACAATTTTTTAATGTGGCTGTCTTCATACAGCACCTTATTTATTTGAGTTAAAACCTGTGTCTTTGAAACATGACGCCAAAGCGTTGAAATTACCAGCCTTTGTAGCATTTTCTGATAGGGAGAATTGTTATGCAGAATTTACCAAGTCAACTTTAAACTGGATCACTTAGGATAATTTTTGGGTAGGTTCATTATTCTTACCCTTTTACAGTTTCATCTTATTTAATGCCTTGAGTGGCAACTAGTATAATGGACGCCTGACATTTTATTGATTCTTCATTTATAATTGGACATAATTTTATCTTGGGGTGTCTTGGTCTCATACTGGTCTAAAGGAATTTTCCTAGTGTTTGTTTGAGCTTTACTAACTATAAATTTCTCATACAATTAATCAATGTGTTTTATTTCCCCTTCTTCCTATGTCTAGGTGTCAATTCTCTCACAGGGGTCAGTTTAGTCAATATTATTATCATAAATTTCTGTTATTAGGAATAAGATGCTTCTAAATAAGAAAACTGAGCTTCAAGAGTTGCATTATTCTTTTCTATATAACATCTAAGATCCCACCACCAGGAGAATGGACCAGGGCGTAATTCTTTTGCTTCTCAGTTATTTGATTGCAATATTGGCCAGTATACTTTTTGGGAAATGGGGACACCTAGGTAGGCCTGGTGGAACTCTTCAATGAGCACTTTTCAGTTGCTGCATTCTTTGACGCTCAACCAGCTGTTCTTATAGTTAAGGTAGCCATTCAAAGCCACAAGATATCGGATAAAGCATCATGTCTTCTTGGAAGCCAGAGTAAGCTCTAGTATCTCCTCCTGAGTATTTTCTACCATGATGGGTTTAGGAGACGTAGACATGGGGCCCTTGGAAAGGAGATAACTTTCAATTTAAACATATATTTATTCTTCTAGTGGAAGGGAGCTTGGTCCTGAAGGCGTAGTTTCTTAAATCTTTTAGTACTTCACAAGGTCCATAGAATATGCACACTAGCTTACTGTAAGAAACTTTTAAGTTTCAGTGACGGGTATCTAAAAATAACAAGGGATCTTTTATTAAATCAAGGGCAGGGTGGCGTTTTCAATCCAAAAAACTTATAGCCTTCCACTTCTGGAAATGTAGGAATAACGCAGGTGTCAATCTGGAATGAAGGTTACATAAATTGGCCCCAAAAGGGGTAAATATAGTGGAGTCGTGAAGGCATTGTTGTAAGCAAACTGCTCTAAAGAGAGATCTGTGACCATGCTGAATATCTTGCTGAGCATAACATCAGATGTATCTCTCCATAGTTTTGTTTACCCTCTCAGTTTGACCACCAGATGAGAGTAATAAGCGTTTGGCTGACAAATTTTCCTGTAAGAGGTCAATAAGGGCAGTCCAGATTTCAATGGTATATTGGTGTCTGCACTCGCTTGCTACCTACTTGAGGGGGCAAACATAGAGAATACATGGTCACGAATAGGGCTGGCGAGATTCTGAAGTGATCGTTTTGTTACAAAGAACAAGGAAGATTTGGTGAAGCAATCACCGACCACGCTTAATGCATCATAACCTTTTGAGAGAGGGAGCTCCAAGATAAAATTTGACAGACACTGTGGTTCAGGTTCTCAGCCTATTGCAGTGGATTTAAGATGCCTTACTTTCCAAATCTGTCTGATTTAGAGCCGTCATACACTACCTAGTGGGAGATCCACAAAGAATTTTCTTTAGAGGATTCTAGGAGGTGTAGGTTCTTTTAACCAATTCAACACACTTTTGGACCCATGTTGACCACTTTTGGAGAATCATGATGTTCTTGACACATCTGGTCTCTGAGAGAGGGTGGGTCCCTAACTCTATCCCAGAAGAAGATTACTCTATATTTTAGGGCATACTAGGTGTGTCTTTAGGACTTCTTATCCAAGTCCTCATATAGCATGATACTCTGTGGAGAGGATAGCTGGGAATCAATAACTTGGCCAAGTAGGGGCGCCTTAGAAGGCAGGCTTTCAAAGGAAACTGAGAGAGGAACAACGTCAGGATATGCAAGGATTGAAAAACAGTTTCATTTGGGGAGGTCAAATATCAAGGATCTAAAATGGGTCCCGACTTAGCATACCGGCAGGACATTTAAGGCCCTTTGACAAACTCATACATAAAATTAAATTTGCATAGGTCTAATATGTGCTGGATTAGCGGTCAGTGAGTCTATGAGGCTTTATATAGTATATTAGAGACTGGTGGCAAGTCCAAACTATAATCTCATGGTGTTCCTCCAGAAGGATGTATTGCCAGTGAGTAGTGGCAAATATATGGCCTCCAGCTACTCATCATAAATTGCCATGCTTGCTAAAGGGAACAAAATCTTGCAGGAAAATCATGCAACATGATGATCAACCTCATCATTCTCTTGGTGAAGCACTGCTCCCACAGAAAACTGAAATGCGTTACAAAACGTAATAAAGGCCTGGACGTGTCCACATGCCTGAGAAATGGAAAAAAAACTCTTTAATAGAATTAAATGTCTTTCATTATCTGTTTTTCCACTTTAAGGAGGCACTCTTACCCGTCAGTGGGTGGAGGGGTGCCGCCATTTGAGAAAGAGCTGAGGAAAACTTCATGAGGAAAAAAAACCATTCTGAGAGCTTCTAAGTTTTTTCTGTGTAGCTGGATTAGGCCACAACTGGATATATCCAGCTTACAGGTGGAACTGCATAACCATCCTTCAAACCTGGTCCCTAAAAAAACTCCATAAAGAATAATCCGCACTTGGAGGGCTTCACAAAGAGTCTAGCTTATGGTGAACAACCATGACCACTTCTAGATCCTTTACGTGATGATCATAGGTAAGCAAATGGATCTAAATGTTACCAATATAAGCGACAGCACATAAGAACCATAAAAAACTGAAGAAACTGTTGATCAAACGTTGTAATGACGCTAATGCGTTTTTCAAACCAAAGGGCATCGCCCTGAACTAGACACCCCTCACTTTGTGCAGATGACTGTGAGCCACTCCTGCCCTTCCTTGAATCTTACTTGGTGAAAGCATTGACCATATAAAGCTCAGAGAACGCTTAATACTTTGAATTTACTCAAACAATGTGCTGTTTTTAGGGGCAGGGTATAGGGTCTGAGGCCGTTATGGTGTTCATGTGCTTTTAATCATTTTAAGGAAGCAGGAAACCATCTGCTTTTAGACGAAACACCAGGAAAGACTATGGGTGAGCCCTTCATGATAATCCAGCTTTCCACAACATATCATTGAGCCATGTCCCAAGTTCACTATCTTCCTCCTTGGTAAAAGGATATAAGCGGAAGTTAGTCCTGATTAGGTCCACCATTAAATTAAAAAGCCGGATCATGATCTGATTGGGGTGTGAGTTTGATGACCAGGCTCATATAAAAAAGATTTTTTGAAAGTGGTGAAAAGGAGGAGAGTCTGTTGGTAGGTCCATGAGGAGATGTGCTGTTATACTTTTGGGCGGTACCATTTGGATACGCCATAGGGGTCACTTAGGTCAAATTCACTGAACAACAGACAAATGAAATGGGGATTGTTGGTTCTCTGAACACACTGAAAAATATAAAATAGGAGCAATTTCCCCTAATGAGACTTTTTTAATTATTTTAATAAATACAGCGAATCTTTGTTGTTCTGCTCTCTTCACTAGTAACAACCTCCTCTTTCAATCGCCCAATCTCACTTATATATCAAAAAATCTAGATGATACTATTCACTTAGCTTAGACAGATCTATTCCGCAGTATCATTGGTTTCAGAATAGTATTCTTCGATTCTTGATTGCCTTAGTTCGAGGTGATCTATTATATTTATCAAAAGTTGACATTGCCTTATCGCCTCATTTTGTAGGCAATCCTATAGTGATCTTTTATATCCCAATATCACCTCTCTCAAGGCGCTCAAATACCATAAATGAACATCCTAGTTGGCGGATTCTCGCCATTCCGCCATAGCTCTTCAGGGCTTATCATCCAGTCATATCAGGATCTTAACATTACCTGACTTTGACTGGACGGTAAATCTACTATTGTTTATGTGCTTGGATAAACTTCGCGTGTACTCAATTAATGATTTGACCACTTGTAGGGTCTTTGATGGTGTATGCGTTGATGCTAGTTTTCTCAATTATTTTAAATGGACCAACCCAGATGTTGGCCAGCTTGTGTTTCTGCCCAAACCCATGCTGGTCGTGGAGCAAAAACCATCTCACCTTCATGGAACTGAGACAACCCACTATGCCATACCTGATTGGTGGCCTGATTTCTAATCATTTTGGCCAAGCTGAATGAGTACACTTCCATTACTAATTTGATCAATGTGTAAGATAAATTCGTCAAGTAATGGTGGGGATCCATTCCACCAGTATCTTCTATGCATGAATAAAGCAATGCCAGAAGAAGGGGGTTTCATCCATATAGCAGTTGAAAGGCACTCTTCCCTATGGCGGAAAAATAGCTGATATTTTAAGCAAAGATGACGGTAGACAGGAGGGAACTCAATCAGAGGGTCTAACGGTTATCAGCTTCCTGATGATGTTCATCAGGGTCATATTAACCCACTCGAGCATTCTGTTAGAACTGGGGTGATATGAGGTCATCAGAACCCTGCAAATACCCATTAACTCGTTCAACTTGGGAAAGATGTGCGAGGTGATGTTGGTTCCATTAATAGTAAGAATGAACTGAGGGCAGCCATGTCTCTGAATAATACATTCCTTTACAAACTTTCCACTGTGACCGCCCCCAAATTCCATATTGGCCGCGCTTCAACCCACCTGGTCAAGTGGTCATTAGCCACCAGAATGTACTGCACCAGTTAGCTCCCATTGGTAGAGGGCCAGAGACATCAAGGGAAACGGTATTCCAAGAAAAATATTGTTTCACTTACTGGTAAGAGGTCTTTTGGTGGAACGGCTTTTCCACTTGGCACTGGTGGCAGGAGGAGATAGTGTCAAGCACATCAAAGTTCATGTTTTCCAATAGTACTGAGGGCGCAACAATTCTATTGTCTTGCGCACACCACCATGTCCAAATGTCTTGTGGGTGCTCATAATAATCCCTGATGTGCTGAGGGTCGCAGAAAGTTCACCTTAGAATTTCCAATCCACTTGTACAGTTCCTCAATCTGTTGGAATGTATACACTCACATCTCTTTTAACGCTTTTATTAATTGGGGCAGTTCATCATCATACGTTCTACTGAGCATCTTATTGTAACCACATCGCTAAGATCTGCCATAACTGCAATGGTTGGCAATCTAAGTAAGCAATCAGCGTTCTGATGTTTTGCTCCCAGTTGATGGAGGAGCTCAAAGTCGAAAGCCTGCAGTTTGAGGGCCCATTGAGCTAGACGCCCTTCAGGTTCCTTGAGGTTCTGCAGCCAGCATAATGACGCGTGATTCGTTACAACTTTAAACTTTACCCCATGCAATTAGACCCCAAATTGCTTATATGCGTAGATCACCACTAAGCACTCCCACTCGGTCATAGCATAATTATGTTCATGGCAATTAAGGCTTTGACTGCAGTATGCAATGGGATGCTTTTCACCTTCATCATCTTTCTGAGAAAGGAATTCCCCAACAGTAGAAAGGGACGCATCCATCTGAACAATAAACTCTTTACTGAAATTCAGATAGCATAGCACCGGCGCACTGATCAGTGCCATCTGAAGTAGGTTGAACGCGTATTGATGGCATTTTATCCATTTAAACAAGAAATCCTATTTTTTAACTCAAATAGCGACCCACAATACAACTAAAGTTAGGAATGAAGCGCCAGTAATAACTGACCATTCTCAAAATATTTGTATGTCACGCTTACTATTAGATGTAGTCATTTTTGGATGGCCTCCACCTTAGCAGGCTGTGGCTTCAACCCTTGGAGTCTTCCACAAGCCCAGGTATTCCAACTGGTCATTGAAGAATTTACATTTTTGAGGCTTTATTTTATTTTTGTCTCAGTGATCTAGCGTAATACTGCTTCTAGATGATCAAGTTGCTCATAAAAGGTTTGAGAGAAAACATTGATATCTTTGAGGTATACAAGGACACATGACTGTTCCAGGTCGCTGAGGATAGTGTCCATGGCTTGTTAGAACGTAGCTAAGGCATTGCGCAGCCATTGTGGCATGAAGGTCAGATTGAAAAGGCCTTTGGACGTGATTACAGCGCATTTCTCCTATTCTACCACGGGAAACTTGATTTAACAGTATTTTGATATCAAGTCCATTGCTGAGAATTAGTGAGCTTCCCCTAAACAATCCAAAGAATTTTTAAACCGTGACAAGGGGTATGAGTCCTGCTTTGTAATATTGTTTAGCTTTCCGGTAGTCTATCACCACCCAATTGGTGCCATCCTTCTTTTTGACAATCAGAATGGGCAAAGTCCATGGACTTTTAGAAGGTTCGAGCATCCCTTGCTCCAGAAACTTATTGTTTTCCTCGTTTGACATCTTCAGCTGCCCTTGATTGGTGGATTGGACGAGATCTGATGGGAGGATGATCCCCAGTGTGCAATCTATGGACCACCCCTAAGCACACCCTAAACTTGTTGTTGTTGAAGGAAAAAATCCCTTGATACTTCCGAAATAAAGCTATCTCTCGGTCTTTTTGTTCTTCTGATAACCCTATTAAATTCTCCCATGGTACCACTGTCATTACGCTGGGCTGTGACTTGGTGGTTAATTTATAATTTATCCAATAAACTGAACTTGTGAACCTGAAGGACCTCCTCAATTGGGGTTAAGTGTAGATACGCCACTATTTGTGTCAGCAGATTTGCATTGGTTTATTCTGGAGATTTGCTGTCAAAACCTTGATCTCTCCATGGCCTGCGAGTTTGATCCCTGAAGCCACATGAGGCTCAAGCCACATTTGCTGATAGGGCCCAATCATCTCCTCATAAAGCTCAGCTGGCACTTCCACCATTAACTCAGTGTTCACTATGACTTGGTGTCCAAAAGGAATAGATTTTGCCCAGCAGCTCGGAGAGGTAGCCCAGAAATTTGTATATCTGCTGGGGAAGGGGCCAAGTCTTGCTTTTTAGTCGATGATAGTGGACTGGAATCACTCCGTCAATATATGCAAGATTATATGGCTCATGTGCACTGAGTCTTTTGGCACTCCGCTGGAGATGAAATAAATTGGGATCCATTGCCCCACAATCTCGAAGGTCTCCTCATCATATCATTGACAGCACCATAGTGTCACACAAAAGTGGTTCCAATCATTATATCATAATTGCTGTTTGGTAACACTACCACTGGAGCTACAACAACAATTGATCCAAACTACAAGAGTAACGCGCCGTATGCTCCTTCAGAGACCGCGATTTCTGTGCCTGCAGTCCCATAAACCATATTATGTTCCATGTCAGGCTTTAGTGCCAATTTCGCCACCAACTTTGTGGATACTATGTTAACTGGGGCGCCCATATTGATTATATCGTAGACACTGGTTTTTGCTATGACAATGTCACAGTATGTACACTCAGAGTGGGATTTATTCTGTTTGTTTACAACATGGACATTTAAAAGATCTCTTTTCCCCAGGAAGCTCTATTTATACACCCCTACTTTAGGGTACTCTTTAACCATAGCGTCCCCTGGGAGGGCAGTGATTACCCTTTTTAAGAGAGGCGCATCAGCAGATGATCCGGTTTATCTGCAGAAATTCAGTTAAACATTTGACAGGCATAAATCTTTGGTTGCTCTTGGGATCCTTCTTCTGCTGTGTCCTGTATTGCGCTTGTGTCAGTACATTCACCCCTCCAACCAGCTGCTGATATAGGAATGCGTCATTGGAGTGAGTGACTTCTGCTTAATGTACAGGGATAGGTTCAGGTGAGCCGTTTTAGTTGGGATACCGGAGGTATAGAGGCCTGTCTATACTCCACTCTGACTTTCCCTGATTGTTCTGATCCTGTGGTAGGTAATGGACCTGATGATTGGGACAACCCTTTGCCAGGTGACCAGAGTGACCGCACTCAAAACAATTGACCCCATATGACCTGCGTCCTTGATTGTTGTAAGATGAGCCACACCAAAAGTTGTACTAGGGTTGATTGGTGTAAACAGGCCGCACCCAATAGTTGAACTGCTGATGGCAACTTGGTTGGTAGCAAGGCGCGTATTTATAATAAGGCTGGGGGTTACTAAATGGATACTGAACTAGTTGCTATAATTTCCCTGAATAAAAAAGTCCAGTAGTGGAGGTGGTAGAATTTCACTAAGTATTAATATGAGAAAAGGTAGTGGATAGATGGCGTAAATTTTGAATGATTTTAAACAAGGGTATGACATCCTTTAAATATTGAGCCATGACATTGTAAAGGTCGTGGTATAGCTTCACTGCAGAGGTCGTTGCTATGCCTATGTTGGAATTGGATAAAGTCCCTGCCCCAAGTAACACATGAGCTTCCACATAAATCTAAAGAAAATATGGGGAGGTCTCATTAAACTGAAACACAATGGTCAAGAAATCAGCCTTCCACTGTGGCATCTTTGCTGTACTCCCAAACAACTTCAGCACAGTATTCTTCAATTTCTGGTATGTAACAGAACTTATTGGAAGATGCAAGTGACTTGGTTGGCACTTCCAACATTTAGGGAGGATATTAACAGCTTCGCTTTACACTAATCTGAGGCTCCTTCTGTTGCAAACTAAAATCACTTGAAGGACCTTTTTAAATTACCATTGTGATCAAACGGATGCAGCTTATCACAAAAAACTTCTTGAAGAAGCTTATCCTGCCTTTTGAGCACATCATCCAAGGAGAGTTGGAGTTCCACATATTTGACTGGTTTAGTATGTCGTGAAGATCCCATGTCAAAGCAAGCCTGATGTGATATGGCCAGCGACCGGGCAATTTTTATTTCTTGGTGATTGATCAATGGGCCCCCTGCAGTGAGCACCACTGTTATAATTTTGGCGGTATCTCAGAGATAAGGCAAAGGGGTTGTGCACAGGGTTAAGCCCACTGAGCAATAGGACCAACAATATGACGAATGTTCTCCTCGAAACAACATTTAAACTTTTATAAATATGGAGTGATTGCCCTGAATACACGTTTTTTATAGAAATTAATATATACAGCAGATCCTCGCTGGCTCACTTGCTCAAAACTACTAACAACTCTCCTCCTAAAATTCTCTAGTATTGCTTATATCTCAGCAACTTCAGTCAATATTGACCATTTTGCTTAGACTATTTGTTCCACCATATTCTTATTGGTTCCAACAGAGTCCTCATTCACTAAATTCACAATCGCCTAGTTTGAGGCGATTTACTAGTTATTCATCTTGCATTGACATCTCCTAATCTCCTCATTTTAATTGATCTCAATAACCAACCATTCTAACCCACTATCGCCTCATCCTAAGGCGCTCAAATAATCATAACTCATATTATGATCAGCGGATTCTACTTATTCTGCCATAATGACTTAGGGCTTATTGTCCAGTCATATCAGGTTCGTGACACTCCCTTTTTTAGCACTAGTGGTGCCCAACCCAAAAAGGAGGAGCCGCCATGCATCTTTATTTGCAGATGGGTTAACCAAAGGGATTATTAGAAATAAATAATTCCTAATATAGCACCTCAGCTAACAGCCTAGGAGGCTATATCAGAAAGTGAGGAAGCTTTGGGGAAACTTTTGTCAGGCTCTCACTTTAGCTGGCGGACCATGGCGGACAGCATTGGGGTGGGAGCATCAGCGACATGGGGCATAAGGAGGTATAGTTGTGTGTTTTCTTCATTTATGAGGCCAGCAGTGTCCATCGCCTCAACGTTTTGAGCAAGTTGATGTTCAGCAAAAGTGATGAGAGCTGGCACACAAGTGAATGACAGAATTTTGACACTCCCCTTCCCTCACAACACTCTAATGTTGGGCGACTTCAACTGCTAAGCAAACCCCCACACATACTGGTGGCCCACGTTCTTGGAATACCCTCCAGAGCACATAAAACTCAATGCCATGAAGGCGTCACTTGGCTTATATGAAACACTCCACTAGAGCACCCCATTTCACCAAATGAATTGACTCCATTTACGCGAGAGCAGGCCAAATTCAATGAGCATAATAGACCGAGTCCTAGACCCCACATCCCACCATTTAGTATTTCCAACTTAGCAACCAAAAATTAACTTTTTTGACCATTGACTTGTCTCAATGTGCTTGTCCACAACCCGCACACCTGCACATGTGTCAAATTGGAGAAAAATACATCCAGAAAACATAAAATTTCCAGAATTATCTGACTGGATTCAAGAAAAACCTCAAACCCAAAATATACAACCCTATTCTTTGCAGACCCCATCGTGACTTGTCATATTTTAAAAAGAAAGTTAATAAGCAAGACATGACACCTCGCCTCAAGAAAACACCACGCTGACACATCCACAATATATAAACCCTGGGTGAACTGGACCACCTTGAGTCCAACACTCTGAAAACTGGCTATAACCCTAGATGAGGGAAAAGGTGGGCGAAAATATCTGCCTGCCTGAACGCTCATATCCACGAGCATCAGAATTTTATTAAGGTATTAAAAAAAGTAAGTTTATACAATAAGGCGAGACCTGCTTGATGTAATTCTTCCACCACTACCACTCCCGCAGCAATCAACTCAAATGCACAGAGGTCAGAAAAGAAGATGGCAACTTGGCAACTAACCTTTCAGACATATCAGATAAAGTAAAAGATTACTGATAAAAACTATTCCACAAAACACCCCAACTGACCCCCAAAATATCAAAAATTTACTATCAGCTTCAGAATACAAAGTTTAACGCCTGACACCAATCTAAGTAAACTAATTACATATGATAAACTCCAGGACACAGTGCACTGGGCACCAAGTATGAAATGCCCAGGGCGTGATGGATACCCTACGAATTTTATAAAATATATTTCAAGTACATAGCACCCCTCCTCCTAGCATCCATTAATTAGAACTTGAAGGACACCTGCTTTCTGCCAGGAGGACTTGACGCCTATTTCATAACCCTGTTCAAAAAAGGTGATAAGTTGGACCTGTCCAACTTGCGTCCAATTGCCTTTAAAACACAGACTTAAAACTTTCTCACTAAAAATTTTACCAAATGATTAGGCGAAATGTCAGCCAAAGTACTGTCCCTAACCTGTTTGGATTCATACCCAGGATATCCATTTAGACTAACATCCTCATCGTTGCCAATATCTGTCAACCTAAAGCATCTGGTGCCCTGGAGTTCATTGGCCAGGAAAAGGCATATGACAGCGTCAGCTGGCCTTGCTTGAAGTAATGCCTGAAAGCATTCAAATTTCAATCAAGATCCATAGACTGCAATGCTGCTCAGAGAATCAGCTTTATGTCAGTGTGAGGCCCTGTCTTCCTCAATTACTCAATATACCACACAGAGGGCTCAAACAATGGGATATCCTCAGCGCATTGCTATTTAACTCTAGCATAGATCCACTCCTCAGCGTAGATGACTCCCACCTAGCTGGCATCACAGCACAAGGCCACCCAACAGTCAAGATACTGGTTTTTGCATATGACTATATGGCCATCATAGCCTTTAACGTTAAATCCTGGCTACTTGAGTACACCCTGGAGGAATATACCACTGTGAGAAATGCGACACTCAACAGAAAGAAGACTGAAATCATCCTATTAGGCAAGTACAAAACACATTGTACAACGTCATCCTCACCACCAAGACACCCGCGGAAGATTGACTCTCTCATCCTACCTTTTGCATCAATCCCATCCCCCAACCTCATCTGCCACCTTGAGATGTTGCTGTAAGCAGAGGGATATGTCACTGAGAAGGTAGAGAACAAACTGCTACAAAGAATGGTGAACTGCGTCTACTCCCTTAAAGGAAGGTCGCCTGGGTTATCAAGGAGCATAACAGTCACAAACTTACAAATCATCCCAATCATCTGGTTCCCTGCCACGCAATCTTTTTATCACCCTCGTTCATCTCCTCAGTGCGCGCCATGATTTAAAAATGGCTGTAACTAGGATACTGACCTCCTGTACACATGATACTCTATATGGCCCACGCTCAAGAGGTGGCACATGCCTTATAGACTTGAGGGACAAGCAATTGCATACTATGAAACAGGGTAAAGAAAGTCCTACCTCCTGACCTTTCACACCAACATTAGACCAGAGCAGCCAGGGCAAATTTGTGAAAGCACTCAAACTGTCTACCCCCCACAACCCTTCCAGCATGCTCTCATACCTCGTGTTAGGATTCTCAATAGTTTAAATGAAGCCTCAACTTGGTGCTTCCAACTTATTATTTATATTGGGCAATCTCAACATATATTTCTCATTAATCTACCAATCAATGCTTTGTTGGGCCTAAAGCCCAAAATTATTATTAACTTCGATTTACTCAACATCATCTAAATTCAATTAATATTGGACGAACTTGAGATAAATTATAATCAAATTGCTCCACTAATTGATAATCTAGGCTGATAAACTTTGTTAGAATTATTATTCTTCCTGTAGTGAATGAATCCTAATACAGGTTATTCAACCTTATCTCTACCTTTGCTTTATCTTATAAGTATCTTTACCTATTACCTGATTTCTATTTATCTTATAAAATATTTGCGATAATAGTTCCTAATCTAGTACCATATACCACAGGGTAAACGCCAATCATTCCTTATATCCCTTATCTTATCTTTTCACTTCTTAGCACTATTTAAGGTGCAAATTATTTAATTAATAAAATAACTTTTACACTTCTACCTTTAATTAGGCTCTTTAAAAAGTTCACTCTCTTATTTTTGGGACCTCTGAACCAGTGTGGTTAAGTCCCTAACTATTAACTTTTGGGACCTCTGAACCTGTTATTAAGGTTAAGTCCTCCTCTCTTCTGTTCACCTCAGCAAGCTTTGAAGGACCCGCCTTCAGACCTCCCTCAGTCCCAACACCTCGCATCTCACCCTAATGCCGCTGGCCCACATAAGACCCCTTACACTTCAAACGCCTCCTCCGCACCATCAAAAACTCTGGTTGGACCATCACAATAAAGGTCATTAGCCAGGGGAGGGGAAGACCTAAAACACGCTTCACACTTTGGGAAGTAGGACCAGTCCATCCTGGGGAACACCCAGGACAACAAGCCTTGAATTGAAAAGTTGACTAACTAGATGCTTTGGACATCCCCTATAACCTCTCAACACATAAAACAATATTAAGGCTCACCCACCACCCACTCCTCCAACCCTGCGTCATAAAAATACCTGGTGATGGTTCAGACGAACTTACAGGACAGAAGACCGCTTTAACACATCCCATGAAACATGTGCAGTGTGTGGAGAGAATGGTATCCTACACCACCATCTTGAAGTATGCCCACTATCAAGAGCCATATGGCGAGAAGTGGCGCTCCTGTTCAAAGTTCAAGCCACTCAGGATCTATCAATTTAAGAAGCCTTTTTGCGCTCCATCTTAATTTTAAATACCACCCACGCTCATTCATCTCATAAAATCCATAGCACTGAGGACCATAAACACTGTCTCACTAGATGATTTCAATGGAACAGTACCAACCATCCACAGGAGAATTTGCTGATTCCATCTCCACCTACTGGAACACTTCTAGGCTTGTATATATGGCTACATGAAGCTAAATCAGCAACGAAGTATTGAGTCATGGTTCCAAGTCTGGTTCTTATACTCAGACTCCTTCCTCCACACCTGCTTCATCCTATGGGAGATCCCCCTGGAATAGACTGCCCATTAATACAACACCTGGCATTACAGGCTGACAACAGGATTAGACTGTCTAAAATGGGGTGTCTAAATAACTTTACTTTACAAAAATAACTTTACTCTCTCTTCCTACTCTTATATATCGGTGGTATCAATCCCCTGGTATCCCTGCCTTGATTAAATAAAATTTATCCTACTTGTTGATCAATTTTATTAACTTTAGGGCGAATTGACTGAATTGAGGTATTTGTCTGTAATTCTTTTCAACAGCTGGGACAAAATAAAGCTTAATTCTATTTCTGTGTTATTTTGAGTTTCAAGAAGATTGTGGCTATTTCTGAGGTATCATGGGTAACTTGGTTATGGATGGGATAAGCCTTAGGGCAACTCTAGAGAACCTGGATTGGGTTACCTCCCTAGAAGCCCCTTTATCTTTTCCAATAAAGTTTAAACGGAAAAGGAGGGCAGAGACGCTCCTTTGGGGCAGGAATTAACCTATCACTCATCTATCACATGAGCCAAATCACTAAGCTGAGACAAGGGATCCACAGGGGGCCTGGGGTCCCTTTTACGTCTAAAGTGGAATTGTTATCAGTCTAGGCAGAGGTGATAAGTCTCAAGACTTACGTCCCAGTACACATGTTCAATCAAAAAAGAATAATACATTGATCCAGCAGTATTTTGTGGATTAATTCCCTAGATAACTTAATCCCAATAAATTATATAATAGACCTTACCATTGGAAGAACAGGCTTTAATAAAATCCATCATTTAGTGACCCTTAAGAAACTATGTATATCAACTTTAACTTAAAAATGAGAAAAAAGAATAAACATCCTATGAGGGTTTTTAAGGATTTAAAAGGTTTAGAGGGTAAAAATGGGACTAAAATAAACCATATCCATTAGTTTCATGTACTACAAACAACACCTAACTTCTTTGGCTGATATTGATATATCAAGATCCTAAAGAAATCTCAAATCTTAATAGAACTAGAAATCCAGGTCATTTATACTAAATTTGTGATTCTACCAAAGATGATACCACAGAGCCTATATGAAGTTTTCTACAATTAAATGACTACATTATTCTTTATGGGATCATATACTAAACAGAGCCCTAATTTTGATCATGGACCCATCAATGTTAGTTGAATAACTTCTAATATTTGTAGATATTTATAGTTTAAATCTCTCAGCTATGTCTTTAAGAGGTAACATCTTATTAACTAGATAAGAAAATCATTGGTATTATGAAAACCAGCCGTTTGCATTTATATTGGGATTAATATGAATGGTAAAAATCGAAGATACCAACATACAATTTATGCTTTTTAGAAGCTTTAACTTAACAATTTAGCAACATCAGCAAAATTTATTCAGCTCTAAGGAATTATATAATTCTGGAACCAAATAGCATATTAGTACAATGAGCAGTTAGATCAAAAGCTCCTGATTTAATTTCTTGATACTCTATAAAATTATGCTTGATGTAGTATTGTAATCTTATTCACCTTCATTGATCATGCCATTTTTCTTGCCAGAACTAAGAAATAACATTTACATACAACAACAGAATCTTGACAAAAAATATAAAAAAACCTATGCCCATAATGTAAACAAATCAATTTTAAGTTATTCCAAATACATAATATTGTACCACCATTTAAATTTAGTTATCAGGTCAATGCACTGGTTAAGCAAATAAAATAGATGAAGATAATGGTTAGGGACAAAGGTCCTAAAACACCTTTGTGTTTCTTATTAGGATTTGTTATGCTCAATCATTAGAATCAACATGATAAATGTTCTAAATTATTAGGGTTCTATTACTATGTAAGCTATTGATTAGCATCCACTGCCACACTGGTTAAGCCTCAGACTATTAATTAATTTATATTTGCATTTTGTCACAGTGCTTTTAATGACTAATAGTATAATTTTTCTCTGCTTGATTAATAATGAGATATTGTCACTTATAAACGTATTTTATTCAACTCAGAAAAGGCAAATACTAGGTAACCTTGATTAGTTATGACCAAAATACTCATAATACTCCAAAGATATATCATGTTGCAAACTAGGACCTAAATTGTGGTCATTGGTATAATACATAAGAGCTATCCACTAGTCCCCATGAAAGCGGAAATAGTTTAGAATATAACTGAAAAGCTGACCACCTTGTGGAGATATGAGACTTGCACAATGTAACAAATGAGTTTTCATGACCTCACATACTAATCCAGTGAACCTGCTATTCAAATGGTGAGTTGCCTTAAACCAAAATAATTAGCGCTAGTTAAAAACTTAAAGAACTATAATGTGAACTAACTAAATTGATAAGTTTATAATTACTCCAAATTCAGATGAATCTAGAAATTATAAATTTTAGAAATTTATTGCTTGGAAAAGCCCTAACAGGCTGAGTAGTGGTAGAAATCCAGCTGCATTGTCCTCTGTCACGCAGTAGACTGCGCAACATGCAAGTCATGGTGCTGACCTACACCCCAAATTATGCTACACTCCTGCATGGCAACATCATTGGGCTTTTGGCCACAAACCTCATAGGGTTCCATTTTGGGAGGTTAATACAACCTTGGGGTTGATTCTCCAACTAAGACTAAGTCACCAGACACCATCATCAAGATTGGGCATTTTTAGAATTCCTTGCAAATCAATTTCCTCTAAAAATATGCCCTATCAGGATAAGGTACGGTAAGCATTCATGCCATGTTATCTCTGTCACCTAGAGTGTTTAAAAGAGGTGCATTTTGATAGTGTAAAATAAACTCAAAATTAGAACGTGGGCTGAGTTTTGGGAAGAGATATATACCATTGTAAGGCTTCTGTTTTTGAGAAGCTTAATGGTGACATTAACAAGAAGCCTGACAGTCTTAACCTACTTAGAGTCTATGTTTTTCAGGTATAGCAGTTTGAGTCTGACCAAGTCTCACTTAGGTACTAAAACTAGGGTATCTTTTCTATGGTAAGAAGAAAAGGTCTTATTAAAGTAAAATCACCTAAATGGCTATATAGAATAAAAAGCGTGACTTTATTAGAAGTTAATCTTGGGACATTTATATGTTACTAGAAACAGTATAGTCCCTTCAATGTAAAGGAACAAAACTATTATTAAGGGGAGGCTATCTGTTTGATTTCTTTTAATTGGTCATCATTTAGGATTATGAATGCCTTTGTAGCATAATTTTTATGGTTATGGAAATATACTTTAAAGGACCCATTCGGATAAGAATTAGTATCACTTAATTCAATCGTTAGGTAGATTTCAGACTTGTACCTTTTTTGTGGGTATAGCTTGATTTCCATCATTGTAAGCAAACAATTGTGAAAACACCTCAATTTCCAATTATACATTAATTCAGCTAACAGGATTCCATCATGGGAAATTCTAGACTCAAGTGGACCAGAGAAGCTTTCCTAGTCTCAAATTGATTCTTAACAGTTTTTGATGTATCCATAAGTAAATTGATATATTTTCTGTAATCCCTTTTAAACTAGTTGTCAATTATCTCAAGGGTTTTTTTTATATTAAAACTTATATTCTGATATCTTGGTATCTGACATTAACCCTTATAAGAATATTATCAGGGAAGTACTAGCATAAAAAGTGACTATGTAAGCACTTAATAGTAGCTCCAGTTTCTAGTGACTTAATTGAGTATTTTTTTATTTATTTAACAGAGGCAAAATGACCAGGGGACGGACAATACTGAAACTGAAGCCCCAAAACTAAACAAACCACAAAATCATGAACTGACCGCCCTTATCAAGCAGCAGAAAACACAAAAGAAACAATAAAATAACCTACCAGGTGGCACAGCGGCGAGCTGCTTATCCCATCATGGGGGAGGGGGAGGGGGGATCAGGCGGATCATCATCAGGCTCAGCATTGTAGAGAGTGGATCAGTGCTGAGAGCAAGGGGGTCGGGGCATCCGCGGGATGAGGGTCAAGGTGAATTAGATAGTTGTTGAGATTGATATTTGGTCCTGGGTCAAAGCTTCTATGAGTATGGCACATGGTGTTCAGCCTGGATGCGGGTGTTGAGAAGCTGTTCTAATTTCGCAATATTGGCTCTTGTGGTGCGTGTGGATGAAGAAAAATCTGCCAGTTCAGCGACATGCTTGACAGCGGTGGTGGCAGTTTTATAGAGGCTTTAGATTTCCTCTTTTGCAGTAGGAGGAAAATTGGAGGGAACAAGGGGGTGAATCCCTTTTTTAAATTCCGGACAGATTTTGCACATAATTTGCAAAAACAGGTATTATTGGGTGCATCCATCATGACCATGACAAGCTGATAGTCACTTTGGAAAAATGTGATTTTGGTTTGGGGACATATTGGTTTGTCAGGCTGGGGCATCAAAGTCTGAATTCAGGTAAGGTATAAATCAATTGGATAACTTGGTGGTGGTGCAATTTCACCAGATTTAGTCACTACATCCAATAAGTTCCAGTTGTTTTGGTTGATTTGGGAAGATAGGGTGGTAGGTGATTTTGGTTGGATAGGTTTTGGGGTGGGAGATTTTCTGGATTGAACCTGGGTCCAAACCTGCTACCAATTGGTTAGCATGGGTGTGGATTGGCCAGCTTGGGTTTGCGGTGCTAGATTTTGCTTCTGATTTGTGCGCATGGCCTGTGGGGTGGGGGCAGCCAAAATCCCACTTGAAGGCTGTTGGTTGGCCTCATGGGTGGAGTTGGCCCTGTTCGCAGGGTGTGAATTTTATTGACATGCCTTTTTGGTATGGTCCAATTCATGGCAGAGGGGGCAAACTGTGTGACCGTTGTTGGTGCGAGCCCAAAAGAATTAGTCAGGTGTGGATGGGATATTTGCACGCGGTGGGATGTGCTGGGCCATGTTCAGCTAGTGGGGGTAATGGTGGCCTTTGCCCGAGGTGCCGCGAGGCGTTAAGCACCACTTGGGACAATGAAATAGAGGATAGAATTTTCGCCATAAGTGGAAGCCCTGACATCGACTTTTTATAAAGTGTTTGAGGAGGAAGGTGTGAGGGGAGGTTTGCAAAGGTCACCATGTGTGTGTTATCATCTGGGAGACGTGTTTGGGTGGTGGTAATGTGGTTGTTTTTGTATATTAAGGGCGTAGCTGCTGCAGCGGCTGCATCCTCTTTAGTGGGGAATCCAATATCTAAATAGCTTTGTAAGGGCGGAAGTCAATGAGCCCTGCTAGCGCAAAGGTGGCCGTTGCCAGCTCAATTATCACTTTGTCAGCGTATGGGAAGAGACATCTATACTCATCGCAGAGGCAAAAGCATATATTTGATCAGGGTAGGGCTAGGGGGTGAGGGTGGGTTGGGTGGGCTCATGCGAGGTTCAGTGCTAGGTCCCTTGGAGGGACATAGCGGCTGGATGTATTTGGCAGACTGGACGATCCAGTCTGCACACGTTTGCCTGCTGGGTGGTAAGCACTAGCGGGTGGAGCACTGCTGCCCCATAATGGGGCAGCAGGTGGTGGAATGAGGACATAAACTTTGAGAATTGACGTGGTGAGGTGGTGGTGGAAAATCAGCTTATTTTAAAATCACTTGAAATTGATGTCTTAATTGAGTATTTTCTGCATACTTATAGGCTATATTGTATGGTCCTTCCTAGACGGAATCCAATTTTCCTCTATGTGGCGCTATATGGTTGTGTTAGTATAAAAAATCAGAAATCTTAAAAGTGGGTAATGATTAGCAGGTTGCATTCATTGAATAGCCTTCTCTTATAATTATCTTGACTTTATCATCATTGCATCAGACTGAAATTAAATATTTTTTGTTTATCTTATGATACTTTTTCACGCTCTAGTGCTATCTATGTTAATCTCGCGTGCTGATATAGCTGGATACCAAGTTCTCTTCCATATATAAGGGCTTCCATTTGTGAGAGTCTTGATGGTGCCCTTCTTAAAAAGCCAGCAGTCAATAGTTGGTTTGGGTCTAAGACTTTCACGAGCATTTTTTATCTTAAGGGTGGCCAAGTCTCACTTAGGTCTTGACAGCTATTTTATCTGTCCTATGATAAGAAGCTAAGGGACATTTTGAAGTAAAACTTCTAAAAACAGAAATAAGAATTGATCAGAATAACTTATCAGAATTAGCTTTGGGGTTTTATATATGTTACTTCTAACAGTATAATTTAAAAAGGGAAACGAATAATATAATTAATTTTGGGAGGGTCTATCTGAATCTAGGATATTCATTTGATGCCATCTTATGGTTCATAATTGTCTTTATAGCATAATTTTATAGGTGAGAAATGTGCCAAGATAACCCAAATCTGATGAGATTTACTGTTGTGGATGAGGCTGTGAGGACAACATGAATATCATTCTTTGACCATTGGAATGAACAGAGTTCCATCCCAAATAGGCGAATCTGTAGGCAATTTACCTGCTGTGGATGGAGTTGGATAACCCCCTTTTTGTAGATCTGGTAAAACCATTAATTTATCAAACGTTCAGGATGACATCATACAAGATATTTTAATAGCTGACGCTTAAATAGATTTACTTAAAGAGTATGACAAAGCTGTCATAATTGAATATGAATAATGACCCCTTTTATTATTTTAAGATGGGCAAAATAATTTTCATTTCGCTGATGATGAAAAGACTCAACTAAACTACCCCAATGGAAAAAATTGAGTCTCTCACCTAAGAATTACCTAAAGTGAAAGAAAACTATCAATTTTTAATAATTGTATGGAAACCTTATGTGAAGCACATTGAAGTGACACCATAAAATGAATCAGAAGGAGAACTGCTTAGTACCAAATTGATTAATAAAGTATTAACCCAAGGAAAAACTACAGCCCACAACCCAGAAGTGGGACTGAAGACTGGGCCCTGGACATCCAGGTTCAGGAGCAATTGCCATGAGAAGGAGCTCTTGGATACTTAAATTTAAGCAAAATGGGCAAAGCAACTAAGGGAGAAAATTAGATGCCTCCTGACTAGGTCTTCTTAAGATGCACAATATTGTTACCCACATTCATAATTTTTTTCAATTTATTTGAGGCATGCTGACCAGGGGACAGACATTTCCAATACAATGCGATAAACCCACACCACTGGGTGACAAACAAAAGAGACAAAAAAACTCATACTAGGCAGGTAGCGGAGACCACTAGCCCACCATGGCAGAGGGGGAGGGAGGGTCAGGCGGTTCTTCTACAGACTCAGCAAGTTGGGAAGAATCACAGTTGTTGTAGAAGCGGATAAGCGCAGAAAGCCATGGCATTGGGGCATCGGCGTGGTGGGGATGGAGACAGGTGTAATATTGGTTACTTACCTCAAGATCAGCTTGGAAGATAGCCTCCATTAACTCCGCCACATGATGCTCCTCTTGGATGCAGGCATCTGGGTGTTGGGCCAAGCTAGTGAGTGTTTGGCGGGTAGTTTTAGAGGCTGGGTCAAATTCAGCTATTTTTGCCACATGCATGATGGCAGTTTTGGCGACATTAAGCAATTTGGAGATTTCCTCCTGTGCCACTTTATGGAAATCAGGTGGGAAGTCAATTGTGCTCAGCCCTATACTGAACTGAGCCATTGATTGGGCCACTGCTTTGTGGAGCTGGCTGCAAAGGGGTGAGGCCACCGCTGCAATGGCAAGCTGGTGGTCACTTTGAGTAGGGGTCAGCATTGGGTTTAAGAGCATATCATTTGGGGGAGAGGGATTTGTCAAAATCCTAATTGTAAAATTCAGCCCAATAATAATTGATTGGGATTTCTTCACCAGTTTCAGCATCTTATCAATGAGAATTCCACCTGTCTCGTAAACCTCATCCAATAGTTCCCAAGGATTCTGGTTTACATGAATTGTGGATGAAGAATTTAGGAGGGTAGGATTTGATTGGGGTGCTTGGGTGCAAATGGTGGTCCAGGCCTGACTCTGATTGGGCGGTTGGTGCCCAGGATGGGGAGTGTGGCTGGAGGATTTGGTGGGGCTGATTTCCTACGTTGGGTCAATGTGTGAGAATGTTGGGCAGGAGGGGGCAACAAAACGCCCCATTCAGATGATGCCAAAACAGGTTCAGAAATTGAACTGAGGGAATTGGCATGGGGGCAGGACCATTTAGTGTGGTCAAGAGCAAAACAAATGGGGCAAATCAGTTGACCGCGATTGACACAAGACCAAAAGAAATGCTCAGGTGCTTCAGCAATGCGAGCACATGGGGGGATTTGTTGGGCGATGGTAGGGTGGTGAAGAAAAACAGTGGCAGTGGCGCAAGGGCCCACAAGGCGCTCCGCTTCGGAAGGAATGGTGAAGACCAGGTTGGGCTGAGGGCCATAAGACAAAAGCCTGGTCATCAACTCATCATAAAGAATTTGGGGTGGGAGATGCGAAGGGAGGTTGGCAAATGATACCACTAGAGTGGTGTCATCAGGGAGACGAGTTTGAGTGGTGGGGATTGGGGTATTTTTATAAATGTGTGGAGTCAATGCCAGCGCTGCAGCATCTGCTTCTGTTGGGAAGCCTATGTTGAAATAGCCCTTATAAGGGTGGAAATCAATAAAGCCAGCCGGCGCAAAGGCAGCGGTGGCGAGTTCAATAATTGCCTTGTCAGCATATGGTAATAAAAACCTGCATTTGACACATAGGAAAAATTGGATTGTGGAATGAGGGAGGGCTAGAGGATGGGGGCGATAAGGGTGGATGCGCATAAGGTGGAGCGCTAAGTCCCATGGTGGGACAAATCAGCCAGTAGAGTTTGGCAGACTATTTGAGCCTGTCTGGAATCATTTTCCTGCCAGGCGGAAACCGCTGGGAGGCGGATCACCGCTGCCCCACACTGGAGCAGCAGGCGGCGGATCCGCAGACATCAAATGGGAAAAGGTCATGGCCAGGTGGCGGTGGATAAAATAAACTTTATTATAAATTTACTCGAAAGTGAGTTCAAGTGGAAAGAAAAGGTTTCACATTCTTATTTCTTTTCAATTTTAATGTTTTTTTATCTTAAATTTTCATTAGAAGCATAAAATTATGTAACCTTTTTGCAATAAAACCATTTCACAGAATCCCAATTTATCTTTTTTGTTTCACTTATATTCGTTTAAGTAGTCTAATTGCAGTAACCAGTCTATGATTAGTGATTGAGAAGAATATGATGATGATTTGAGATCTGCTCTGTTTAAGCAGGACATTGTTTGTACGGTTACCTTGGAGACAAGCTGTTAAGGGAGAGGTTGGATAATGTAGCTTTGTGTCATGAGGGACAACGTAAAGATAGCATGTCAGATATTTTCAAATATAGTTTTTCATATTGCGTGATCCGTTTAAAATAAGAAACAGTGCTACATTGGGTAGCATCGGTAGAAAAATTTGTTCAATGAAGATGATCATGCCCTTCCTGATGGTTGTCTGGTGCTAAATATTTGTGGAACTGATCCCATGAGCAGCAAGCCAGCCTCACAAGTTAAGCCAGACAAGGTTAGCAAGTTGACTCTTGGTATCACTTAAGCCAATCATTGAGCATATTCCAGATTTTTACCATTTGAGGTATACCTTAATTTGCACCCTTGATGTCATCTGATTTAGTGGTCACCTGAAATATGGATTTTATTTGCAATGTCTAGATTTCATTTGCCTTGAGGTACTTTGAGCTCAGTTCAGTCCAAAGAAAATTTCCAAGTATTGAGTTGATCCTTATTTACTATTGATTTTTACAATTATAGTTACTCAATGAGTTTTCTTTAATCCCCTTTTCTGCTCTAGGCGTCAATTCTCCCATGGGGTTTAATTGATACTCTTGCTAAATTAAGCAATTTACTCATATCCAACATCACCCTCTTTAAGAATATTGGCAAAAAACTATCAATGTAGGAGAAAATTTTATTTGCATGGTTGATAGTTACTCCAGTTTAAAAGACTTAATTAAGTTTTCTTCTCCACGTTTATAAGAGATAATATAAGTTCCAACCTAATTATAATTCATTTCTAAAACTCTCTTTCCGCTCAGCATAACTTTCTGAGCCAAATTACACAAATTTAAAAAACAAATTGTATTCGTCCATAGTGGTTTCACTCTTGTGTCATCAGATTCTCCACCAGCTGCTCCAGCGTGGGGCAGCGGCAAAACTCCCCCACCATTTTTCGTCCAGCAGGAAAACGCGCTAGGACTGGTTCACCCAGTCATTCCAAACCCATGGGCCAATTCGTTCCGCCAAAGGACCTGGATGCCCACCTTGCTCATACCCAAGCGGTACCACGCTGCCCCCTAGTGCTCCCCCAGAGCAACATGTGCTATGTCCTAAGGGTCAAATATGGGGAAATATTCCCATACCACAACCAAGCCATTATCAAAATGGCACAGGCGGTGATGATACTCGCCAGATTTATTGATTTCCGCCCCTACAAGGGGTATTTTGACCTCAGCTTCACCTGCAAAGCTGATGCTGCCACTGTAGCAACTGTGCCCCTGGTATTCCAGTGGCACCCCTCTCCCCACAACTCAGACTCAGCTCCCAGAGGACACCACTTTAGTGGTCCAGTTTGCTGGCCTGCCCATCCACCTCACCCTGAAGTGCTCCACCAGGAGCTGATGGCCAGTTTGGCAGCCTATGGCTCCAACCCCATCCTACAATTTTGTGGTCCCAAATGGGGCCACACGACTTGCTGGGCCTCAAGCATATGCCACAATAAGCCCTAAATTTAGTAAAATTGCGGCAGCAATTCCACCACACACTGTTATTCCCTCATCGCCTGACCATCTGTGGCTGCGCTCACAGGAGGAATTTCACCTCCCATTATTTCCAAAGATCTTACTGCATAAAGTAAGATCAACATGAAAACTTTACACAGAAACTTCACTAAAGCCATCCAGAACGTGGTAACAGTATCACGGAATCCAAAAGCAAAAATAACCTGAACCAACATTGCCAAGTTTGTTAAATTCCCAGACGCCCACCTCAAAGCTGAAGATGCTTTGGCCAGATAAACTGTTGGCATTATGATGGCTAACAATTATTTGGAAGTTCCAGTCATCAGAGATATCAAACCCCATACCGCTGATGCCCCCACACCCCTACTATCTGCCTTAACATGCACCCTACTCTGGAATGAGATGGATGTGGCTGAAGACAAGCCCCCCGATCCCCTCCCCATCCACCATGGAGGGATAGCAGTATTTGCTACCCACCTGGTTGGATATTTGTTAGGTATGATTCAATCGATCCATCCATTTTGAGCGTTTTGTTTGAATCATTAATTTTTATTTTTATTTTAGTTTTAGTTTGGTAATGTCTATCCCCTGGTCAGCTTACCTCAGTTAAATAATATAATACTTTTCTCCTCCGCATGGTGCTATGCAATTGTAGTAGTAAAAAAATAAGAAATCTCAAAAGTGGGAAAAGATTGGTGGTTTGAATTTGCTGCGTGCCCTTCTATATAATCGTTTTGGCTAATTTTGTCATTGCCTCTGATTGAACTTAAATAATTTTTTGATAAACTTCTTGAAATTTTTGGGCTACTCATTGTTATCACTGGTAACTATGCGGCTAAAAGAGATAGGATGCCAGTTTCTCTTCTATATAAGGCTGTCAGAAAATTGCCTCCTAGGCTTCAGAAAAAGAATGTAATGGGTGAAATTCAGCCAAATAGAGGAATTGTTGGGCATTTATTAGTCCCTCAAAAGGAGGAAATTGAATTTAATAATGTTAATGATTTAGTCAGCTAAAAATCCCTGGCCATTCTCAGTGTAACCCTTCAAATTGGGGTAACACAAATTCAGCTTCTTGCTAGGCAACTAAATCAATATCTAATAGTCAGATTACTCTGACTACAAAGTAGACCATGGGGCATCCATCGGATGGTGCTTCCCAAACCATGCCCAGGTCCATTCAAGCCATTATGCGGGGCCATCCCCTTTTATAGGCGCGGTGTGGGGCCCCAAGGTGAAGTAATTTTCTCATATGGGGATTGGCTGAAATGCATCAATTCATTACCTCACAGGTACGTTTTGACCAATAATGCTTCCCCATCCATCGTTCCATTAAAGAGATGCAAGTTTGTCAAGCCTCAATAGGCTAAAATCACATATTACCTGATATGGAAACTCTTAACCTATCTAAACTTCGACCCTTGACGCCTTAATACTTTAAATTTAAATTTATTGTGGGGAAGGCTGACCATGGGACGGATACTTCCAAATATGACTCAGGAAAGATAAACTTAGTATCAGGGGGGCACCCCAGAGTAGTGATGCTATCTCTTGTTGCCAGCGGGAACGCCACTTATGGGGAGGGGAGGGAACGTGTGAAGGGGCCGTAGCCACTATTGAGCACGTGTAGAGGAAGGGGTCTGATTTGATGAACCAGAATGGGAACCAGGAGGAGACTAGCTGTCGGCGACGTGGTGGGAGATATCCAAACATCCATGCTTGAAAGTGGTCCACCAAATGAGACCGGAATCTGTGGACAGCTTCTGGGAGGGTGGGGATGGAGCCAGCGATGGCATCCAAGACAATCGTGTGGATGGTTCATATGGCGATTGCAACCACCAGAGCACGGAGGGAGGGTGGAAGGGGGAAGGCCATTAATGAAGCAAACATATCTCTTGACAGACTGAAGGGATGCATTTGATCCTGGCCTAGCAGACGTTGGACTTCGCGCCATATCACTTTAGAGGTGGGGCACTTCTCCAGGCGGTGTAACAGCGTTCCATACTGGCCACACATGACACAGGATGAGTGTAAAGCGTTAGAGCGCTCAGCTGTACGATACACCCGCCTAAGGCAGCGCCACATGGGAGCAGACTTAAGGCTGCAACAGAGGATGGTGTGCGTATTTCCAGATAGTCTTTTGGGTCTCACTGGAATAAGGGATGTCCATTATGTCCAGGTAGTCCACCCTGGATAGGACTTGGGGTCGAATGGGGATCACGCCATCATGGATGGGTAGCCCCTGTACCTCTTGTGTGAACTGAGGAGAGGGGCGGCCTCTTCGGGTTGTATGTCCACTAATACGAATTCTCCACTCTGCGCTTCGCATGGAGAGTAGGATTCGTTTGTAGTGGGTTTTAGTCCCGTGAGGACCTGTGGCCGATGTGTGTGATGCGAGGTATTTCATCAGGGAGTGGGGGTTTGATGGATTGTTGAGGCCCAAGGCTCAGGAGAAGTTGGAGCGGGCTGCGCGGGACCAGTGTTGGGATGGGAGTGTAGGAGCGGTGACGGCCGCGATCCAGGTGCCCATGATCTTGGCAGCATGGGCTTTGAAGTCAATCAGGCCATGCCACCTTGATGATGAGGGCCAAACATGACCTCTAGCCGTACTGGTGGAGGGCGGCCTGACCAAAGCCATCCTTGCAGCAAAGCATACAGGGATTTGAAGAAGCTTGGGGAGAAGGGGATGGCGTGGGCTCCGAACCAGACTTTGGATAGGAGCATAGAGTTGGCAAGAACAACCCTGCCAGTGAGGGTAGTAGGGTGGGCTCTTAGAGAGGCAATTCGCTTCGTCACGTTGTCCAGTATACGGCACTCCATTACTGCTGACGCATATCCGCCTGCCTCCATCCAAACGCTCAGATGGCGCACTGGTCCTATGGTAGGACGTGGCATGAAGGGGAGCACCAGTGGAGCGGTGTGTGTTGAGTTAGTAAGGCATGGACGTGGGCGAGAGATGGGCTGGGTGGGAACTACTTGCTGGGGCCCAGCAGTTCTGAAACCAACCAAGGAGGATGATTTCAGTTTTGGAGGCGTTCAGTGCCGCGTTGCTTACCCAGGAATATTCCTGGATGAGGGCTTCAAGAGCGCATGCATCTTTGTTATTAGACACCCCCACCACGCAATCATCTGCAAATGTCATCATCTTGACTGGGGTTTGGCCTGGCACATAGACCCCAGTGAGGTGGGCATTCACATTTCGCAGTAGTAGGTCAAGGCTGAAGTTGTATAAGAGTGGGCTGAGGGGGTCCCCTTGTCGCAGGCCCCTTTGAGGGCGGACTAATTCCGATAGGAAGCCTGGGCCACGCACTGCCATTGTCGCAGATTCCGTGAGCAGCATCACCCAGTTTATGAAGCGGGGTGGTAGGCGGAATTGATGGAGGCAGGCCCTAAGGTATTCCCAGTTTACTCTATCATAGGCCTTTTGTTGGTCCAAGAATACAAGTGCCCCAGAGGCTGTGGACTGACACACATTAGCCACAGAGTGCACATTATCCCAAATCGACCTTCTGGGGATGAAACCAAATTGTTCTGGGGATATGGTGGCAGATGCTAAAGTCTCTAAACGGTTAGCCATAATTTTTGTTAAAATTTTGGTGTCTGTGTTTGTTAGAGAAATGGGGCGCCAGTTGGCTAAGTCAAGCTTATCCCCTTTTTTAAAGAGTGTGACAGTAAAGGCCTCATGTCCTCCTGGTAGGAGGCGCGTTTCCAACAGGCTTTGGTTGAGTGAGGCTAGCAGCAATGGGGATATATATTTGAAATATTTTTTGTAGAACTTATATGGAATGCCATCTGGGCCTGGGCATTTTTGGTTTGGCGCACCGCGAATGGCTGTCCATTACTCGTTTGGAGTAATTAAATTCATTATTTCTGGGTATCAGAAAATGGTGCAGATATGAGCTCAGTTGAGAAATTCCGCCATTTCAGCTGGCTGAATTGGTTTGGCTCGGTATAACTCAGAGTAATATTTTTGCATTTCGATTGCCACTTCAGCCAGTGTGTCCGCAATGGAATTATCTGATCTTCACACCTGTGTGCAGGCTACGCTCTGGCATGGTGCGAAAATTTTTCTAAAGAAGTATGCGGTGCACTTGCCCTTTAGTGATGCGTGTGGCCCTGTATTGGACACAAACCCGATGTTTGTGTTGCCTTTTGAGTGCGTTGAGGCGGGTGGCTGCCTCCGTCCACTTATGGCCCCATGCAGGGCTGTATCCTGTGGCTGGAATGTTGGACTCCAAGTGGGCCAACTCCACCAGCGCGCGCGAGATAACCGCCAATGTGGCTCTGAGCATCTGGAGGAGAGATGGTGATAGTGGCGGATGGTGTCCTCTTTGAAAGTTGCCCATGTGGAAATGGGGTCCACGCAAAATGGTGCAACAAATGATTTCGCCAAAGTTGCCTCTTCCACCCACGTAGAAAATCCTGGTGATGCGAGCTCGGGGGGCAGATTTTGCACCAATGTGGGGGCCTTTGCAACTGTGACGGGTAAGTGGTATGTTATCAAGACCAGTCGGTGGTCAGAGAATTCTATTTTCATTGTTTTGAAGTAGGAGATGTGGGGTTGGAATTTTGCTGGCATTAGAATAAGGTCAATGCGGGTCATGGACCTTAATTGGCCGTTGGGGACGTGGGGACGCGTCATGTTTTTGAGCAGTGGGGCATGTCATGGCAGTGTATCCATTAACCCAAGGGTGGCTTTTAGAATTCATAGTTCTACGTGACCCTGTGGGGCGTGGGGTGAGGGCGGCCACTGGTCCGTTGGTGAGGTTAGCCAACAGTTCATGTCACCAACTAGGAAAGAATCAGGGGGTAGCGGGAGGGATTTGACCAACAAGAAAAATTCCTGATGCTTGTGTGCACCGTTTGGGGCATATATGTTGATGATTGTGTGTGCAACATCGGCCCATGAGAAGGTGACAACGAGCACTTGGCCATTTAGGAATGTTTCTGAGGATGTGAATTTGAAAAAACTATTTTTCTGAATTAGCACCCCACAATGCTTTGACCAAAAGGATAGGGATGGGAGGAGCATTGTTTTCCAAGCTTCCTCAGAACCTCATGGACAGTGGGACTCCTGGATGGCCAGGATATCCACGGGTAGATTGTTTTGTAAAAAACTCAGTTTCCTAGCCTGGGACAGGGAGGCCTTGAGTCCAGCGATATTCAGCGTCCCTAGAGTGAAGGTTTCCCCCATTGCACCTTAGGTGCGAGGCGGTGGGCCCCTGGGCCCACCAGCCTCTTCAAGGTCCCCATGGGCTTTCACAGCAGCATGGGTGTTAGCAGCAACGCTATCGGGGTTTTTGTTAATTTTTTTGAAAAGAGTCACATTGGCTTTGGCCTTTGCTTTTTGTTTTCCTGACGTCAGACGAATTTTTTGTGGTGCAGATAAGTTTGGTGCACCGTCGAGCAGGGCAAAAAAATTTTTAGTTGGGATAGGTCCCAAGTTGGTTTTGACCAGAGCTTGGGTGCAGCTATTGGGTGAGATCGAATCTCCCATTGGATCCTCAGATTGAGTGGCCCACTTGGTATGGGCCTCCAAATCTGATTGGGTGATGGATTCCTGAGTCACTTCCGCCATGAAGGTCTCCATGTCCTCCTGGCGTTGTGAGTGTGGGATGGTGGTGGTGACCTTGGCCGCTTCCTTGGCCACAGCCCTACGGGCCTGCTTGGCCTTCTTCCACTCCTGCGGGGAGATGGGCTTTACCAATAGGTAGCAGCCTTGTGCTCCCCACGGGAAAGCCTCCTTGGTGCTTGCGGTTGGTTCGTAGTGCGCCTCTCCATTGGCCATGGCCGCCGAGGGGTGCTCTTGGAATGTGACGCCCTCCTTGATGGGGCATGTATGTACCTTATGGCTGAATGCATCACAGTGGGTGCAAATGGGGGGCGCGCTGTTCACGGTTACCTGGAATGGGTGGGTGGTATGCCCTGCAATATCAATAAAGGTGGAGTGCAGGATCTGGGTTAGGTCCTTCGCGATCTCCTCAGTTGGGGTCAGAACTGCAATGGCTTTGCCAGTGCACAGGTGTGGCATCAGCGTGAAACGTTGCATTTTGAAAGATTTTATTTCGCTGTATATGGCAAGACCATCTTTCAGGTGTTGCTCCAAAATGTCACGTTTTACCATAGTAGGAAAAAAGTCAAACGTGAGGAAAATTTGGTTTGATTTTGTCCATCTGGTGCATTTGGTTTCGACGACCTGTTGCCCTTTAGGGAGGTCGACCACTATGTGCACCGCTGCAGCCTCATCTGCTGCTATTTTGCTTTCGAAACCTAGGTCCAGCCAACCACGCGACATGTAGTGAGGTGCAACGTACACCGCGGTTGGGAAAATTTTGTGTACATCTTCACAAAATTTTTCCCATAAGGCCATTTTTTGGATGTCCAGATACGTACGGACTCCAAATTCCACTGACGAAAGTGGCTGGGAGTGTGGCATGTTGATGTACTGGTTGCATCATGCTTGCCACGCGAGTATCTCTGGGGAAATTGTGACCGCCAGTTTTTTGAGATTTTATCTATTCCGCCGGATTCTCTGGGGCGTTTTTGAATGTTAGAGGCCGCGGGCATTCCGCCTGCTCCTCTTGCCTTGCTTGCCCAACTGCTTTCAGACATGGGCGCAGACTAATCTCCTCTGTGAGATTATCAAACTAGATTTAGTCTTGAATTGAATAGGTTGCAAAAGTGTTTGCAACGAGAAAGATTAAATGAATGGCAATTGACGCCTTAATACTGATACCAATTTATTATATAAAAAATCTCTTTCTTACCCTTACGTGCAGTTCATAATAAAAACCTTAAACCAAAAAACCACTTTAATATTTAATTATTCTCTTTATCTCCATATAACTGGTGAGAAAAGCCCCTCACTTTTATTGTTGGATTCAAGGCTAAAGCACCTGCGAGCCTTTTCCAAGCCTAAAATCCAACAAGTGGTGCTCACTACGGGGCTCCTGTACACCACAAGGTAGTTATAATGATGGAAGCTGTTGGGGGTGGTAACCCTTTTAGATTTTCCACTGATATTAACCCTAGGCTAGCTCTTATGAAACAACAGCTAGCCAGAGCTTTGTCTCGCCTTAAACGGCTTGATCAGCACTCATATTAACGCCCAGCTATAAAAAAACCTCTCTTTGAGACAAGTTCACACCTGGTGAGGGCAGTATTGCCTCCTTCCTCTATGTTTATGAATCTGAGATGGAAGGAGCAACTGACCAATAAAAAATCCAGTATATTCTTCCCTGCTAAACCATTTAACTCAAGTAAAAATGGTCCCCTCCATGTCAACCTCAGCACTTGGGCGGAGGTTAAGCTGCGCTTCTTGATGAGTTTGGCTCCAAACAGAGTTTGCAACAGCAGAAACAGGCCTTTATGTGCCTTAGTTTGCAAGAGGGAGAATCGATTACCTCTTATGTTGAGCGCTTCTATACAAAAGCTCAAACTCTGTTGCTTGAAAAAATGCTCCCTCTCAATGAGGCAATTGCAGCTACCTTGGCTGGGGTAGCAACTCATCCTTCCTTGGTAATGCATCTCTCTTCCGTAAAGTGCACTAACAAAACTGTATGAGATATCAAGGAGGCTTTATTAGCTGTTGCTGATATCTATGAGTTTGACCCTACCCAGGGATTTTTGAGTCAAGCAGCTAAGCCAACTAAGTTAGTTTTTACTACTGCTGTTAACCTTTGGAAACCTGTTCTTACGAAGTTTCCAGCACAAACGGTTATTCCTTCCTATAACAATAAGCAGATGGTAATGGCTGTGACAGGGGGTGCTTCCTTTCAAATTACAGTCGGTGAAAGCAAATGACCCTTCGCCTTGTCTATCTTCTTCTCAGAGCGTCCCTCTCAAGTGGTTTCAAAGCCTACTATTCAGCATAAATCCCTTTTTTGGGTCCCAATCACTCCCACTAACAATTGGGTAAATGACCAGGTCACAAAGGCTAAAGCGCCTACTTCACAAAAGCACCCAGCCACTGAACGACCCAAAGCTGTTAAGGATAAAGTATCTACCTTTCCAGTGTATCCCCCTCAACCTCTCATTCAGATAACTCTAGTCTGAAGCCTTTCTCCTTGAGGTAGCACCAACTCCCTGCTATGAAGGTCGAAACTCAAGCGTTGGCTGTTCCAGCGCCTCTCACAAAAATCAATAAGGTGGTGGAACAACTCCAGGACTTATCATCCCATAAGGGAAGTCCTGAACCTACCCCACCTCCTATGGGCTCCCTAACCTGCATTGATAATCCCTATGATGACGAGTCTGAGAAGGGTGATGAAGATGTTGGTCATTACGTTTTAGGAGCCCCAGGTGAAGTGGAGGTACCTGATTGTTTGAACCTGGAGAGAGTAAATTGGGCTAAGATCCCTCGTCACACTTATCTTTGACAAGTGATAGGGGTCTCGATATTATTGACACTGCTAGTGACGCAGATCAGCTCATTGCCACGTTTCTACTATCTACCCAAAGTGTGCTTACCATGTAGACTATCCAGGAGAAATACCCTGAAAAAGCAAGACGCCTTGCCTCCACTTTTCTTCTAAAAGAGGTCCTTGCTCTTCCCCCCTCCTTGGGTGCTACTCTAACTAAAGTGGAGGTCGTTGTTAATGGAGTGTGGGTTAAAGCTATCCTTGACACTGGGTCCCTGGTGAACGTTGTGTCTACAAAGCCCATGAAGAAAATTAAGCTGGCCCTTGACCTTGACTACACTCAACAGTTTGGAACAGCAGGCCAAACAACACCCATGCCATTGGAGCCTACTCTTATCTGCCAATACGGTTTGGGATGCTTCTCTTGTCGGCTCCAGCAGTGGCTTTGACTAATAAAACCTACAATTTACTCATTGGAACCCAATTTATGCTTGAATTTGAAGGTATTATTAATTTGAAGCAGGGCTATCTCTCCCTGCTTAACTATGAGGCTACTCTGATTCTGTCTAATGATGAGCTCAATAAAAAGGATTATGTTTGCACAGTTGTGTACCCCTCTCCCACTTTATCCCTGCATTACACCAAGGCAGGATGGCATACCAAACTGTTGCCTCCCTCAGTGGATGCCTTGGAGGGTGTTAATTCTCGGCGTAGAGTCTTGATTTCGCTGAGTCAGTTTTCACAGGGTATTAGCCACTGGGCAACCAAATCACATGATATGAAGATCGCCGATTCTTCAATAAACTAATAAACTTTTCACACGGAGCTATTGACCCTTATTTCGACTTTTATTGTTTTACTAATATTCAGACCTTAATGCAACAACCTAATTTCTAAATGAACCCCCATCAATCCTCTCTGTAACTCTTTATATCTCAATTTCCCAAGTCATATGCATCCTTGGCTTGGTGTCTTCTATTTGTTTTTCCCCTTTTGATTCAAAACTCTCATTTATCCCAATCTCAGCGTAATCTCCCATTATCGCCAATTGGTCAACATTTCATTCAATTATTATTTGTAAACTTCTCTTCATTAATCTCGAGACTCATCCCAATTCCCTCTCTAATCTATCGTATTGTTAGCGCATCATCCAGTTATATCAACTTCCTGACATTAGCCCCCTTTGACTGGACGATAAGCTCTCATTGCTTGTAGGCTTGAAGAAACATCATGTGAACTCTATTGATGATCTGACCCCCTGCAGGTTCCTTGATGGTGTAAACATCTGTGCCAGTCTTCTCAATTACCTCAAATGGACCAACACAGATGCTAGAAAGCTTGTTTTTCCTCACAAACACGTGCTGATCATGGAATGAACCATGGTCCCCTATGGAGTACAGTGGAATTCCGCTTCGTCACTTCTGATCAGCTGCCTGATCGCAAATCTTCTTAGTCAAACTGGTGGAGTAGGCTTCCCTTTGCAGATTGATCAATGTATCTGTAAGAGTCTTCAAATAACGCTGGGGTCCACTCCACCTTATCTTCTACACACGAATAAAGCAAAGCAGGTAAAGCCAGATGTCAACCATACAACAGTTGGAACGGGCTCTTACCACTGGACTAATGGTAGCTAATATTGCATGCAAATAAAGCCATGGGTAGAAGGGCGCTCCATTCCGAGGGTTGATCATTTACCAATTTATGGAGTATGTTCACTAGGGTTCCATTAACCTGCTCTACCATTCCGTTTGATTCCAGATGATATGAGGTGGTCAAAACCCCATGGATCTCCATCAACTCATTCAACTTTGGCAGAATGTGCAAAGTGAAGTTGATTCCATTGTTTGTTAAAATGAATTGCGGGCAGCCATGTCACTATACAACACACTCCATGATGAATTTGGAAGTAGTGACCGCTCCCAAATTGTTGATGGCCCTGGCCTCCACCCATTGAGTCAGATGATCTATGGTGACGATAATATACTTGGATTAATTGGAACTAGTTGGCAGAGGTCCCACTACATCAATAGAAATGGTGTGCCAGGCGAATCAGGGTTTAACCAGCTGATATGTGGTTTTCTTTTGGAATGGTTTTTCCACTTGACACTGATGACAACAACTAACTGTTTTCCAATACATCGTAATGCATGCTCTCCCAGTAGTATTATGGTTGCAACATCTCCAGTGCTTTCTGCAATCCTCCGTGACCTACAGCCTGATGAGCATGTATAATTATTGCAGGTCTGGCCAAAGGTTTAGGGAAACTCAACGTCATGTCACCAATCCGCTTATATAGTTCTCCCCCACATAGGAAAGTATCCGCCCTAAGTCCATCTAATACCTTGATCACATGCGACGGCTCACTTTGGTATTTGTTTACCACCATCTTCTCATACATTATGTCAGCTAAATCTGCTGTGATAGCGACTGTTAGCAGCCTAGAGAGACAATCCTCATCTTAGTGTTTAGCTCCCAGATGGTGTACAATCTCAAAATCATATGCTTGGAGCTTTAGTGCCCAACGTGCAAATTGCCCTTCCAGTTCATGCAGATTCTGCAACCAATGCAAGGAAGCATGGTCCATCACTACTTGGAATCGTACCCCATGTAGATATACCCAAAACTGTTTATAAGTGTAGATTACCGCTAAACATTCTCACTTAGTAACAGTGTAGTTCCGTTTGTGACAGTTCAAGCTTTGTCTACAGAAGGTGACAGGATGCTCCACGCCATCATCGTCCTTCTGGGATATTACTGCCCATATAGTGGAGAGAGAAGCATCTGTTTGCACTATGAACTGTTTTTCAAAGTTGGAATATTGCAATATTGGTGCACTTGCTAACGCGGTGCGCAATACGTCAAAAGCGTTCTGGTATCGTTCCATCCAATTGAAAGAAGTGTTTTTCTTTAGCAACTCGAAAAGTGAGGCCCCAATACAACTGAAATTAAGAATGAACTGGCAGTAGTACCCAACCATCCCCAGAAACACTTGAATGTCCCACTTACTACCTGGGTGGGTCATCTTGCTTACTGCTTCCACTTTAGCCAGCTGCGGTTTAAGCCCATTTAAATCCACGACGAACCTGAGGTATTCCAATTGTTCTTTAAAGAAATGGCACTTTTGAGGCTTGATTTTAATATTAGCGGAAGTGAGGCGTCAAAACACTTGTTCCAAATGGCTGAGGTGTTCAGTAAACGTCTTCATGAACATATTGATATTGTCAAAATAAACTAAAACGTAAAACAACTTTAAATCAACTAGAATCATATCCATGACATGCTGGAACGTAGCTGGGGCATTGCACAACCCTTGTGGCATGAGAGTAGGCTGGAATAATCCTTTTGATGTGATGATAGTGCATTTTTCTGCTCCGCCGATGACAATTTGATCTGCCAATAACCTGAGATCAGATCCATGGCTTAGAAATAGTATGCTCCCTCCCAATCGGTCTAACACATCATCAATCCACGGAAGAGGGAAGAAATCCTTCTTAGTTACATTATTGAGTTTGTGATAGTCAATAACCACCTGATTCAAGCCATCTTTTTTCTTAACTATGAGCACAGGTGATGCCCACGGACTATTCAACAGCCCTAGCATCCCCTGCATGATAAATTAATCCACCTCATCGGAAACAACCTCCTCTGCTGCTTTAGAACGTCTAATAGGTCGTGATCAAATGGGAGGGTGATCCCTGGTATCTATCTGATGTACCATCCCTTGAGCGCACCCCAAATTGTGATCATCATATGCAAAAATGTCTCAATAATTTTCAAATAACGCCATAGCCTGTTCTTGTTGTTCCATCAATAATCCAGTAAGCACTTCCCGCGGAACCATGGTCAATACGCCGAGTGGAGAGCTTGTCAGCAGTTCAAGATCCCCCCAAGAGCTGAAATCACAAATACAGCGGACTTCTTCTATAGGAGAAAAGTGTAAGTAAGCCACCGCTTGGTGCCACTGAATTGTTATGGTCTCCTTCTGTAAATTTGCTAGCAGCACTTTCACTTATCCACTCCCAGGTGGCAGAAACCCTGGAGCCACATGTGGCTCAAGCTAAGAGTATTGGTAAGGAGCCATGAATTCTCCATAAAGCCCTTTTGGGACATCAATTTCGAGCTCAGTCCCTACTATGCATTAGTGTCCAGAGGGTATGCTTCAATTGCTCACTGCTCGAAGAGAATCCCTTTGTATTCATAAATCTGGTTGGAGAGGACCCTGATGCATTGCTTCAGTCATTGATAATGCACGGGAATTACTCCATCATTGTATGCTAGATTGATTTGACTAGAGTGGAACAAGTCCGTTGGGATTCCACAAAAGTAAAATAAACAGGAATCTTTTGTCCTAAAATACAAAGTGTTTCCTCTGCTATGTTTATCACATCGCCAAATTTCCTCATGCATGCTACACCTATTAGCATGTCATAGTTGTTGTTTAGCAGAACCACCGCTGGGGTGGAAGCCTGGACTGACCCAAATTGTAAGGGCAACGCACTATATGCACCTTCAGATACAGTACTATGGATCCTGTGGTTCCATATACTACTCGATGAGCCACATCCAGTTTGAGCAGAAGCTTAGCCACCAACTGGGTAGATACTATGTTCACGGGGGCTCCAGTATCAATGATAGCGCGGATTTTTGTATTTTGAACTAAAATGTCACAATAAGTACATTATGAGTAAAAGGAAACATCAGTGCGTATTGCGTGTACATCTAAGAGCTTAATGTTAATTAAAAAAGAGGAGATGCTCTTGCCGACCTGAGGGTACTCATTGATGATTTTTCCCACTGGAATGGCGGTCTGGACTCCTACCAAAGACGTAGCAGCCATCAAAGGATCCTCAATACTTGTGCTGGTCTGTTCCAAGATCTGCCATGCATATGGCTTCGGCGCTTACTGGTGAAACACAGAGCTTAAGGGTAAATTTATATGTTTGGAATTGGAAGCAGGGATACCTGGCGGAAGCTGTTGGTATAGTAATTCATCCGATTGAGTTTGGGATCCTTCCCAATTAGGAGCTGGGGATTCGTTAGGGACAAGTGGATTAGACATAGCAGAGGGTAGAGTGACCCATCTCTACTCCGCTCGAGCTTTTCCCTGCAGGGTTTCCTTGGTTAGTAACACATACACTCATGTTTTACTAGGGCAGTTTGCCACATAATGCCCCCTCTGGCCACATTGAAAGCAAGTATTCATGAAGGGTTCACTTATATAACATGCAGCTGAAGGACGAGTTAAAATATTAACGTTATGTTTCCAAGGTTGGGAACAAGCCAACAGATCATATCTAGGCTGGAAAGGATTTGCAGATCTGTATGACAAACAAATACGTTCTGGAAGTTGATAGCGTAGTTGCTGTAGTTCATACTCTGAAGTCTTTAGTGCAGGGATAACAGAGGGTTGCTGGGCTATATCAGGGGCGCTGTTCGTGGCAGAGAGTTGGCGTAAAGTATTCACAATTCAAATTAGTCCTGCCTCTTCATTCAACATGTGAGACATAACGTTAGATAGTTCCTTATAAAGTTTGATGGCTGCCATCATTGCAATACCAACATCCCCAGCGGATAAAAAGTTAGCTCCAATTAGTACTTGTGCTTTCGCTGAGAAACATTCAGCAAAATCTGACAGGGTCTCATTTTGGTGAAATTTTATAGTCAGAAAGTCAGCTTTCCATTGGGCCATCTTAGTCGCACCCGCAAACAGCCAGAGAACAATTGCCTTAATTTCTTCATAGGATGCTGAGCTGTTTGGGAGGTAGCAAGTAACTTGATTGGCGCTGTCTACAATAAGAGCAGACAGCAACAGTTTTGCTTTCTGTCTATCAGAAATTCCTTTCACAGCGAAAATCAAATTGCTTTAAGTAACTGTGTAGATTACTGTCATGACTAAAAGGAGGTAAGCTCTTGATTCGCACAGCTTCACCTTGCTTCATATAACTGCAGAAAGGATCAGGAAAACAGGTTCAGGAGCGAATAAGGGAACCACCCCTTGTGAATTATTATACCGCCAGCTGGCTGAGATTAAATCTGGTGTGATGAACTCAAAGGAAGTAGAGTCGCGCAGGGTATACATTCCATCACTTGTAGGATATTTGTTAGTGGATTAATAGCGTTCATCCCCCAAATTGCCACTAACTGCACCGTTCCCCCAGCTCTGGCATACTCCGCCAATTGTTCATTGATCATCTGCTCCACTTTAACTGAATGATATCTACACCGTCCATCCTGTAATTCCCATTGCAGTGTCGCATTTTAATTTTGTAGCTCCCAACGATATTCCCTCTCCTTGTGCAACTGCAGCTCTACTGCTTGTAGGTGTGAGAGGACACATCCAATTGTACTCCGTATATGGCCATGCTGTCAGCTAGCATAATCCACTTGGTGGTTAGCCTCATCTATCCAGGTCAGGAGAGCGACTTGTTCCTGTACCAATCTTTCATTGGCCTGTCAAAGGGTATTAAGTCGGACTTGTATGTCATGATGCTCCCATGTCTCATAGATTGGAAGAGAGAAACTTGATGCTGCTCATCCTGACTATCTGCTTCCAATTGTGTAACCCAGCAGATTAGTTGCAGGTACTTGGGGGACGTTGACCAAGGGTTAATCTCATTATCAGTTGTTTTCTGGCTACTCCATTTAATATGAAGTTGGTTTACTTTGGCTGATATGAAGCTGATTTGATCCACCACTTGCTGTTCCACCAGTATTATTTTTTCTTTAAGCTGGGACACCACGTCTTCAAGTGCTTCTGACCATTCAGTTAAATCTATCATAAAATGCTCAGTATTGTGTCCCAACGTCATGACGTCTTGAATCCATTCCATCAATAGAATATGTCAATCCAAAAGCTCAGCAATTACTTGAGACAACTCAAGATGCAATCAGGGTACCAACATGTCTAAACGGTGGCGGATGTTCTCAACATGGTGGTCCATTTGCCCAAGCACCCCTTGTACCTCCAAAAAAGAGCAATCAAAGCAGTTGAGCAAGAGGCGAATATCATTTTGCTGTGCTCGAGTGAATTGCACCACATCTCCAAATCTCTATATTGTGGTGAGCCAATACTCGTAGTAGTTGTCAAATAGACAGTTGCACATATGTGACTTGATATTCCTCAATTCCACGAGTACCAAGGTGGCGAGTCAACCCCATTGTCGTTGCATTAGATAGGACATGTACATGGCATACAATCTTCTTGATCGCGTTGGTTATAAAATAGACTCAAGGCATACTCCCCTGCCTCATCTTCATAAAATCAATATCCTCATAACAACCACTCCATAATATTTTACAACTGCTGAGGGGTCACATTTGTGGAGTGCCCTAGTTGGTCAGCCGTCAACTCAGTGCATTTTTCTAGTTGCATATTGATCACAACTCCATCATTACCTGGTTCAGTCACAGTGAATAATATTGGATCACTATTAGATGCCACCTGTATTTCTTCTGCATGATGCGCACGGAATCTGATAGAATGGTGATGTAATAAATGAGGGCTCCATTGTATTTACAGCGTTGAATAACTACAGCTGACCAATGGCCCCTGTAGTGAGCATCACTGTTAATTCTCAGCGTAGAGTCTTAATTCTGCTGAGTTAGTTTGCACAGGGTTTTACCACTGGGCAACCAAGTCATATAATTTGAAGATTGCCAATTCTTTAATAAAACTAATAAAATTTTCACACGGAGCTATCACCCCTTATTTCGACCTTTAGTACTTTACTAATATGCAGACCTTTCTGCACCAACCTAATTTCTGAATGAACACCCATCAATCCTCTCTGTAACTCTTTATATCTCGATTCCCCAAGCTGGATGCATCCTCAGCTTTGTGTCTTATATTTGTTTTTCTCCTTTTGATTCAAAGCTCTCATTTATCCCAATCTCAGTGTAATCTCCCATTATCGCCAATTGGTTAACATTTCAATCGATTATTATTTTGTATACTTCTCTTTGTTAGTCTTGAGACTCATCCCAATTCCCCTTCCAATCTGTTGTATGGTTAGCTTATCATCCAGTCTTATCAACTTCTCAACAGAGGGTATCCCTTTATATGCTTTTGAAGAGGTGGTCATTGAGGCTGGGGAACAAAGGGTAGTTGACATGAAAATTAGCATGCAAATCCCCCACAGCTGCCTACTGCACCTCATCAGCATATATGGAGTTAGTCCTTCCGAGCCCAGAGTTTTGCCAGTCATGTTAGATCCCTCCTATCATCAGCCTATTAACCTTTTGTTGGGAAATTTCACCAAGAAGGATATAGTGGTAAAAAAGAATCAGGAGATCAGAAGAGGCCTGCTGATACCCGTTGAGGACATCAAGCAAGTCCACTGTATTGGCTCTATGGCAGATATGGGTTTACCTGCTGACCACTCCATATGTACCCTACCTTCTGTTCAAATCTCCAAATGAACTAACCCCAGCTGAGTTGAATAAAGTCCACTCCTTACTTGATGCCTATAGAGACATTTTCTCCAAATCTGGCAATGACTATGGGCATATGAATGGGTGGATGCATACGATTGATATTGGTGATGCTAAACCTGTTCACTCCAATCCCTATCACAAATCTAAAGTTGAGGAGTTACAGATGCAGTCGGAGCTCAAACAGTTGCTAGATGATGGATTGCTGGTGCCATCACTAAGCCCTTGGTCCTCCCTCTTTTATTAATAAAGAAGAAAATGGAGGTCATCATGTAGTGATGGACTACTGCAAATTTATAACCTCACCAAGAAGGATAGTAACCCTATCCCTCGCATTGATGACGCTCTGGCTCAACTCTCTGGGTCTAAATACTTCTCCGCCATGTACTTGGCTAGCAGTTATTGACAAATGAACCTTTCTCCACAAGACCAGGAGAAATGTGCTCTTATTTGCAGTGAGGGTCTCTTCCAACCTACCTGACTAATGCAAGGGCTGTGCAATGCACCCGCCACTTCCTAGCAATTGATGGATCATATCATGCAGGATTTAAAATTAAGCTGCATCATTGTCTACCTAGATGATATTACAGTCTTCTCTAAGACTTTCAATGAACACCTTACACATCTAAATGAGGTGTTTAAACGCTTGTGGGCTTCTAATATCAAATTAAAGCCCTCTAAATGCACATTTTCCCAGAGGAAGCTGAATTTCCTTGGACATGCTATCTCCCAGGATAGGATACAACCGCTTCAAGATAAAGTTGAAGCAATATCCAAGATGCCTGCGCCCAAAACCCTTTGCAACATCCAGTTATTCTTGGGTATGATGGGGTATTACCATCAATTTATACCAAAATTCGCGCAGCTCAGTGATCCCCTTGTATGGCTCTTAACTAGAACACCCCTTTCCATTGGGGTGCTGAACAAAAAGCCGCCTTTGAGACCCTGAAGGCACTGTTACAAAAACGACAAATACTCAGCCACCCTGACTACAGCAAACCCTTCATGTTGTTCACAGATGCCTCTGACTACGCTGTTTGAGTTATATTAGCTCATTTGGATGAGCATTAAGTCGAGCATCCTGTGTCTTACTTTAGCAAAATTTTTTAAAAGCTGAGCGTAATTATAGCGTCACGGAAAAGGAGTGCTTGGCTTTTAGTTGCAAATGCACTTCTTTGTTCTAATCCTTATACAAAAGGTGTAATTCTTGTCAAGTAAGTGAACACAGTTTAGTGAGTTGAGCAAAATTAGGGATAAATAATGGAAATAATCATCATTTTCTTAGTACACCTGTATATCTCTGAGACTCTGTGGTTCAGGAATCTTGGAGTTTTTTTTAATCTTATTGTTCAAGGGTGAATTACTCCTTTGATATAGCATACTATAAAACTCACAAATACTGTTGGAAGAAGGTGCACTTTGCAGGCTTTAGTTTGATGTTGTTCTCTCATAGTCATTGGAAAACTGACTTGAGGAGGTTAAGATGGTACGCTAAGGTTTAGTTAATATAGTTATATCACCTAGATAAACAATCACAAAGCTTAGTTTAAGATATTGCATGATGTGTTCCAGCACCTGTTGGAATGAGGCGGCACATTACATAATCCCTTAAGGGAGCTGGCTATGTGGAACTAATTCTTCCATTCATATTAAGGCGCATTTTTCTTGGTCTTCTGGTAATAAATCATCTGTTAGTAACCACTGGAGAGTCCATTGGAACTAAGAAATTTGATCCATAGGTTTAGGCCAGAGCAACATCAATTCATGTGATGGTATATCTGTCCGTCTTTGGGAGGTTTTTTTACCTTCCTGTAATCTATCACTGTTCTGTGAACACCATTTTTATGAGTAACAGTGTGGAATACCATGGACTCAGGAAGAGCACAAGTTAGTGGAATCTAATAGTTGTTTTAAATTGGACTTCATGTATTTCTCCTTTACCTTCAACTTCCTATATGGTTTCTATTTATTTGGTCTGAATCTCTTACGTCAATGCTCAGTATTCAGTTCTTCATATGAATCTAATGACATATGATGTGGAAAAAACGCCTTGATAATTTTCAAGTAGCTGATACACCTTTTAATGTTCTCCTGTTCTAAATTATTAAATTACTTGGATTTTGGGTGTGCCACAACATAACTCTATTGGCGGGGATGCCCAAATTAAGCTGAGTATTAATAAAATGTACAATTTTTCAATTCTTCAATTGGAGATAATAGTTTTTCCTATCTTCTGGTTTTACTTGACTAAGTCTCTTGCTTTATCATGTTTCTAATAGTACTCAGTTAAACACTGATAACTGGGTTAAGGACAACAGGCTCTCTCTTGGTTTAAATATGCAGACAACAACGCTAGTGATGTGTAATAGGCAGTTTGGGGTATTACAATATTATGTTAGTAAAACCCACTCTTTCTCCCAGGTTTAATTTTTACCTCCTCAGTAACATAGAATGGTATGTCATCTGCTGCATCTGCTGAATTGGGGAGTATTTTCATAACTCTTCCAGAAGTAAAAAAGTTACAAGTAAAGCTAGAACAGAGTACTCATCCAGACAAGAGTGTTCCTCCCTGATGGTTTCTTTATTATCCAGCATAAGGGGAACTTAATTGAGTATAGATAATTACCCTTCATATAAAACCTGATAGCTCCTTCATATACAATCATAAATTGCGTCCCAATAAGTATGTCATACTGGCTGTTGTCTAAGGCAATTGCAGGAACTGAGAAAACTAGTTTTCCAATTCAAGTTGGCAAAGAAGAATAGGCATCTATTGTTTTGATGTTGTTCTTACCTGCTGTCTCATACTATTAAGTATATTTAAGGTCTATGGATAGTTAGATTTTCTTGATTACCTGGATGAGATGACGTTGATTGGTGATCCCTTATCAGAAAAAACCATTACTCTGAACTTCTAAAGCTAAACTTTTACTTTGGTTATTGTTTCTATGAATTTTGGCGGTAGGGTTAAGTACGTTTTAAGTTGGAACGTTGCATTAAGCTTTCTTGCAGTCTTAGGATATTTTTTGCTTTTCACTAGACTTAGTATGCTTGAGATGGTTCATATCAATAGGCCAAGGTACTTTTCAGAATTACTGGCCAATCAATTACACTTGGACACTTAATGACTTGACAGAGGTAGTGTCCTCTGGGACATAAACGTAATATTTTCCACAATCAAGCAATATAAGATGGCAATCTAAGCAGTTGTACCTCTCAGTGTAACAGTTCTCTTGACTGTATCTTAATTTATGAAATGGAATAAAAGCTGTTAACTAGTGGAGAGATCGATAAAATATAAATAGATTGGTATAATTAGACTACTTTTTCAGTTGAAAGGTTTTTTATAGGTCATGTCGGGACACAATGCCAAGGGGGCCTCCATAGCCCCATATGATCAATATCTTTCAAATCCTTCTTGATTGACCGCCTGGTCAACGACCTCATTGTTTTGCATTGTCATCATATCCTCAATGGTGGGAGTTGCGCCTTTCAAGGTTTGGGTAGTGGAGGTGCAATTCCAGAAAGCATCTTCATCAGTTTTTATGCACATTATACTTCCTGATCAAAAATTCTAATTGGTGCCTTTAAGGAAATGTGTTGATTATGAGGGTGTGAGAGTCAACTTATAGGGACTTAAATGAAAGTAGGGATCATGACTCGCTCATCATCTCAAATTCTGATAACGCCTCACTCAAGATCCTGTTGGAGGGGTTTATAAGGCCATAGGAATCGTCCATGTACTCGGTTTACCACTGTTCCCTGATTGATATTGGGAAATGAAGAACTTAGAGTTACCTTATGAATTACCTTAGATAGTCCAGACCAAAAAATGTTGAGGTTATTCTGTTAGATTCAGGTTATAGGTGCTAAAAGAGAACTAAGTCACCTATTGAAAAATTGGTAAGGAGGGTCAGCAAACATTAAATCAGAATGTCTTGGTTTCTGTGTTGGTGACATTTCATTGAGTGGCTAGGGCTTGAAGATGAACAATTTCATTGGCTAAGCCCCTCATTGTCAAATCAGAGTTCTCAGGTCTGGAAGTTTTAAATTACACTTCCTATTGGGCAGGTTTTCTCTTGAAGTTACTTTTTGTAGATTCTCCAAAAAGAAATAAACTAAAGTTAAAATAGGTTAAAAATCGACCTAATTTTTATTATCAAAAAGTGGGGATATTTATAGGCCTCATAAAGCTTTTAATCTATCAGAGAGAATTAATCTCTGCGCAATTGAATCTTCAATCAATTGATTGGGATGAAATTGATCATTATCCTTGATAAATTGAGATATATTGCTCTCTCCTTATGATGATGCTGGGGGAATCAATGGGGCGAAATTTTCAGAGATAAGAGAATTTGGTGAAATCCTGACATCAGGCATGGAGGTATTGAGTAGGGGTGAACGCTAATTAATAGTCAATAGTTACACCCATATAGAGTTTTGAAGGGTTACATATTATTTGATTGTAGCTTTGAGTAAGTGAACAAGGAGCAGGGTAGGTAGTAGTCCCAGCATGTAGGGTCAGAAAAAGCCATCTTCTGCAAGATAGAGATGAGCATCCATTAGCACGTTTCACCACCCTATATGGTTGAGATTTTAGGGGCCATGAAATTTGGTTAGTTCCAAAAATTGAAGTTAGTTCTCAAATACCTGTGAGGTGAAAATTTAGCCAATTGCTCAAAAGTAAATTGTGTGAGCATATCTTCTGAGTGAAAAAGGAATTAATAAGAACAGGGCTTTGGCTTTTGTGGTGGCAGCGGCAACAGATATTGCTTCAACCCACTTGGTCAAATGGTTCATGGGCAATAAGCTATATTCATTTCTGTGTAACCAGGTAGGCAGAGGGCCCACTACTTCGATGCTGACAATAAGAGAGGGCTTGAAGGGGCCACACCCGAATATAGATATCAGGTACTAACCCAATATTGGTATTGACAAGTCATACAAGCCTCTAGAACTTCCTGAACGGTGCACTATCCAATCCCAATAGCATCGTTTCTTTAGCCACTCAAAGGTTTTTTTAACTACCCTGTGTCCCATGGTCATGTGTCCTTCAATAACAAAACCATTAGTTGAAGAAGGGCAGATATAAGGGAGCCATCCATTGTTTATTTATTATACAGCATTCCCTCTATGATTTGAGTGCCTCAGGTATTTTTTTGTAGCTCATTTTGCATATCAGGAGTTTCCAATTCCCATCATTCAGGCTGTTCATTTAGATAATATAGGCGTTCTTCTTAATAGTTCAAGGCGGCCAGTATGGCGTCCTTGGGAGGTCATCAGAATTCTTATAAATTTTCCTGCTCAATGAACAATTGTAAGATACTAGTTCTGAAGCCTTAATACCCATCTTGCTAACTGGACGTCTGGGTCCTTCATCTGCTGCAGCCATCAGAGTGAGTAATAATCAGTGATGACAATAAGATAGGCGCCATATATATAGGACTGTAATTGCTTGATTGCTAATTGCAAAGCCAGGCACTCATTCTTGGTAATATTAAAAATTTGTTTGGCCTTGCTTAGGGTCTTGTAAATTAGGTCACTTGTTGATTGACCTGATCTTCATTGTGATGAGCTAGGATGGCCCTGATCGCGACATCACTAGCATCAGTGAATAGCAAAAAGGTCAGTCAAAATTCATAGATGAACTAAAATAGGTTTAGTACAAAGAGCGATGTAACGCATTAAAAGCATGTTCCTGTCCAGGCCGCCGCTCAAAGGGTACATCCTTTTGTATAAGGTAGACCAGGGGTGCATCTAAGCCAGCAAACTGAGGGATGAACTGATTATAATAGTCCAGCATGTTATAAAATACTTGAATACCCATAAGGCTCTGAGGACGTAACATATTCTTTATGGCAGCGACTTCATCAGGGATAGGCCAAATTCTATGTTTTTGGACCTTGTGTCTGAGGAACTCAATTTCATATTGGAAAAAAGAAAACTTTGAAAGCTTGAGCTTTATCAAGGCCTTCTGGAGACAATCAAAGACTTCTCAGAGATGTTCCATTTATGTTTTGAAAGTTTTCAAGAGAACTTTGTATCATTGAGGTACACAAGGTCACAGGATAGCTTTAAGTCCCCTAGGATCCCGTCTATGGCACCTTGAAAGTGAAAGGCGCATTGCAAAGGCCTAAAGCATCCTTTTTTAGCTTGAATAACCCTTTATTGGTTATTTTTACGCATTTGTATAGATCTGCAAGTGCTGTCTCAACTTGTTAGTATCCGCTAGTGAGATTTATAGCAGAAAAGTATTGTGCCCTGGAAAGCAAATGGAGAGAGTTGTCAATATGGGAAAGGGGTAGCTGTCCTTTCTGGCATTTAATTAAAATCTTTGACAGTCCACACTAGATGAAGACTTACATCCTTCATCTGAACTAACAAGAGAGAGTAGGCCCAAGGGCTATGGGAAGGCACCAATAGCTCATTTTCAAGTAGCTGTTTGAGCCCTTTAACCAACTGAGCTTCTTCAACCTTAAACTTTTGGTAGGGATGGCATCAATTGGGTTGAGCTTCCAAGTCTTTACATGATGTAAAATGAAATTAATTTTCCTAAATTGTAGGTAGAGGTTGAGAAGAAATAAGAGTATTATTCCAGTAGTTTCTCAACTTGGCTACGTTGTTTGCTGGTGAGCTCTTGCACAATAGACTTGTTGACTAGAGCTATCATTGGAAGGGATTTTAACCTAAAATCCTCTAGAATTTCAAAGCTAAAAATGTCATTGATGGCTTCTACAAGAAGGAAATGAACAAAAGCGGGTGGAGTATAGGCCCCACTGTCCTAGGTTTGCCAGTGAGTTTAGCCAGAACCACTAATATGGATCCAGTGTATGCCAGATCTAAAATTTTTGGGAAGGTTACTACCTCCTTGATGGATGGGTTAATCATCTCTCATATTTCCAGCAATTGTCCTGAGGGAATAGTGATATGTACTAAGGTATTGATGATGACCTGGGACTTTGGCGGTATAGTAGTCAGCTTAGGCAAATAAATAGCCATGCCCTCTTGGCTATCTACCACAGGAGGAGGTATCCATACTTGAAAAACCCTTATATGATATTTGAGCCTGTCAATCCAACTTTTGCTTTCCGAAAGTTAAGACTGAGCTTTGACCTCCATCTTGGTGTCTATGAAAGTTTCAAAAGCAAATGGGACCCTATATCCTAATAAAGAGATAGGAATCCTTCATTATAATGCATGATGGCGGAATAGTCCCAGTGAAACTGGGTCTCAAGGAGAAAGTCGTTCCTCAAGTTGTCTAGTGCATAAGATGAGGTGTTCACTGAAAGTCTTCTGAAGAAAAAAGCTTAAGGAATAGGACCAAATGGACTTGAGTGCACTGTGGTTCATCTGTGGATTATTTCATATAGTGAGGCAGGTTTGGAGTTACTTTGATATGCTCATAGACTTATAAAAAAACATTCATAGGGGGAGTCACTGTCAACAATGGCGTGGACGGGGAAGTTTATGAACTCAAAGAGCGACGCATGTAAATAAAGCTCCTGAACTGGGGGTATAGTGAGGAACATGGAAAAATCATCAGAAGATGAGTAAACAGTATCATGTTTTTTTATTATTGACGGGAACTGAGTTGTATTCATTTGGTACAGCAACAATAGACTCATTAGAGGTCGCTAAACATTCTTGAGGTGGTACAGAATTGTCAGCATGAAGTGCCTCGTCCTTCATGCTGACTTCCTTATTTGCGCCTCCTCAGCGAGTTATCTCAATAAGTCTTAGCGCTATGATGGAATCTATTGCAGTAGGAGCATTGAGGTCTGGGGTTTTTCATGTTCTCAACAATGTGTACTTGAGGTGGCTGGGAGAGGTAGACTTGGAGGACTTTAAATGCAGGGTAGATTCAGTAATTTCATTCAGATCTTTCATAATTTCCCAGATACAAGTAAAGCTGCTCTTCCATCCAATCATGTATAATTATACCTGATAATAGGATCCCAATGTACTGAATACTGCGGTTATGGAGCTGTCCAATGTTATATGATTAGTGGTTACCAGGGGTTGTGCTTTGGCATACAATCAGTTGGCAAACTCCACAGGACTTTATCCTATGTTAAGACGCTTGGCCACGAATGCCTACTTATTAATGGGAAAGTTCTGGTTGCTTCACAAACTTCCTGGATTAGGGTCATATGGACTTGCTTCCAAGTGAGATTACTTTAAATGAGGAGTTACAATTTGCCAGTAGGTACTATTCAGGATGGACTAAGTGTGCTTCATATTCTGATGGTCAGTAGCTTTTTCCATCAAGATCTCATAAGCTTACAGAAGGAGAAATACTTTTATGTCTGGTGTGAACTTACCTTTAAGCTAGGCTTAAAGTAGTCACAATAGGAGTGAAAAAGTGTTGATGGCAGGAACTGGTGCAGGCTCAGAAAGATTGGTTTTCACATAGTCATGAGAGGCCTGTTAATCCAATCGTCATCTTAATCTTCTAGATCCTCCTGAACCTCATCCCAATTCGGTTTAAAGTGGTAATTAATGCTTTAAGGTCAACTTTTTTTTCAAAGCTTGAATTTTGGTACGCTGGAAGAGCAGCTGAATCTCAAAGTTGCTCTAGCGAGTTTTGAACCCATGAAAAATTTGTTTGAGCCGGGTGATGCAGTTATCAGAGAGCTTGGTGAATGCGCTGAAATTATCCAAACCATCTGACAAGGCATCAAAAGGAGACTCTGGGATTAAGATGAACTTCATCTACTTGAAGCTTTCTTCTTTGAGCCACATCTCATATTTATCCCATAAAGCGTTGAGCGCTCCAAAAAAGTCTTGTTTCAAGGAGTCTTTAGAATCACCTGGAGTAGTAACATGTAACTTGGATATCCTTGGGTTCCGCGGGGCCCTTTGGGCCCTTCAGTCTCAGAGGATATATCACAGGAAGCTAACACCTGGATATGCTTTTGAAGGTCCAAACAAGGTCCACAATCTGATTGAGGCATTGGATCCAGGTAGACTCAAATAGCTGTACATTTTGATGAAGCTGGTCCTCAAGGTAAGCTAAAATTCCACTATCAAGCATAGCAAGATGGTTATGAGCCTCATTGATCAGCTGCTAGTTATCAGAAATGACTTCCTAATTGTCATAAACAAAGGAGTAGGCAGCATTATAGAAATTAGTAATGTTTGTAGTAGAGTTTGATTGAGCCCTAGTTGTCAAGCTACTTCATGGCATAGGTCTTTTATTTGTAGGATGTGATGTATGTATGGATGAAAGAAGCTTTGGAGACAGCATTCAATACCCAGAAATAATTTCTTTTAAGGGTAGTAGGGCCAAGGTATATAAATATCACATTGTGGAAAGCACCGAAGAGGCTTGGGAATGACTGGAGCAGCCTCCTATGGAGTAAATGCCATTCAATAGCTGTTTAATAACCTCTTTGATGTTCTCATCTGAAATAGGTACTGTTCTTGGTCAACAGATGGTAAGGTAAATTGGAAAGAGGCCCAAAACTCTAGAATTTCAGGCTTTAGAGGAGGTACTTTTTACTGAGAGGTGTTAATGCATTGAATTATGCTTCTCAAATGATTGGTAAGGTGGTTTTCTTGAATGCTATCATATCCATTTTTTATGATAAACTTTCTCACTTGGACAGCTTAGAGCCCCCTGTAGTGAGCACCACCTATTTCAGTGTAACAGTTCTCTTGACTGTAGTTGGGGTTTGAAAATGGGCTTAAAGTAAGATCTAGTTGTGTGGTAAATTAAGTTAAAAAGATGGGGTAAATAGACTACTTTATTTGTTAAAATGTATCGATATTTATAGTGTGAGTGGGGACACAATGATTAGAGGACCTCCATAGCCTTATATTTTAAGGATCTTTTACATACTTCTAGATTAACCACCTGGTCAATGCCCTCATTGTTCTGAATAATCCTCATGACTGCAATGATGAGAGTCATGCCTCTTAAATTTTGGTAAGTAAAGGTGCAAATCCAGAAGGCATCTTTAATGTTTCTCATAGGCATGATGCTTTTTAATTAAAATTCTCATTTGTGACTTCAAGGATGGGTTTTGATCATAAGGGCTTAAAAGTCCATTTATCATGCTCAATTCAGATGCAAAGATCTTGACTCACTTATCATCTCTAATCCTGACATCAATCAAGAACTTTTATAAGTATTCTTATCCTGTAGGACTCAGGACCATCAAAGTCCCTAATACCAGCATCAAGTAGTGTCTATTTGTTGGCCTTTATTGTGGTCAGTGTCAATGTGGTAGGGCCCTGTTACAGGTCTCCAAGTCCACTTGTATACTCACCAGCTATTGATATCTTTAATTGGGTCAATGCTTTCTCTGTTCCTGCCATACATCAAATGATATCACCTTTTTTTTTGTTTTTATTTTATTCTCACAACATATTTTCCTTGGGCTTTCAATATAGATAGTGGGTTAATTTTACCTTGCAAGTAGTGCAAGAAATAACTTACATTTTTGGTACCAGCCAAATCTTACTGCCACATAATCCTACAACTAATGGATTAATAAAATTAGCAGATGGGACACCAATATCTTTTCTCAAAAAGATGGCTGCCATTTAGCCTGAGATAAATCAAAATTTGCTCTTATTTTTCTAGATGTATTGCATGGAAGGCTGACCATGGGATGGACACTTCCAAATTTGACCTGAAAGAAACAAAACTTAATAACAGGGAAGGCACCCCAGAGAAGCGATGCTATCTCTTGTTGCCAGCGGGAACGCCACTATGGGGAGGGGAGGGAACGTGTGAGGGGCCGTAGCCACAATTGAACACGTGTGGAGGAAAGGGTCTAATTTGATGAACCAAACTGGGAACCAGGAGGAGAACAGCTGTTGGTGACATGGTGGGAGGTATACAAACATCCACGCCTGAAAGTGGTCCACTAAATGAGACTGGAATCTGTGGACAGCTTCTGGGAGGGTAGGGGTGGAGCCTGTGATGGCATCCAAGACAATTGTGTGGATAGTTCACATAGCGATTGCAACCACCAGAGCACAGAGGGAGGGTGGAAGGAGGAGAGGCCATTGATAAAGCAAACATATCTCTTGACAGACTGAAGGGATGTGTTTGATCCTGGTCAAGAAGACGTTGAACTTCGCGCCATTATACTCTAGAGGTAGGACACTTCTCCAGGCGGTGGAACGGCGTTCCATACTTGCCACACACGACGCAGGATGAGTGTAAAGTGTTAGAGCGCTCAGCCATATGGTACACCTGCCTCAGGCAGCGCCACACATGGGAACAGATTTGAGGCTGCAACAGAGGATGGTGTGCATATTTCCAAATAGTCTTCGGAGTTCTAAAGGAGTAAAGGACGTCCATCATGTCCAGGTAGTCCACCCTGGATAGGACATGGGGCCGTGTGGGGATCACGCCATCTTGGATGGGTAGCCCCTGTACCTCTTGTGTGAACTGAGGAGAGGTGAGGCCTTTCTGAGCTGTGTCCGTTAATATGATTTTTCCACTCAGTGCTCCGCATGAAGAGGAGGATTTGTTTGTAGTGGGTTTTGGTCCCGTGAGGACCTGTGGCCAATGGCGTGAAGCCAGGTATTTCATCAAGGAGTGAGGGTTCAATGGATTGTTAAGACCCAAGGCGCGGGAAGTTGGAGTGGGCCGCGCGGGACCGGTGTTGGGAGGGGAGCATATGGGTGGTGACGGCCGCAATCCAGGTGCCCAGGATCTTGGCAGCATGGGCTTTGAAGTCAAGAAGGCCCATGCCTCAATGATGATGAGGGCCAAACATCACCTCTAGCCATACTGGTGGTGGGCAGCCTGACCAAAGCCATCCTTGCAGCAAGGCATACAAGGATTTGAAAAAGCTTGGGGAGAAGGTGATGGCGTGGGCTCCAAACTAGACTTTGGAGAGAGGAGCATAGAGAGTTGGCTAAAACAAACCTGCCAGTAAGGGAAGTAGGGTGGGCTCTGAGGGAGGCGATGCGCTTCGTCACGTTGTCTAGAATATGACTTTCCATTACTGCTGATGTGTATCCGCCTGCCTCCACCCACACGCTCAGATGGCGGACAGGCCCTATGGTAGGGCGTGACATGAAGGGGGCACTAGTGGGGCGGTGTGGGGTGAGCTGAGGCGAGCACATGTGCGAGCAGATGGGCCGGGCTGGGCACTGATTTTCTGGGGCCCAGCAGGTTTGATACCGACCAGGAGGACTGATTTCAGTTTTGGAAGCGTTCAGTGCAGCATTACTTACCCGGGGCGTCTCCTGGATGAGAGCTTCAAGCATGCGTGCATCTTTTATTATTAGATACCACAACCACGTAGTCATCTGCAAACGCCATCATCTTGACTGGGGCTTGGCCCGGCACATGGACCCCAGTGAGTTGGTCATTTACGTTTCAAAGTAGTGGGTCAGGCTGAAGTTGTATAGAGTGGGCTAAGGGGTTCCCCTTGTTGTAAGCCCCTTTGAGGGCGGACCACTTCTATTAGGAAGCCAGGGCCACGCACCTGGCCATTGTTGCAGATTCTGTGAGCAGCATTTACCCAGTTGATGGGGCTTGAGGGGTAGGCGGAATTGATGGAGGCAGGCCTGAGGTATTCTGACGTATCACATAGCCTTTTCTATCGGTCCAAGAATACGAAGTGCCCCAGAGGCTGTGGACTGGCATGCATTAGCCACAGAGTGTCGTTGTCCCAAATTGACCTTCTGGGCATGAAAACAATTTGTTTCAGCTGGGGAGATGGTGGCAGATGCTGCAATCCCACAAACAGTTAGCCATAATTTTTTGTTAAAATTTTTGTATCCATGTTAGTTAATAAAATGGGGCACCAGTTGGCTAAGTCTAGCTTGTCCCCTTTATTGAAGGTGTGACCCAAGGCCCTTGTCCGCTCCTTGTAGGAGGCGCGTTTCCAGAAGGCTCTGGTTAAGTGAGGCAAGCAGCAGGGGGATATATTTGAAGTACTTTCGCTAGAATTCATATGGAATGCCATCTGGGCCTTAGGCATTCTTGTTGGTGCACCGCGGTTGGCTGTCCATGGTTCATTTTGAAAATCAAATTCATTATTTCTGGGTATCAAATGGTGCAGATGTGGGTTCAGTCGAAATTCCACCACTTTGGCTGGCTGAATTGGATCAAATCAGTATAACTCGGAGTAATACTTTTGTGTTTTGATTGCCACTTCAGCTGGCGTATCCATGAGTGGAATCATCCAATCTTCGCACCTGTGTGCAGGCCACGCTCTGGTGTGGTGCAAAATTTTTTAAAAAAATATGCGGTGCATTTGTCGCCCTTTATGTATGCGTTTGGCCCTGTACTGAACACAAACCCAATGTTTGTGTTGCCTTTTGAGCGTGTGAGGTGGGCAGCTGCCTCCGCCCACTTCCAGCCCCATGCACAGCTGTATCCTGTAGCTGGGATGTTGGACTCCAGGTGTGCCAACTCTGCCAGAGCACGCGAAAATGACTGATGTGGCTCATGAGCATCGGGAGGAGAGGTGGCAGAGAGTGGCGGATGGTATCCTCTTTATAGTTGACCATGTGGAAATGGGGTCCACACACAAAACGGTAAACAAACTCTTTTGCCAAGTTGCTGATTCCACCCAAGTGGAAAATCCTGGCGACGCAAATTGGAAGGGGCGGCTTTTGCACCAATGTGGGGCCTTAGCCACTGTGACAGGTAGGTAGTAGGTTATCGAGACCAGCCAGTGGTCAGAGAATTCTATTTTTGTTGTTTGGAAGTGGGATATGTGAGGTTGGAATTTCTCCGGCGTAAGGATAAGGTCTATGCAGGTCATGGACCTAATTGGCCATTGTGGACGTGGGGTCACATCATGTTTATGAGCAGCAGGACTCACTGCAGCAGCGCATCCATTAACCCAAGGGGTGGCCTTTAGAACGTGAGTTCTATGTGACCCTGGGGGTGCGAGGAGGAAGGCCAAGGGTCTGTTGGTGTGTTAGCCAACAGTTCATATCACCAACTATGAAAGAGTCTGGGTAACAGGAGGATTTGAACTGAGAAAAATTCCCGACGTTCTAATGCACAGGTTGGGGCATAGATGTTGATAATAGTGTGTACCACGTTGGACCACATAAGAAGTGACAATGAGGACTTGGCCATTGAGGAAGAATTCTGACAATAAAAGTTGAAAAAATTGTTTTTCTGAACTAGCACCCCACAGTTCTCTGACCAAAAGGATGGGGATGGGAGGAGCATTGTTTTCCAAGCTTCCTTGGAACCTCATGGACAGTGGGACTCCTGGTTGGCCAGGATATCCACGGGTAAATTTTTGTAAAAACTCAGTTTCCTAGCCCGGGATAGCGAGGCCTTGAGTCCAGCGATTAACATCCCTAAAGTGAAGGTTTTCCCCCATCGCACCTTAGGTGTGGGGGGTGGGCACTGAGCCCACTAGCCTCCTCTAGATCCCCATGGGCCTTCATGGCAGCGCGGGCGTTTGCAGCAATGCTATAGGTAGTTTTGTTGATTTTAGCAGAAAGGTTCGCGTTGGCTTTTGCTTTCACTTTTGTTTCTAACGGCAAACGAATTTTTTGTGGTGCAGATGAGTTTGGTGCACCAACGTTTGGGTCAAAAAATTTCAGGTAGGTTGGACCCCAAGTCAGTATCAACTGGAGCTTGGTTGCAAAGATCAGGTGAGATTGAGTCACCCATCAGGATCCTCAGATTGAGTAGCCCAATTGGCTTGGGCTTCCCAATCTGATTGGTTGATGGATTCCCAAGTTGCTTCCACCACGAAGGTTTCCGATGTCCTTTTGGCGTTGGGAGTGTGGGATAGCGGTGGTGGCTTTGGCCGCTTCCTTGGCCGCGGCCCTGTGGGTCTGCTTGGCCTTCTTCCGCTCTTGCAATGATAGGCTTTACCAGCAGGTAGCAGCCTTGTGCTCCCCACGGGAAAGCCCTTTGGTGCTTTTGATTGGTTCATAGTGCGCTCTCCGCTGGCCATGGCCACCGAGGGGTGCTCTTGGAATGTGACGCCCTCCTTGGTGGGGCATGCATGTACCTTATGGCCAAACGCGTCACAGTGGGTTCAGATGGGGGGCACGCTGTCCATGGTTACCCGGAAAGGATGGGTGGTATGTCCTTCAATATTGATATATGTGGAGTGTGGATCTGGGTTAGGTCCTTCGCAATCTTCTCAGTTGGGGTCAGAACTGCGATGGCTTTGACAGTGCACAGGTGTGGCATCAGTGTAAAAGCATTGCATCTCAAAAGATTGTATTTCGCCATATACGGTGAGACCATCTTTCATGTGTTGCTCTAAAATGGCATGTTTTACCATAGTAGGCAAAAATTCCAATGTGAGGAAAATTTGGTTGGATTTTATACATCAGGTGAATTTGGTTTTGATGACCCATTGCCCTTTGGGGAGGTCGATCACAATGCACACTGCAGCAGCTTCGTCTGCTGCCTCATTGTTTTTGAAATTGAGGTCCAACCAACCGCGTGACATGGAGTGAGGTGCAACGTACACCATGGTCAGGGAAAAAAGTGTGCACATCTCACAAAATTTTTCCAATAAAGCTGTTTGTTGGATGTCAAAAAACACTTGGACTCTGTATTCCACCGATGAGAGTGGTTGGGAGTGCGGCGTGTTGATGTACTGGTTGCATCGCGCTTGCCAGGTGAGGATTTCTGGGGAAATAGTGACTGCCAGATTTTTATTTTTTTCTATTCCGCTGTTTTCTCCAGGGCGTTTTTGAACATTTGAGGCCGCAGGCCTACCACCTGCTCCTCTTACCTTACTTGCCCAACTGCTCCCTGACATGGGCGCAGACTAATCTCCTCTGTGAGATTATCATACTAAAATCAGACTTAAATTAAATAAGTTGCAAAAGTGATTGCAACAAGAGAGAAAAGTTTTAAATTTGCTTTTATTTTTACTAACTTAGTGAACAAGGTATCAGTAGATTATATAATATCTTTTTCAGGCACTCTATGGGAGAGAGTTGCAATTACCTAGAAGTGTGTAACACTTTTAGATATCTCCATAAAAAAAGTGCTGAGTTAATCATGATGGAATTAGTTGTTAAAATAATAGATTATAAGCACTTCCACCAAAGATATTATCATTAATATTATAAGAGAGTACAAAAAAAACTTTTCTCTCTCATTGCAATCACTTTTGCAGCTTATTCAATTCAAGTCTGATTCTAGTTTGATAATCTCACAGAGGATATTAGTCTGCGCCCATGTCAGGGAGCAGTTGGGCAAGTAAGGTAAGAGGAGCAGGTGGTAGGCTGCGGCCTCAAACGTTCAAAAATGCCCCGGTGAAACTGGCAGAATAGAAAAAATATAAAAAAAACTGGCGGTCACTATTTCCCCAGAAATCCTCGCCTGGCAAGGCGATGCAACCAGTACATCAACACGTCGCACTCTTAAACACTCTCATCGGTGGAATACAGAATCCATGTGTTTCTTGACATCCAACAAACAGCTCTATGGGAAAATTTTGTGGGGATGTGCACACTTTTTCCTGACCGCGGTGTACATCGCACCTCACTCCATGTCATGCGGTTGGCTGGACCTCGGTTTCTAAAACAAGGAGGCAACAGATGAAGCTGCTGCGGTGCATGTAGTGATTGACCTCCCTGAAGGGCAATGGGTCATTGAAAAAGTGCACCAGATGGACAAAATCCAACCAAAAATTTCATCAAATTTGACTTTTTGCCTACTATGGTAAAACATGCCATTTTTGAGCAGCACCTGAAAGATGATCTCACCGTTTATGGAGAAATACAATCTTTTGAGATACAATGCTTTATGCTGATGCCACACCTGTGTACCGGCAAAGCCATCGCAGTTCTGACCCCAACTGAGGAGATTGCAAAGGACCTAACCCAGATCCCACACTCCACATATATCAATATTGAAGGGCATACCACCCACCCTTTCCAGGTAACCATGGACAGCGTGCCCCCCATCTGCACCCACTGTGACGCGTTTGGCCATAAGGCACATGCATGCCCCACCAAGGAGGGCATCACATTCCAAGAGCACCCCTCGGTGGCCATGGCCAGCGGAGAGGCGCACTATGAACCAACTGCAAGCAGAAAGAGGCTTTCCCGTGGGGAGCACAAGGCTGCTACCTACTGGTAAAACCTATTTCCCCACAAGAGTGGAAGAAGGCCAAGCAGGCCCACAGGGCCGCGGCTAAGGAAGCGGCCAAAGTCACCACTGCTATCCCACACTCCCAATGCCAGGAGGACATCAAAACCTTTGCAGTGGAAGCAACATAGGAATTCCTCAACCAATCAGATTGGGAAGCCCATGCCAATTGGGCCACCCAATCTGAGGATCCGATGGGTGACTTGATTTCACCTGATCTTTGCAACCAAGCTCTGGTCAAAACTGACTTGGGGTCCAACCTACCCTAAAAAACATTGACCCAATTGTTTGTGCACCAAACTCATCCGCACCACAAAAAATTTGTTCAACGTTGGGGAAACAAAAAGTGAAGGCAAAAAACCAATGTGAACTTTCTTCTAAAATCAACAAAACTACCGATAGCATTGCTGCAAACACCTGTGCTGCCATGAAAGCCCGTGGGGATCTAGAGGAGGCTAGTGGGTCTGGGTGCCCACCCCCTCACACCTAAGGTGCGAAGGGGGAAACCTTCACTTTAGGGATGTTGAATATCGCTGGACTCAAGGCCTCGCCGTCCTGGGCTAGGAAACTGAGTTTTTTACAAAAAATTTTTATCCATGGATATCCTGGCCATCCAGGAGTCCCACTGTCCACGAGGTTCCAAGGATGCTTGGAAAACCATGCTCCTCCCATCCCTATCCTTTTGGTCAGAGCACTGCGGGGAGCTAGTTCAGAAAAACAATTTTTTCAAATTTTTATTGTCAGAATTCTTCCTCAATGGCCAAGTCCTTGTTGTCACTTCTTATGTGGTCCAACGTGGCACATGCTATCATCAACATCTATGCCCCAACCTGTGCATTAGAACGTCAGGAATTTTTCTCATTGGTCAAATCCCTCCTGTTACCCCCAGACCCTTTTGTAGTCAGCGATATGAACTGTTGGCTAAACACACCAACAGACCTTTGGCCTTCCTCCTCCCGCACCCCCCAGGGTCACATAGAACTTCACTTTCTAAAGGCCACCCTTGGGTTAATGGATGCGCTGCTGCAGTGAGTCCTGCTGCTCATAAACATGATTTGACCCCACGTCCACAATGGCCAATTAAGGTCCATGACCTGCATAGACCTTATCCTTACGCCGGAGAAATTCCAACCTCACATTTCCCACTTCCAAACAATAAAAATAGAATTCTCTGACCACTGGCTGGTCTCGATAACCTACTACCTACCTGTCACAGTGGCTAAGGCCCCACATTGGTGCAAACTCCGCCCTCCCAAACTTGCGTTGCCAGGATTTTCCACTTGAGTGGAATCAGCAACTTTGGCAAAATAGTTTGTTACACCGTTTTGCGCGGACCCCATCTCCACCTGGTCAGCCTATAAAGAGGATACCATCCGCCACTCTCGCCACCTCTCCTCCCGATGCTCATGAGCCACATCAGCCATCATTTCGCGTGCTCTGGCAGAGTTGGCACACCTGGAGTCCAACATCCCAGCCACAGGATACAGCCCTGCATGGGGCCGGAAGTGGGCGGAGGCAGCCGCCCACCTCAACGCGCTCAAAAGGCAACAAAAACATTGGGTTTGTGTTCAGTACAGGGCCAAACGCATTACAGAGGGCGACAAATGCACCGCATATTTTTAAAAAAATTCGCACCACACCAGAGCGTGGCCTGCACACAGGTGCGAAGATTGGATGATTCCATCATGGACACGCCAGCTGAAGTGGCAATCAAAACACAAAAGTATTACTCCGAGTTATACTAATTTGATCCAATTCAGCCAGCCAAAGTGGTGGAATTTCTCGACTGAACCCACATCTGCACCATTTCCTGATACCCAGAAATAATGAATTTGTTTTTAAATGAACTATGGACAGCCAACCGCGGTGCACCAAATTAAGAATGCCCAGGCCCAGATGGCATTCCATATGAATTCTATAAAAAGTACTTCAAATATATATCCCCACTGCTGCTTGCCTCACTTAACCAGAGCCTTCTGGAAACGCGCCTCCTACCAGGAGGACAAGAGGCCTTCACTGTCACACTCTTCAATAAAGGGGACAAGCTAGACTTAGCCAACTGGTGCCCCATTTTATTAACTAACATGGATACAAAAATTTTAACAAAAATTATGGCTAACCGTTTAGGGATTGTAGCATCTGCCACCATCTCCCCAAAACAATTTGTTTTCATACCCAGAAGGTCAATTTGGGACAACGTGCACTCTGTGGCTAATGCATGCCAGTCCACAGCCTCTGGGGCACTTGTATTCTTGGACCAACAAAAGGCCTATGATAGAGTAAACTGGGAATACCTCAGGGCCTGCCTCCATCAATTCCGCCTACCCCCTCGCTTCATCAACTGGGTAATGCTGCTCACAGAATCTGCAACAATGGCAGTGCGTGGCCCTGGCTTCCTAATAGAAGTAGTCCGCCCTCAAAGGGGCTTACAACAAGGGGAACCCCTTAGCCCACTCTTATACAACTTCAGCCTTGACCCACTACTTTGAAACGTAAATGACCAACTCACTGGGGTCCATGTACCGGGCCAAGTCCCAGTCAAGATGATGGCGTTTGCAGATGACTGCGTGGTTGTGGTGTCTAATAATAAAGATGCACGCATGCTTGAAGCTCTCATCCAGGAGTATTCCCGGGTAAGTAATGCTGCACTGAACGCTTCCAAAACTGAAATCATCCTCCCTGGTCGGTATCAAACCTGCTGGGCCCCAGAAATCAGTGCCCAGCCCGGCCCATCTGCTCGCACATGTGCTCGCCCTCTCAGCTCACCCCACACCGCCCCACTAGTGCTCCCCTTCATGTCACGCCCTACCATAGGGCCTGTCCGCCATCTGGGCGTGTGGGTGGAGGCAGGCGGATACACATCAGCAGTAATGGAAAGTCATATTCTAGACAACGTGACGAAGCGCATCGCCTCCCTCAGAGCCCACCCTACTTCCCTTACTGGCAGGTTTGTTTTAGCCAACTCTATGCTCCTCTCCAAAGTCTAGTTTGGAGCCCACGCCATCACCTTCTCCCCAAGCTTTTTCAAATCCTTGTATGCCTTGCTGCAAGGATGGCTTTGGTCAGGCTGCCCACCACCAGTATGGCTAGAGGTCATGTTTGGCCCTCATCATCATTGAGGCATGGGCCTTCTTGACTTCAAAGCCCATGCTGCCAAGATCCTGGGCACCTGGATTGCGGCCGTCACCACCCATATGCTCCCCTCCCAACACTGGTCCCGCGCGGCCCACTCCAACTTCTCCCGCGCCTTGGGTCTTAACAATCCATTGAACCCTCACTCCTTGATGAAATACCTGGCTTCACACCCATTGGCCACAGGTCCTCACGGGACCAAAACCCACTACAAACAAATCCTCCTCTTCATGTGGAGCGCTGAGTGGAGAATTCGTATTAGTGGACACACATCCCAGAGAGGCCGCCCCTCTCCCTCAATTTACACAAGAGGTACAGGGGCTACCCATCCAAGATGGCGTGATCCCCACACGGCCCCATGTCCTATCCAGGGTGGACTACCTGGACATGATGGACGTCCTTTACTCCTTTAGAACTCCGAAGACTATTTGGAAATATGCACACCATCCTCTGTTGCAGCCTCAAATCTGTTCCCATGTGTGGCGCTGCCTGAGGCAGGTGTACCATATGGCTGAGCGCTCTAACACTTTACACTCATCCTGCGTCGTGTGCGGCCAGTATGGATCGCCATTCCACCGCCTGGAGAAGTGTCCTACCTCTAGAGTGATATGGCGCGAAGTTCAACGTCTTCTTGACCAGGATCAAACACATCCCTTCAGTCTGTCAAAAGATATGTTTGCTTTATCAATGGCCTCCCCCTTCCACCCTCCCTCTGTGCTCTGGTGGTTGCAATCGCCATGTGGACTATCCACACGATTGTCTTGGATGCCATCGCAGGCTCCACCCCCACCCTCCCAGAAGCTGTCCACAGATTCCAGTCTCATTTGGTGGACCACTTTCAGGCGTGGATGTTTGGATACCTCCCACCACGTCGCTGACAGCTGGTCTCCTCCTGGTTCCCAGTTTGGTTCATCAAATCAGACCCTTTCCTCCACACGTGTTCAATTGTGGCTACGGCCCCTTCACACGTTCCCTCCCCTCCCCATAAGTGGCATTCCCGCTGGCAACAAGAGATAGCATCGCTTCTCTGGGGTGCCTTCCCTGTTACTAAGTTTTGTCTCTTTTGGGTCAAATTTAGAAGTGTCCATCCCATGGTCGGCCTTCTTTACAATAAATTTAAAATTATAAGGAGAGTACACAAGGCAAAAGCTCTTGACAGGTCCTTCCTACATTTAATAATAAAATCTTGTTTTGTAATATCATCACCCTGCTGGATAACCTAACAAACTTAGCACCTCCTGACAAGGCCCATATCATGTCTTTTAAAAGTGGGTTCTGAATATTCATGATAGATGTTGATTAGGGTATCATAATCTATTGGGCTCATGTTAGACATTTTAACCCTTATTATAAGGCTTTCCACTAATGACAAGAAAACAAGTGGTGCCTACTACCCCTTTTCAAATTTAAAAAATCACATTTTACTTTAAGAAATATCCTATATTTGTGCCCAATCTAATACACCTCCTGCTTAGCACGTGGTATATTGAAATACTAAGCTCCTGTGTAGAGAAATCCCTCAACACGACCAAAACTTTAAAAGTACACCAGGTAAGTCCAACAATACTGCCACTCATTTCTCAAAAATCCAAAATTTCTAAAATTTTGATGGCGTTACAACTCTTGAGATATGAATATTCATCTTGCATATGAATTTTGAGATTTCTGAACCCTGATTTTAAATTCCCACCTAATATTTCGCAATATCCATTTTCTTATTTTTTTAGAAATTTGCCTTTGATCAAATATAAGCCTCTAAAGATGGAACATGCTACAACTTGGGAATATTTCAAAAGAATTATTAAATCTAATTGGGAGGCAGCAAATCAAAACGTGCTTCATCACATCCCCAAACCTCTGTTCTCGCGCCACCATGTGGATTAGCCTCTCCCTACCTCAGTTCTCACACCAACTCATGAACTGACCCTCTCCCTCAAGCGTGAACCCTGGAACCCTGCAGCCGAGAAGATGCTGAATTTAAGTCATAAACCAAATAACAGTGTCACAAACTGTAACCCCCTTTTTCCATATATAAAGATCAGTGCTCTTACTAGTGAAGGTAATGGCCTTTTTGTACTATAACAGTTGTTTGATCATGATAAAGCCATTTCTACTCATGAAGTTTTCAATTTTCTTTATTTTAAGAATCTTATATGCACCATGACGCCTTATGAGGCCATTTTAATGAATCCTCAAATATGGCCTTTCCCTCGTCAAATAGAGGACTTGGTGGCCACACTTACAGCAGTTGCTTAGTTACTCTGGTGGCTGATCATAACTCACAGTTTGTAACCAGAGCCAACTTGGGCCCCCCAAATCTTTTACACCTATGTCCCTTATGATAGGATCTTGAAGGGGAACTGTCAGAAATAGGTATATCAGACAAATAAAAATTACTTGTCAAGGATTAAAGTAATAAGCAGTTCAAACGCTCTTTTCCAACATTGGATCTCATTGACATGATCAACCTGCCAAATTTGATTCAATGCTTTAAAATGGACAATACAAATTTTGTGATTCTATAATCGTTAAAAAGAATGGATTGATATGGTCTAGAAACTGACAATCAGGGTGAAACTATATCCAAATCCCAGTTATAAATTTATAATTTCCAGTACAATGAGTCACAATATTCCTGTGAGGAGAGGATTTTTAACTATCCTGTTCCAAAAGAGTTGATGGGATACCCAAGCTCAGATCACCTGGGAACAACTATTAAACTTATAAAACCAGGACACCAAATATCGTGCCTAGGCCTCAGTAGTCAAATGATAATATATATATGTTGAGACACAACACCAGGAAGACCAAGGTCTTGACAATTAGGCTAGACTCCCGAGAGTAAATTTATGACTAACACAAAAATAGGAGTCTAGATCTTGTGGTACTTTGATTTGTAGCAGTTCAATATTCATTAAAAGGTGGATTCAGATTAACAATCAATTTCAAAAGGATTTAATGCCCTAAAAAGATAAATATCTCCTCAAGGAGGTCTGTGGCCAAGATGTCCAAAAATCTCATCTGATATATAGTTAACTGAGTTTTATCAGCATTAAGTATACAAAAAAAGAAACTGAGAATAAAAATGACTATATTTAAAAATGTCTGGAGATGAATTGGGTCATTTTGCTGCTGCATTAAGCCAATTTATTCCATTAAACAGAGATCACCATTGATGGTAGATCTATAACATAAATATGTTAATATTTGGGATTAGATTTAAGATGAATAACGATTATTTTTATAATATATTTCTAATGATGCTCCAATCCTCTTTTTTAAATTAAATGTAACAACCCAATTTTGTTGATTGTGTAACTCTTGATATTTAATTCTGTTGATGTAACTCTGAATACCCCATCACGTGGCCCCTTGGTACTAACATGGTCATTTTTGGCTCTTACTCATCGTTGATACAAGTTAAGTTTTAGGTCAGGTAAGTTAGCCAACTTGAAACCTTTTCTTTAACTACTTCAAGCTTATCCCTACGAATTACACCAGTAAATTTGGATATGAGATTTGACAAATTCAGGTTTATGATAATAAACTGACTGCTGTTCAGCTTTGTATTGAATGAAAAATAAAGATCTTGATTGAGGAGGACAAAGGATTTCTCTACATCACAGAGGCCCCACTCACCCTATAGTAATTGAAGATTTTTAATAAATTATTTTTCCTAATTATGATTTCACACTAAAATTAGCATATGCATTAAAGTTTCTCTGTATTTTTTTAATAACAAATATTGTGATGACCTCAAAATGCTGCTATTGCAGACCCTTTAATTGCAAAGGTGCTTAGCCAAAACTAATTTAGCTATTTTTGCTGCAAAAAGCCATCTAGAAGGAAGCTAGGATCTCCAAACAGAACACTTTGGGCTGAAAGGCCTCAGATGCCAGCCATTAAGCCAAATGAAGTGTGCAACCCTTTAGAACCAAAAAGGGTTCAAAGCTCAAGGCCCTTCCCCTCACCCATATCTCTGACCTAGGGCATACCCTAGACGATAGAAGGGTAGCTAATGCCCCTCTCTGCTTTGACACACACCTTTCCCTAGTCTACCCCTCACCCAAACTCATCTAAGTTTCAAAATCTACTAGTTTTACATTTAAAGAAAATTAAGAAACTCTGTGAAGCCATTGAAAAATCAAAAAGCTCTCCACTATGGTTCCCATTACAAGTCCCCAACAGGGGTTCTACCAGAAGTCAATCTGAGTGGGAAGAACTTACCTAACAAGTCAGATTCGAGAAATAATTAAAAAAGGAAAAGGCAAAAATGGGTATCAACCCATATCCAATTCCAAAATCAAAAAAGTGAATTTTTACATTCAGAAGTCAAGAAAATGATTCAAAGATTGACTGAATTTATGAGTTTATACTAAATAAGAAAATATTGTTTGAAACCGTTAATTAATAGACCTAAAATCATAAAATTTTGTTCTAAACAATTATAGTTTAGTTTTGCAGTTTCCTCTATACCACCATAAGACTAAACACCATACTAATGGTAGGATGTTGAATTATCTCAAACAGGCATCCAGAATTTAATTCTTTAGCTCTACTATAGCAATGAAGCTTAAAGGTTCCATTTGCCTTATAAACAACATTGTATATGAGATGAGAATGGTCTTCATTTATATCATTATTCATGAGCTCTTGTATCTAGAAGGTCCGATTTTCCTTCATGTCAGGAAGTGTGATTGATAGCGCTTTAATTAGGTGGATTATTTGTCCCATTTAATCAAAGTAGGAATATATTTTGTTTTTGAAAGCATCAGTAAAAGGGCAGACATGTTCCAGAGATGATAATCATTGTTAAGAAAAATACACTTGCTATATTATATCTTGCACATTTTGATATTTTAGTGGTGTAGGGCTTCCTTTTTGAGATTCTTGAAGGTGCTAATCCCAGGAAAGCCCAACAGTCTAAACTTGAACCAAATCTAAGACTTTCACAAGTGATTGTTTTTAATTAATTTGTAAGTTTCACATATGTCTTATTAGATAAGGTATTTGTCTTATGATAATAAGGCAAAGGTGATTATTAAAGTAAATCCACTAAATAGATCTTAATAAATAAGAGTTATTTAGTAAATAGATTAGGGATATTTATATGTTATTTCTAACAATACAATACCCATTTAGAAAAAATCAGAATGTAATTTTTTAAGAAAGATATCTGAGTGTAAACCCTTCATTGAATATCACATCAGTATTCATTGATGCCTTTGTAGCTTAAATTTTAAAGGAATTAATGAAAGCTAAAATCCCTATTTAGATGACTTTGAATTATTAGACCAATCTTTGGCAGATCTGTATTAGTAACATCTTGAGTGTATTATTCAATCTGCAGCTTCCTAAGTTATCTGTTGGAAACATCGCTTCATGTCCTAAAGTTAAATTTAATCAGTCAATTAATATTTTAAGTCTAAGATTAATGCCTTGGATTGAATCCAAAATATTCTATTATTTGTTTAGCATCTTTATTATACAACTTACCAGTATAAAAATTGGAGTATCTTCTAATTTTTTTAAAGTAGACTTGATCAAAAAAATTTATTAATGGGATTGCTTGGTTGATATTTTTCTTAGCTTGTCTGATACTCAGGTATCTGGCATCACCCCTCATAAATATGATCAGGGGGTTACTAGCCCAAGACTTAATTATGTATCCATTTTATTGTAACTCCAGCTTTCTAGAGACTTAACTATGCATCTGTCTCCTCAATTTATAAGCTATAATGCAGGGTCCTAACCAGATGTAATCCAATTTCTCTATACGCTGCGCTATGTAGTTGTAGTAGTATAAGACTAAATTGATATCTCAATTTGGGAAAAGGTTGAAATGTTACATTTTTTGACAGGCCAATCTTTATAACCATTTTAACCATATTTTTCATTGCGTCAGATTGGAGATATGTGGTTCTTTGTACTAATCTCCTTAACACTTTTTGTTGCTTTAAAAATATTACTGGTAACTTCTCAATCCAATAGTGAAGGAATGTCAGGCTCTCTTACATATAAAACTAAATGTGGGTATTTTTGATATTATTATTATATCTAATCCAGTAAGCCATTAGTGCACTAGAAGGTATTGATACCAGTGTAAGGGGTGGAAGTAGTCATTTTCCTCAATTATTAAAAATAGAGTACCATTTTCTTGTTCTAAATTTCCATTAGTTGATGGATTGTAGGGTGCTGAGAAAAGCTGTTGTGTCCCTAATTCTGGCTGGTAGGATCTTCAAAATTTTGAGATAAAGTTTCTTCCACTATTGCATAGTAATACCTGAGTTCAACCATGACAATTACAAATATAAAGAGATACAAAACTGGCGGTGGCCTTGGTAGTTTGTGTAGGAATGGATATTGCTTTAATCAATTTCAAGAAGTAATTGTTTCCTTCAAGAATATATAAATTTACTCTCATTGGTTTTTGAAGTGGATTACTACATTTAAACTAAAGGTATGAAATGGATGCTGGAAGGTTGTTGAGAGGTTGATATGATTGGATGATATGCTATACATTACAGCGGATTGGAAATTGGAGTTATTACAAGTCTTGAGGTTGATGGAAAAGTTATATGGATGAAAAGCGAATCAATCAAAGTGTCAACCGCTTGGTGAATCAAGGGAAGTTCTGCCAAACTTTGAGATAGATGAAAACTTCTAGAAAAGGGAAAACAAATAGGAGATTACCAAGCAGAGGATGCATTTGGATTGGGAGACCAAGATTTAAGAGTTAAATGAAAAATTGAGAAGGAGATGTCTTTTGGAGGTTTTGGCAGATAATTCTGCGATTATTAAAGGATTAATAAAGTTTTGATAGGGGCGATTGCTCCATATATCATTTATCAGGTTTTTATTAGAGTCAGCAATCTCCATATTACCTGAATTGGTTGCTCAGTGGCTAATACCCTGTGTAAACCAACTTGGCGGAATCAAGCTGTTATGCCAAAAAATTAACAGTAGTGCTCACTATAGGGATCCACTCGTCAACTGTAGCTTATTGGCACTAGGGCAAAAATGGCGATCCCTCACTCAATATGACAAAACCTGATTGTATTCCATGCTCAATAAACTGAGGAAGCGTGAGAAGCATCCAATGATGAACCAGTACTTTTTACAGTAACAGAGCTGGGTGATGAAGATGTTACACTCGATCTGCAATTAGAAACTTGTCCTGAGTTGGCAGCAGATCAACAAGGTCGCTCTATGAATGTGACCCCTCAGCATTTGCATGGCATTATGGAATGGCTTTTGCAGGGGTATTGACTCTACGAAGATGAGGCGGTGGAGCATGCTTTGAGTTTGTTCTACAATCAATGGGACTAAGAAACCACTACACGTTGTATATGTCCTATCTGGATGCAACTACCATGGGGCTGTCTCGTCAGCTTAGTACCCACGGAACTGGATAGTATTTAGTCGCTTATGTGCATCCATCTATCCGCCAGCTACTGCGTGTGTTGACTTGCCATAATATTGAAATTGTGGACGTCATGCGGTTCATTCAAGTGCATCATATTGATACTCGCCTCCTTCTTGACTGTCTTGATTGCTTTTTTCAGAGGTGCAGGGGGCGCTGGTACAGGTAGACCACCGTGTTGGGGATGTCCGCTGTCAGTTGGACGTTTTGGTTCCACAGTTGAACCAAGAGTTACCTCGAGTGATAAGAGAACTGTTGGATTGGCACAGTCTGTCAGCGGAATGGATTCAGGACATAACAACATTGGGATGCAACACTGAGCGCTTTATGACGGACCTGGAAGAATGGGCAGAAGCGCTTAAAGCTGCAATAGCTCAGATCAGGGAAATGGTTACGCTGACAGAGTGGTGGATAATGGATCATGTTGGTTCTGTAGCAGCTGAATTCAGCCAACTTCACATCGAGTGGAGTAATCAGTGGATGGCTGACAATGCACTCATCCCCTTGTCGACGTCCCACAAATATCTCCAGTTGGTATGTTGGGTTACACAATTGGAAATCATTAGTCATGCCAAGCACAGTCAATCCATTCCTCTTCCATTTATTGAGACGGGAGAGTATGCAGATATGTTAGTATGGCTGGATACCATTCAATGGGCCAACAAGGAACTGGTGAGAGAACAAGCCACCATCATTAACCAAGTAGATGATACTAACTGACAAGCTCGTGATGCTGGTAGGCAGCACGCAAGAATGCAGAGCACAGTGGAAAACGTCCTTACATGACTTCAGGCAGTGGAGTGGAAGCTGGACTTTGAACAGGAATTCCATCGTGAGTTGCAAAATCAGTATGCGATGCTTCAACAGAATTTTAAGGTAGCCAGTGTAGGTGTTACTCAGTTAAAGCGGAACAGATAATCAACAAACATTTTTCTGAGCAAGCCAGAACTGGGGGAAACGGTGCAGTTAGCGGTGAGTTGGGGGAGGAATGCTATGGATCAGCCAATAAGTATCCCATGGGGGTCATGGTAGACCCTCCTCGCAACCCTACTTCTTCTGAGTCCAATTTGGCAGATTTGCTTCCATCTGCCACATCTACGATAGCTCACAGGGAGATGTTTCCTCTAGTCATTTGGAACCAATTTGGCTGCTCCTCGCAGCTGGAGCTCAGAGCAAGGCAAAGCTGTTTAAATCAATTTATACCACCCTTCAGTCATGATGAGAATGTGCATGGCTACTCTAAGAAATTTGAACTCGCTGTGGAAGGGGACTTAGATTGGCAAAAAGCGAAACTGTTGCTGTCCGCTTAGGACGTGGAGAGCGCCGTTCAAGTGAACTGTTACCTTCCAAATAGCTTGGTATCTTATGAAGAGGTAAAAGTGACTGTTCTCTGGTTGTTTTAGGCGCTACTAAGATGGCCCAACAAAAGACTGACTTCCTGACTGTACAGTTCCACCAAAATGAGAATCTGTTAGAATTCACTGAATAATTCTTGGTGGAAGCACATGTGTTAATAGGAGCCAACATTCTATCCACCAAGAATGTAAGTATAGTGATGATGGCGGCAGTCAAACTATATTGGGAATTATATAATGCTTGTTTCACATTTTGGACAAAGATGCGGGCTTATTCAAATCATGAACACTTTATGTCATCTCTCTGCCACGTTCAGCGCCCCCAATGTAGAGCGAAAGACCCTTGCTGTCACCGCAGCATACTCCTTGGGATATGGACCACAGCGACCAAGCTATAAACTGTTGGAACATATTCGTCTATCTTGTATATTCATGGATCCTTTTCGTCCTATGTACGCTCATCTGGCTCATCCCCAACCTTTCAATAATACCATTATTTTTCAAACTGGTCCTTCAGCTTCAAGTGATAGATGTGAACCCTTTATGAATGCTTGCTTCTAGTGTGTACAAAGAGGGCATTATGCAGTTAATTGCCCTAGCAACCAGCAGTTGTATGCGATGCCATCTGGGAAGATCAAGCAGGGAAAATCTTTAGTGGAGTAGAGACAGGATGCTCTACTTCTGCTAATTTAAATTCAATTGTCCCAACGATTCTCAAGAGTCTCTTTGTGTAGGACTCATAACTCAGCCGGATTATTTGCTATACCAACAGCTTCCATCAGATACCCCAGCTTCCATTCCAGAGAGTGGTTATTCACCCCCAAGCTCTGAGTTCCGCCGGGATGTGAAGAAGCCATATTATGGCAGATCCTGGAACAAACCGTCATAAGCAACGCGGAACCCTCAACGGATGTTGCCTCTCTAGTAGGGGTTAATGTAGCAATTCCAGTCGAAAAATTGCTATGGAGTAACCTCATGTTGGTATGGGCGTATCCTCCTTCCTTAGTAACAAAAAGCCTCTGGACGTCCACGTAATAAACACTGATGGTTCTTCTTATTCAGAATGCATCTACTGTGACATTTTCGTTCAGAACACAAAAATCTGAGCTATTATAGACACTGGGGCCCCAGTGAATATAATCTCTACCAGGTTGGTGGCTAAGCTTCCTCTGAAGCTGGATGTGGACCACAGAGTAGTATACGGGACTTTGAGGACACATAGTACTGTGTCCAAAGGAGCATACAGTGCATAGCCTTTGCGATTTGGGTAAGTTAGGGCTTCCGCTCCCGTGGTGGTCCTACCAAATAATAACCACGATATGCTAATTGGTGCAGCCTTCATGAGGAAATCTTGGAGCTGTGGTAGATATGGCGGAGGAAACCCTTAGTATTTTGGAACAACAGATTCCCATTTACTTTACCTCTAGCGGAATCCCAACAGATCTGTTCCACCCCAGTCAAATCAATCTGGCATACAGTGGTGGGGTGTTTTCTGTCCGATATTGGAAGATGAAGCGGAGAACCAAAGCCCTTCCCAACCAGATCTATGAGTATAAAGGGATTCTTCTCCAAGCAGCGAACACTTTGAGCCTACCATCTGGGCATCAGTGCATAATAGGAACCAAGCCTAAAATCGACGTCCCTAAAGGTCTATATGGGGAAATTGTGTGGCCCCATCAGCAATCACAGCTTGAACCAAATGTGGCTCCAGGGCTACTGTTACCTGGGAATGGGGAGGTGAAGTTACTGCTAGAGAATTTACAGAAGGAGATGATAATGATCCAGCTGCACCAAGTGGTGGCTTATCTACAATTGACCCCTATTGATGAGGTTCATAGTATTCATGATTTCAGTTTATGGGAGGACCTCGGCCTAATGGCAAATTCATCACTTGGCATAATGACAGTGGTTTCACGGGAAGTGCTAACTGGATTGTCAGTGGAACAGCAAGATAAGGCGATAACTTCATTTGGAAAATACCGAGATATTTTTACATATGACAATCATGATTTGGGGTGCACCCAAGGTGTGGTACATCGGATAGATAGGGGGATCGCCCTTCCATTCGATTGTGGCCTATTAGAAGTTCAAAGATGGCGGAAGAGGTTGTCTCCAATGAGGTAGATAAACTGATCAAACAAGGGATGCTATAGCTGTCAAACAGTCCATGGGCATCGCCAGTGTTCATTGTAAAGAAAAAGGATGGCACAAATAGAGTAGTTATTGACTATCAAAAGCTTAATAGCATAACAAAGAAAGATTCCTACCCCCTTCCGTGGATTGATGACGCATTAGATTAATTGGGAGGACAAATTATTTTTCCACCATGGATTTGATATTGGGGTACTGGCAGATTGAATTGCTATCACTGGAACGGGACAAATGTGCTATCATCACTTAGAAGGGGTTCTTCCAGCTGACATGTATGCCACAGGGTTTGTGCAACACCCCAGCTACATTCCAGCATTCTATGGATATGATTTTAGGTGAATTGAAGTTGTCCTGTGTCTTAGTTTACCTCACTAAAATTAATGTGTTCTCATGAACGTTTACAGAGCATCTTTACCCATCTGGAACAAGTGTTCCACTGGCTTGCTAATATAAATATCAAAGTCAAGCCTCAGAAGTGTCACTTTTTTAAAGAGCAATTAGAATACCTTGGGTGGACCATCTAGTACTAAAAAATACCTTGGGATCATAGTGGATTCAAAAGTGCTTAATCTGCAGCTGAAAAAGGTGGAAGTGTTAAACAAGATGACTAGCCAAGGTAATAAACGGGATATTCAAGTGTTCTTGGGGATGGTCAGGTACTACTGACAGCTCATTCCTAACTTCAGTTGTATTGGGGCACCGCTTTTTGAGTTGTTAAAGAAAAATGCCACTTTTGACTGAACGGAACAATGCCAAAATGCTTTCGCTGTGTTACAAACTACGTTGGCGAGTGCACCAATTTTACAATACCTCAACTTTAAAAAACAATTCATATTACAAACATATGCATTGCTCTCCGCTATAGGAGCAGTATTATCCCATAAGAACGATAATGGCGTGGAGCGCCCTGTCACATTTTGCAGTCAAATACTAAACTGTCATGAATGGAACTACACTGTGATTGAGCAGGAGTGCTTGGTAGTTAATTATGCATACAAACAGTTTTGGGTATATCTACATGGAGTAAAATTCCAAGTGGTTATGGATCATGCATCCTTGCGCTGGCTGCAGAATCTCCATGAACCTAAATGATGGCTCACACGTTGGGCACTGAAGCTCCAGGCATATGATTTCGAGATTGTACACCAGCTGGGAGCAAAACATCAAAATATGGATTGTCTTTCATGACTACCAATGGTTGCTATTACAGCGAATTTGGCTGACATTATGTATGAGAAGATAATGGTGGACAATTACCATGATGAGCCACCACAAGTGATCAAAGTAGAAGATTGGCTTAGGCAGGATACTTTCCTATACGATGGGAACTATATAAGCGGATTGGACACTTGACGCTGAGTTTCCCTAAACCTTCCTCTAGACCTGCAATTATTATGGATGCTAATCGGTTGGTAGGACATGGAGGATTGCAGAAAACGTTGGAGTTTTTGCAACCCTGCTACTATTGGGAGAGCATGCATTATGATGTGCTGGAAACGGTAAGCTGTTGCCATCAGTGTCAAGTGTAGAAGCCTTTCCACAAGAAGACCACATACCAGCTGGTTAAGCCCCAGTTTGCCTGGCATATTGTTTCCCTTGATGTAGTGGGACCTCTGCCAACTGTCTTGAACAAATCTAAGTATATAATCGTCACAAACTGATTATTAGATGAGGTGGGTAGAGGCCAGGGCAATTAATGACTTTGGAGCGGTCACTTAAGCCAAGTTTATTATGGAGTGCGTTATACAGCAACATGGCTGCCCGCAGTCCATCTTGATGGACAATGGAACCAATTTCACCTTTCACATCTTATCCAAGTTGAATGAGATGATGCTGATCTGAGGAGTTTTGACTACACCCTACCATCCAGAATCAAATGGAATGGTGGAATGGGTCAACGGAACCTTAGTGAACATACTCCATAAATTGGTGAAGGATTGACCCTCAGAATGGAGTACCCTCCTATCTACAGCTGTGTTTGCATATAATATCAGCTATTATTTGTCCATTGGCAAGAGCCCTTTCCAACTGCTTTATGGTCGGCATCTGGATCTGCCTGCTCTGCTTTAATAATGTGTAGAGGACACTAGTGGTGTGGAGCCCCAGAAGTATTTGACAAATCTAACGGAAACGCAGATCAAGTTGCAAACAGAAGCCTATCTACCAGTTTAGCTAAGAAGATTTATGATCAGACAGTTGACTAGAAAAAACAGAGCGGAAAACTGCTGCTTGCTGTAGGAGATCATGTCTTATTCCATGACCAACACGAATTTGGGCATAAAAACAAGTTCTCTAACATCTGGGCTGGGCCATTTGAGATAATTGAGAAGACTGGCATGGATGCCTACACCATTAAGGAACATGCGGGTGGTCAGATTATCAACCAAGTTCACACAAAGTTCCTTCAAGCGTATAAGCAATATGCGCATATCATCCAGTCAAAGGGGGGTAATGTCAAGAAGTTGATATAACTGGATGATATGCTATACATTCTGGCGGATCAGAAATTGAAGTCAATATAAGTCTCAAGATTGATGGAAAAGCTATATGGATGAAAAGCAAATCAATTGAAGTGTTGACTGCTTGGTGAATTGAAGGAAATTCTGCCAAAACTTTGAGATAGATGAAAACTCTTAGAAAAGGAAAAACGAATAGGAGATTACCAAGTGAAGGATGCATTTTGCTTGTGAGACCAAGATCTAAGAGTTGAATGAAAGATTGAGAGGGAGAGGTCTTTTGGAGGTTTTGACTGATAAGTCTGCAATTATTAGAGGATTAATAAAGTGTCAATAAGGGCGAATGCTCCATATATCATTTATTGGGTTTTTAATACAGTCAGCAATCTCCATATTGTCCGATTTGGTTGCTCAGTGGCTAATACCCTGTGTAAACCAACTTGGCGGAATTAAGCCATTACGCCAAAAAATTAACAAAGGTCATTGGATGATGCTTGTACTTAACCTTATGCAGAAATTTTCTGAAAAGTTATGCAAAAATCTAAAAACTTCCACTATAGGATCTTGAATTTCTACTCAGTAGTAGCAATTTATAATTAATTTATAAGTCTTTCTGGCTCCTCAATGGCCCAAGAAATTATTCTTCCATTTTAATTGTTTACCATTCCAAAGGCTATAAGGTTTTAAAAAAGTCCCAACCTTATTAAATAATAACCCATAAAAAATTGATGTCTTGTAATTGCCAGCTTAACTGTTTTTAATTGGTTCATCTTTGTCCTCCAAAGAGTTTGGCTTATAAGTAGGTCATGACTCCATTCAGCTTTGCTGTTGTTCAGATGTAGCAGGGTTTTTAAGTCAATCTATCCACATTTATTTGTCAAGTCCCAGCTCAGTGAGCTATATCCGTGCTGTAATGCTGTAGTTTGAGAATCCAATGGTCTAGCCTTCCATTAGGATCTTTCATATTCTGTAGTTACCTCAAGGAACGTGGTCTATAATTGTTGTGAAAACATTACTATAAAGGTAGGGTTTACTGAGAGTGTCTGAAACTTATGTTCTCAGAGAGGTGGTGTGGAAGGCACTACCACAAAACCTGGGAACAACTCATCAGCAATTGACAAAACAGGGCACCGTAAAGGAGGATGGTATCCAAAGGTCCTAGGGTGATGGTAGAACAAATTTCGTTATTCAAAACCTCATGGAGATCAGCAAAGAGTACAAACATAAGCCTATATGTGAAATAAAATGAGCAGAGCTTATGCTAACTAATTTGACCAACAAAAAAAGTGGTCTCAAAAATCTATATTAACCAATTGGGGGAATCAATCTATTTGGTAAAGCACTGCGCCCAATTGAACTGATAAACGCAACTTCTCATCCTTTGTCATACTGTAACTTGAGTAAATCCACACTTGAGTGATTGAATGTATTTTTTTCTCAATTTAAAAATTTATAAATTAACGGGTTTAAAGTCCCATTCCCCAATTAAATGAAAGTTTCCATATATAATTTCAACGTAACTTGTTTATTTTAATGCCGTGGATGTAGCTCTCCTTTGACCATCATGAGCCCCCAGAACCAACTTGTGCATATCTTGCCTTTACCCAGCGCTGTCTAAGGTGTGTTTCAAGTCAGACGGGCCTGTCAACTTTGTCCTCTTTGCCTTATCACATTCATCATTATTTCTGAAGTATTTACCCTTAATGATGTCATTAAACCATGCCATATGATCAAAAGTGTTTCACCATAAGTAGAACCACTAGGAACTCCTTCTCTATCACATATATTACTTACTCAGCTTTTGAGCATCTTGCTGTAATAAAATACCAGGGGGTGATTGCTTTGTTACCTAACTTTGAGAGAATGGTCTCTACTGCTAGATTGGATGCTTCCATGAAAAGAATGAATTGCTTTCCATTAAACAGACGTTGCAAAGTTGGTCTTCTGATTAGTAAATCATTTATCATCTTAAAACACTAATTTTTTGTTCTAATCCTCCATAAAAAGGTTTTTTGCTAGTAAGCAAACTAGAGCTCAGTAATTTAAGCATAATTGGGTATTAACTGTAAGGTTAAGCTCCTCATTTCTAAAATAAAAGCATATCTTTGGAACTCATAAGTTCAGAAAACTTGGAACTCACTTCAACTTTATATGTATAAGGGTTGGATTCCATCTTGCAATTTTGCATGTCTTAAGAATCCAATTCCTGTTGGAATTCAGTACACCTTATTGGTTTATAGTGTGATGTTAATTCTTATAATTGTTGAAAATTTTATATATCTTAATGTTTGATAAAGGTTTTTAAAAAAAACGTTATGTTATTTATGTAACATTAATGCAACACAATTTGAGATATTGCATGACAAGTTCCATTGCTTGTTAATATGAGGCGTGCATTACATAATCCCTGGGGGATCTGAGTTAAATAAAAACACTTCTGTGCATATTAAAAGAGCATTTTTTGTTTTTCTGGCAATAAATCCATCTGCCAGTAGCCACTTGTGAGGTCATCACAGAGAAGAAAGTTTTTGGAGAGTCAGGCATGGGTATTGTCTATTTAAGGAATTATAGCTGTTAATTTAGTGAGGCTGTTTAGCTTCCTATAATCCATAACTATTTTGCGACCACATTTTTCTTCTTTATAAGTATTATTGCGGACATCCAGGAACTCTGGGAGGGCACATGTAAGCTGGCGTCAATAGTTATTTTAGCTTGGTCTTGATGTATTGCTCCTCTACCTTTGACTTCATGTAAATATACTTATTATAAAGGAGTCAAATGTTCTATGTTAATGCTGTGTGTCCAATTTTTCATATATCTGTGATTGACATCTTAATTGGAAAAGTGATCTTGATAATCTCTAAGTAGTTGATGTACCTTTTCAATTTCCTCAGATTTTATTTCCTGTATATCCAAACCTGAAGTACAGTGCAAATTAAGCTATTGGCGGGTTGGCCCAAATCAAATTGAGTAACAATAAAGTGTATCTTGTCAATTTCTTTAATAGTAATGAATTGTCCTTTTCCAATTTCCTGGTGTTTCTTGGCTATTTTTCGTGTTATGTTAAATTTTCAAAGCAATAACTCAATTGGTCACTGATAAGATGGGTCACATACTCCAGGTGATACTCTTGATTCAGATCTGCTGACTCTGTCAATACTAGTGATGTGAAATAGGCAGTTCAGAGGTATCTTTATGGTTATGTTTGTTTATAACATACATTATTTTCTTGGTTGAATTCTCACCTCTAGTATCATAGAATGTTATGCCATCTACATCATATACAGTTTTAGAAAGCACTTCGTATCTCATCCAGAAGTAGAATAATATATTGGCAAAGCAAAAATAAGGTATCTAGTCAGAAAAAATATTCATTATTATTATTAGTGGTTCCCACCTAATAGGGGGTCATCCAAGCATCTTTTTTGCTTTTTTTAGCACTAGTGGTGCCCAACCCAAAAGGGGGAGCCGCCACACATCTTTATTTGCAAATGAACCGAACAAAGGGATTATTGTAAATAAAAAAATCCTAACATAGCCCTAAGTTATCGGTTTAGGAAACCATATTAGGTGAGAAAGCTTTGGGGAAACTTTTGTTCAGCGCCCGCTTTAGCTGGTGGACCATGGTGGACATCATAGGGGTTGGGGCATCAGCGACATATGGCATAAGGAGGTATAAATGTGGGTTTTCTTCATTAATGAGGCCAGCGGTGTCCATCGTTATCAACATATTGAGAAAATTGATGCTCAGCAAAAGTGATGAGAGCAGGCACACAAGTGAAAAACTTGATGCGCTGGTGGGTTTGGGGATAATTGGGGTCAAACAGAGATGTTTTTGCCGCGTCAATGCAAGCGCGGCTCACTCCAAAAGTGAGCTCCACAATTTTGTATTTTGCATCCTCATCAAAATCATGAGGGAAGTTTAGGATGGGAATACCCTCAACAAGGGGTTCCATCGCCGCATGGAGATGTTGGTGGAGGAGCAAACATCTTTCTTTGCATATTGCCAAACAAAGGAATTTTAAATATTAAAAACCTAACATGATGCTGCAGCGTTAAGCCTAAGCATTCATATTAGAAGTTTAAGAGGGTTCAGGGGTATTTTTGTATTGTGCAAGTTTTTCAGGTGTTGGGCAAAGGCAGAAAAAAGGGGGTGGGAGCATCAGCGGTGTAAGGCATAAGGAGAAAGAGGTGAGGGGTTCCTCATCAATAAGGTCAGTGGTGCACATCGACTTGACATATTGAGCTAGCTGATGTTCATCAAAAGAAATTAGTTCTGACACACAAGTGAATGGCTTGATGCGCTGGCGAGTTTGAGGGTAGTTTAGGCCAAAATGTGATGATCTCACCATGTCAACTCATGCACAGCCTACTGAAAATATGAGTCTTTTAATATCAAATTTCGCTTCATTGGTGAGATCACTGGGGAAATTAAGATGGGAATACCCTCAAAAAGTGACATGATCACCATAGGGAGGACTTGGCGGAGGAGGAAGTTTGTGGGGGCAGCAGCTGCTTTGAAAGCCTTTTAATGAATATTTTTTATAGACTAGATATCCATTAATAGTATGGAAATGGTGTCAGGGAGTCAAATTGGCTTGTCATGTGAAAAATTTAAGCTAGTTGAAGTCAGGTTGACTATGTAGAAGCATTCTTCGTCATTGATCCATTTGAGAGACTAAAAAATGATTTGATCTGGCCAGCGCAGGGCCATTGACAGACGTTAATTGAGTAGCAGATGCTTCTTGACTGAAACAGCGTACCACGGCAAATCTACTGACGCATTAGCCGCCATCTTCTCAGGAATGGTTTGGTGGTTGAGACATGGTTGGGTGGAGCAGTGGGAAGAGTGCCCTCAGCAGATGAGGTAGTAAAGAATTTTTCCCCATGTAAAAATTTAAGTAAAAAGTAGTGGGGCTTACACCAGAGGGAGGAGTGGCAGAAACAGCTTAGGCAGATATTTCTGGGCACTTACATTTTTTAGTGATTGAGAGAAAAGCACAAGAGACAAATGGCGCGGCCATTTTTGATGCTTTTCCAGAAGAGATGTTCAGAAGATCTGATCACATAGTGGGGGGTATCATGAGTGTATGTCATGAATGAAGGAGTGGATCATCACAAACGTGCGAGGCCCAGGGATAATCAATGCCATTTAGAGCTATGAACTGCAGCACAGGGTTGGCGCCATACGCAGCTAAGGCCTCCATAATCTTGTGGCAGAGGCGTTCAGGGAGAGGTGATATGGAAAGTCAGTGAACTAGGCCATCAGTGTGGCCTGTCAGGGAAACTGAAGCGCAGGAGGTCGCTGGAGGTAAAGACACAGGCCAAAGGTGACACAACAAGGCCAAGTGGCCCAACAAAATGAAGAGCCGTCCTAAACGGTCAGTATTGTGTTTCCATATAAATTTTTGAGGCAAAACGCACACCAAACTGGCCACAACCATCAGGGATATGAGGCCCTGGGAGCTGGGAAGGGTGGCGAAAAATCTAAAGCAAAAGGCAGCAAAGTAGGAGGAGGTGGAGCCGGCGGAGCAGGTGGCGGAGTTGGCGGAGGACTCAGGTACAACAGTAGGGACAAACCAGAGAGGAAAACGGACTCCGGCCATTGCAGAACTTTGTAGAGTTGTATTTTTTGGGAAAAAACAAAATACAGGAATTTGCCCAAAATCCTAAACTTTATTATAATGATCAGTGTATCTGAGAAAAGCAAAGCCTTTCTCATCTTGGGACTAAATTTATAGGGGGTTGCTTCACGAAGATTCCAGTGGTTATTGGAATCTGACATGAGCTACAAATTTATCATTTTTCAACAAAATCAAAATTTTTTAAATTTAACTTAATTTCAAAACCTCATATCTTTTGATTTTTTGGGTCTTGAGTTCGATTCCCACCTTGGCTTGTGCCTCAATTAAGCCGTTTTCCTCAGCCCTGGTTGGAAAAGCCAAAACCCATTTTTTGTCAATGACCTTAGATAGGTCATTGATGACCCTTAGGGGTTCTGGTCTCTGCCCCAAGGGCTTGTTGGACTTGGCTTTAGAAGGGCGATTAATTCCAGTAAATATGGCCTAGCTGTGACATGGCTTATCAGGCAAGCAAGTTCATATGGTTGGAATGGGAGTATTTTTTTAAATTGGAGGCAGCTGTGCTGACGCCATGGCGTGTGCCTCACCAGAGAAGCCAAGATTTAAGTACTCCTTAAGGGATGGAAATCTATAGACTGGCAAGTTTGTACACTGCTGTGGCCATCTTGATGATGGCTTTATCTGTGTAGGTGAAGAGGTTCTCATACTTAACCTGAAGGCTGAAATGCAGGTTGCTCCAAGGAAGCACCAGGGGGGCTTCTGAGCACTGCCTGGGAGTGTGCTAGGTGGTTTTCTAGGTTCTGAGGCAAAACGTAACGAACAGAAGTGTTTGTGGGGATAGCTGGGCAATCCAAGGGCATTTTAGCAATGCCTGATAAACGCCAGTAGGCGGCGCACTTCCTCCCCACATGAGGCAATAGGCGTGTCATGGTTGGATGACATAATAGTAGGCACTGATGCTAGGGATAAGGCTGGGTGACAGGAGGCCCAGAAGATGAAGCTTCAGGATCTCCCTGACCTAAAGCACACCTTAGATCAACGCTGAGTGCAAGCCAAGCATGCCCAGGTTGATACTAATGGGGTGCAAAACGCCCAGCCTCTTATCTCGGCTCAGGCTTTGAAACAAACGATTTACATTTTTAATGAAGATGGTTCAGTTCGCTTGGTTGGAGAGCAAGGGTTCGAGTCCCACTCCAGCTATGAAATTTTTGACTGCAAGTAAAATAAGGCTTCAATTGATTACTTGAGTGAAGGCACTTTTGGTGTATTTTACCAAAACGGATGGAAGCGTCTGTTTATTGGATCATCAAGGCTTGGGCGCATTTCCGCAGAACCCAAATTTCCCTGGCACATTTTAAATACATTTTTGTGACCAACATTCCTTGTTGGTCGACTTCCTTTAAATAAAATACCCATTTTTTGTTTAACTTATGTTTCCTTGGGCTAACTTGGTGGCGGACCTCTTTGTGGAGGTCTCCAACTATGTGGGCCACTACCTTCTATTGCAATACACCAAAATCCCAGGTGCTCCCTTGGGCTGCCCAGGTCCCCTCCAGATTGAGGCACCCAAGTTCCAGGACGCCAAACTACACTTGATTATGGACTCCCCTCTGGGGTCCACTCAAGCTGTTATGTTCCTAACATACCTGATCTTATATTTTGCGTTCTACACCCTTGCCTGGGGTACCATCGGCACAGACACCATTTGAGGTGTCTTCTTACCCTTTTTATTAATGGCTAGTTCCTTAGCAATGTGGGTTTGCATCCCACATCACCTTGCTGGGAATGAGAGAGTTACAGACACTCTCTTGACATTAGTCAACCAACCCTTCTATTATACAAGCATACGAATTATCCGTGTGGGACTTCCAATATTAGTAAATTGGGTGTGCTGGCCATTTGTCACTGCCGTGATGGTGCTCACCACAGTTTTCTCATTAGGTTTTGTATTAATACGTCTCATTGTTATTTTTGCAACTACCAATTGGGAAGTGTCCACCCTTCTTGCTTGCACCTGGTGGTCTCAGACTTTTTGCGATCATCTTCTCAAAACCCTTTTGGGTAGTTTCCCCGCCCCAACCCAGAAGGGGCTAGGTAATTGGGCCATCATCGGATCAAACCATATAAATATGGGAACCAAAAAATCGCGCGCGCTTCTTAAAATGAAGGAATCTTATCCTTATCATCCTTCAACTCCTTCTAAAATTGGAACTGTACAGGGGTCTAGACCCAAGAAGGAAGTAAAGGTTTCAGATGATTCTGCTATGATGATGTCACCCATGGCCATCCCTATAAATAGCGCTTCCACAACTATTGATTTTTCCTTGAAATGTTAGATGTTTCCCACTGATTTTCTCCCCATCTTGGCAGAAATTGGGAACATCGGAGGTTCCAAATCTGAATTTAGCAAAAAAAGGATTCCATTATTGTTTTCTCTTCCCAACACATTTCCGAGGCTCATGCTGAGGCATTAGCTCTAGTCTTGGGGGTGATGGCCTTGGATAGCAATGCACCCCAAACCCTCAGAGTGAGTATGGGTTTGTTAGAACCAGAAAACGCGTTTTATAATGCAAACAATTATCTCAAACTGAACCGTTTATTTGCTCTTATGGTCTGGATGAGGACTCCATCGCAGTATATCAGATTACTCCTGAGAACCCTCGTTTGACCCCTACCATGATTAGGGGCTCTCAGGAATTGGTAAATGAACTTTGTCACAAATACAAGGATGTATATGCACCTGCAGAAGGTGTGGTAGGATATGTGGCCTCAGTAGTAAGAGTGGCCCACTATCCTTCCCCCTTCTATGATCCCAAAACATACCCTAATGGCTTGTTCAAGCCAGAGGAAGAATTTTCTGGTGAGTTGATGGCATTTTCTGCGTTGAATAAATCCCATTCTGGATACTTCTTGTTAACTGCTACCCTTACATCCTCTTATGGAAAATTCAGCACAACTATTTTGGTGGATACTGGTGCTTCAAATAATTTTATTGACCAAAACCTTGCTGACTACCTTGAGTTGAGTTACTCACCAGGTGGTATGGTTAGGAGTGGAGCATCTCAAGGTATTCCCACACTGAACATCATGGAGTCAGTCAATTTCCAGGTAGGTTCTTATCTATTGTCTGACCAGTTTCAAGCTATCAAAAACCTCTTGTTTCTCATCATTTTGGGTTTTGAGTGGTGGCGAAAGTTTGACGTCAGAACAGATTTGAAAGAAAACACTCTATCCTTGTCTTTAACAAACAGTCACCAGTTGATTGTTCCTTTGTCTGAGGATAACGCCCCGGGAAAATTACCCCATTGGCCCAATGTTCCCTGTTCATATCTTGCCCCTTTGCTGAAGCCCACTGTGAGATTTTCCTTACCTTCTTGTTTGGAGTAGTTGGCATCTTCTTTTGATGCAGCTTCAGCTAGTACGCTACCAGAACATTCTGAGTTTGACTGTGAATTTAAACTTACTGTGGATCTGATGCGTATTTCTTCTCCCATATACCCATTGACTGTCCGAAAGGAAGAGGTTTTAGATGTATGGGTGAAGGAGCAGTTGGCTAAGGTTGCCATCTTTCAGCATACCTCCCCAGTTTGCTCCCCACTGCTCTTTGTGGAGAAGGCAGATGGAACTTTACGTCCATGTGTTGATTATGGGAACTTAAACAATGTGACTGTACCTGACCTCCATCCCATCCCTTTAGATTCCCAGATTGCGCGCTATGTGGAAAAGGCAAAGGTCTTCTCCAAGATGGATTGCCTCAATGCGTTTAATCAAATACGTATAAAGAAGGGCTAGGAATGGTTAACCGCATTCCATACCAGAAAAGGAATTTTCCAGTTCCAGGTTATGCCCTTTGGGCTTAAGAATGCTCCTGCCATCTTTCAACGCCATATTGATGCAGCTTTGGGGGACCTGCTGGGGTATGCATGGTAGCTCACATGGATAATATTCTGACATTTTCCCCTGACATTGAGTCCCATGCAGTACACCTTTGGCAGGTGGTGGAGCATTTGAGGGCTGCCAATTTTACGCTGAAAATCAGTAAGTGTGAGTTCTTTATGTCCCAGGTCACCTTTCTGGGCAACGTCGTGTTTGACCAAGGGCACATGATAACTCCAGGCAAGGAGAAGGCGATTTGTGAGTGGCCCACTCCAACTTTGGTCAAAGAATTAAGGAGCTTTTTGGGGACGTGTACGTTCCTTAAGAAGTTCACACCAATCCTTTCTGGAGTTGCGGCACCTTTTTATAAAGCAAGTGTGGCAGATGTACTCCAATGGTCCCCCGTTTTGGAGGATGCCTTCCAAGCAGTAAAGTGTACGTTGTTGTACACTTCCGTTCTTCACCATGTTGACCCCAATAAAGAATTTATTGTTGCTTCAGATGCCTCCAACTTCGCCATAGCGGTAGCCCTATTACATGTAGGTGAAGATGGAATAGAGCATCCAGTGGGATATTTTTCTAGGAAGATGTCTCTACCATAGTTAAACTACGCCTTATAAGATAAAGAGTTATTAGCGGTGGTTGAGGCGCTGACCTATTGGCGTCTTCACTTGCATGGCTCATCTTAACCCTTCTGCATACGTACAGATCACAATGCCTTACTGTACTATCGCGCACCTCATGGCTTAACCCCACAGCAAACCTGATGGCATAAGACCCTTGCCCAATTTGCGCTTTCTTATGAGTTTACAAAGGGCAAGGAGAATGGTTTGGCGGATGCTTTGAGCCGTAACCCTGCACTAGTTTCTAATCCAAAGGAGATGGAGGTGCATAATACCCATTTCTTGATTCCACCAGGTAATATTGTGTCTCAACTTTCATCTCCCTTAACCAATGGCCAGCGCTCGCTCCTCTAGAAAATGCGGAGGAATCTGGTATGTTCATAAAGGTTGTCCTTTCCCAGCCTTTGTCGGCTGAATATATGATGGTCCTTGAAAGAGAGCGTTGAATCAGGAGGTATTACCAGAGGTTATCACGTAAAAGATAAGATGGTGTGGTTTCAGGGGCGCTTGTGGGTTCCTGCTGGACCACTTCTCCTGGAAATCATCCAGGACCATCATGACGGAATTACCGTTGGTCATCATGGGAGGTGCGGACCCTTGAGCTTATCCGCCACACTTACAATTGGATGGGATTAGCCGCTCAGATAGGCAGATATTGTAAAGAGTGCCTAGGCTGCAACCAAATGAAACTAAATCATCAGCCTTTAGCAGGGTTGATGGTACCAGTTCAAAAGGCTGATGGGCCTTGGACTTCCCTATTGGTTGATTTTATTGTCAAATTGTCTATATCCGATGGCTATGATGCAATCATGGTGGTGGTGGACCGTTTTACAAAGTTCGCCCGCTTTATCACTTGCAGACCCACAGTCACCGCGGCTGAGATTGCTATACTGTTTGTTACTACTGTGTTTGCTCTTCACGGGGTCCCTCAAGAAATTATTAGCGATTGGGGGCCCCAGTCTACCTCTGTCTTTTGGGAAGAGTTGTGTAAGACTCTTCAAACCCGTCCCTGCAATTCAACTGCCTATCACCCCCAATTAGATGGGCAGACAGAACGAGTGAATGAGTGCCTTGAACAGTTCTTGCGGTGTTACACTGCCTCAGATCACTCAGATTGGGTTTCCCATCTCCCCATGGCCCAATTCAGTTATAACAACGCACAACATGCATCAACTGGTTGTTCCCCCTTCTTCGCTAACTATGGCTTCAATCCCGCCTTGAACATGGAGCCCAGTTGTGGATTCAAGGTGGAAGCGGTGGTGGACTTTGCAAAAATGATCAATAAAGTACACCAAGGGGTGAGCACGAGTTTAGATGCAGCTATGCAGGCTTATAAGGAGCATGCTGATGGTAAGAGACAGGTTGGACCTGCGTACAAGGAAGGAGATTTCGTGATGCTGGATGCTAAAAACATCCCAATCAAGTAATTATGCAAAAAAAACTGGGACCAAGGATTGGGCCATACCACGTTGTCAAAAAGGTGGGCCACACCTTGTACCAGTTGGAACTTCCCCCCTCATTTCGAATCTTTTTAGTATTCCATGAAAGCAAGCTCATGTTGTTTGAGGGCCCCCTCAAGAAACTCCCAAAGCGTATCTCGTGGATGGGGCGCCAGAATGGGAAGTGGAGGAGATTGTAGTCTCTCATCAGGTAAAAAGAAGACTCGAGTATCTTGTATCCTGGAAGAGATTTGATACAGCGGAGAACAGTTGAGTACTAGCGTGCAATTGCGCTCATGCCCAAGATTTAATCATAGCAGTCCATGAGCACTTCCCTAAGGCTTCAGGATCAAAGTTTAACCAAGCCGTTGCTGCTTTGAAGTTGGCTCATCCCTCAAAAACTTTTCCTTGGCAAATGCCCCTGGAGGGGGGTGGAGCCCAAAAAATAGGAGAGAGTAATGTCATGTTTACATGAATTCATAGAGGGTACCAACAGCAAGGACAAAACTGAGAGGCAGGAGGTCCAGAAGGTGAAACTTCAGGCCTTTCCTGATCTCAAGCACACCTTGTATCAACACTGGATACAGGCTAGGTACGCCCAGGTTGGTATAATTGATGTGCCTAAACCCAGCCCCCTGTTTCAGCTCTAAGGTTAAAACAAATGAGTTTTTGATTTAATGATAATGGGACAATTTGGTTAATCAGGGAATGGGGGTTTGAAACCCGTTCCATTTACAAAATTGCGAGCTTGGGTCAGGTTCAACTTCAGTCAATTACTCAAGTAAACTTGATTTCAAATTATGTGGCCCTTTGGACAGAAGTGTGCATTTATCGGTGCACCAAGGCTTAGTACCACTTCCACCGATCCAAACTATCCCTGAGTTGGCTTAAGTATCTTTTCTCGAGACAACATTTCATGCTAGTCATCTTCCCAAATAAACCCCATAGTTGTTTTACATTTTTCTATATGCTGACTTGTACGCACCTGTGCACAGAACTCTTTGAGGAGGTCTTGAGACGTGTTAGCCAGTTTATTTTGTTTAAAATTTATCAAAGCTTCAGGTACACTGCTGGTTCTACCAGGTTCCCTCCAAACCCAGTCACCAGTGCACTCTACCCCTGTACCAAACTTGGTTATTGACTGCCCTCTGGGGCATGGCCAAGTTGAAGCATGCTCAACTTATTATTTCTTTTACTAGGCTCAACACCCTCGCCCTAAGTCTCTTTAGCTCAAGCACCCTCTGCTGAGCTATTTTTATTATTACAATGACTACTAGTTCCCTTGCTCTGGTCCTGTGCACTGAGCACCACTGTGCTGGTTTTTGGAGAGTTATAGATACTCTCTTGATAATGATAGCTGGCAAGAACTTGTAAAGTAATATCCTTATTGAAAGGGACATGGTTTCCTGGTTCAGTAGTATAATTTTCGTCCAGCTTAGACTAGAATACCTTTAAATCTAAATTATTCTGGGTAAATTATAGATGCGTTTGCAGCCTTTTTTATATCTGATGGGTTTAATTATGTCATTAAATATAATAACAATAATTAAGGAAAATTGAAGCTTAAGTTGTGGTTCCTCTTTAGTGTAATAAAGTGTAATGTATTGTCCCAAAAACATACGGACTTTTTCTAAAATTAGTTTTGAGTCCATTTGCCCTCATAAAATAGGTGCCAATTAAGAGTTAATATTCATGGATAGAACAATATCAGGGGCTGAAACTAGTAGGGTACCTAATTTTAGCAGCAAGTACTATAAGCTCCTAATGAGATAGTGGCTTTGGGTCCCACGGTTCCATATTCCTTATTATAAAAATATATGGGAAAAGTCCGCAGTTGGTTCATTAGTTTTAGAGAAACTATGGTAATATGCTTCCATGTAAAAGTTGCTTGGATATTGAAGTTTATGTACAATGATATCGATATAGGTGAATTTGGAGTGATAGTTATCTGAGCCAATAAGCATATAAAAGATGGAAGTTCTGCTTCAATCAGGTAAGAGCTTAGATCCTCATAATCCTGTGGACGTTGGGGCATAGAAAAAACAGCATTTGCAGTCATCTTATGCAAAGTTGATTTCTATATTATGCCTTTGATTTACCTAGTGGGTGAAGTGACACAAATTACCATTCTCAGTGTACTATTTCTCTTAAGTAAAGCTGAGGTTTAAAAAAGGACAAAGCGTTTAACTGGTAAAGAGGTCAATAAAGACGAAAAGATGGATCTAAATAGACTAATTTATTGAGTTAGAAAGTGTCAATATTTACAGGATGTGTGAATAAGTGATGCGTAGGGGGACCTCCAAGGCCCTGTACAATCATGATCTTTCACAGTATTCCAAATTGACCATCTAGTCAGCACCCTCATTGTTTTGTGTCATCCTCATGACCACAATGGTGGGGTTTGCACCTCTCAAGGTTCAGTAATAGGGGGTGAAATTCCTGAAGGAACCTCCATCTATCCTTGTTCATGTGATGCTTCCTGACTGAAATGCTCATTAGTGCCTTCAGGGACAGGTTTCATTCATGATGGCTCGATAATCAACTTATTGAGGCTTTTTTGGGAGTATGAATATTGATTCACTCATCATCTTGAATCCTGACAACGCCCCCCTCAAGTTCTTGTCAGAGGTGTATATGGCCTAGGACTCAGTCATGCGCTCAGTTCACCACTGTCCCTTGATTGACATCAGCAATGTAGTACTCCAAGTTCACATTATAAGTGCCTTATAAGGTCCAGTCCATAGAACATCAATCTAGTTCTGTCAACCTCCAGGTCATGGTGATATAAGAGAATGAGGCACCTAAGTGTAAAATGTTAAGGAGGGTCAGACGACATTAAATTAGGATGTCTCCTTTTCTGTGGTGGTGACAATGCCTTGCGCGGCTAGGGCTTGAAGCTGGACAACTTCACCAGCTAAGGCCCTCAAAGTCAAATTAGAGTTCTCAGGCTGGAGGTATTGAGCAGGGGCTGAACACTACTTGGTAATCAGGGAGTACGCTCATATAGAGCTTTAAAGGAGGACATCCTGATGCTTTGATGGCAGATTAATCAGTAAGTGAGCAGGGCGCTGGTCAAGTAATGGTTCCAGCAGTTAGAATCTGAGGCGGTCATCTTCAGCAAGATAGAGATGAGCATTTCATTCTCATGTTCCACCGCCCCGTTTGTTGAAGTGAGGTAAATTTAAGTTAAACTCTGGTTAGTTCAAACTAAGAAGTTAGTTCTTGGACTACCCGCAAGGAGAAATTTAGCCCATTGTTTAAAAGCAAAATTTTGTGTGCATCCATGCTGGGTGGAAATAGATTGAATAAGGAATAGGGCCGTGGCTTTTGCGGTGGCACAGGTACTGAAATTGCTTCTACCCATTAGATTAAATGATCCACAGCTAATAGAATATATTTATAGCCGTGTAACCCGGTAGGCAGTGGGCCCACTACATCAATGCTGATGACATTAAAAGGTCCTGCCGGAGTCATGACTGAAATGCTGGTACCAGATACTGGCCTAATCTTAGGATTGAAAAGTCATAAAAGCCTCAAGGATGTCTTGGATAGGCTCAACATTCAGTCCCAGTAGCATTCTTCTTCGCCATTCTTGTGTCTTTTTCACTGTTATGTTACCAATCATATGCTTCTATGATAATATCAGATTGGAAAGAAGGGAGAATGTACGGAAGCCATTTCTTATCTGATTTTCTTATACACCATTTCCTCTTTACTTTGATTGTCTCAGGTCATTTTTCAGAGCTCGTCCTGGATCTCAGTTGTCTCCAACTCCCATTGCTTAGGCTGGCCAAATAGATTGTACATTAAGTCTTTCTTGGGATCAGGTCAGCAAATATTGTCATCCTTAAGAGACCATTAGCGTTCTAATGAATCGCTCCTGTGTGATGAACTATGATAAATTGTAGTTCTGCAGCACTTGGGCCCATATTGCTAACCGGCCATCTGGATCCTTCATCTTCTTTAGCCATCAGAGCGAGGATTGGTCAGTAATAGTGTGAAAGGGGTGTTATATAGGTGAATCTATAAATGCTTAAATGTCAATAAAACATCCAGATACTCATGCTCAGTAATGCTATAATTTTGTTAAGCTTTGCTCAGGGTCTTGCTGAAGTATGCCACTGGATGATTTACTTGATCTTCATCATGATGAGCTAGGATGGCCCCAACAGCGAAGTCACTAGTGTCTGTTAACAGTAAAAAGGGGCGATTGAAGCGTGGATGAACTAAAATAGGTTTAGTACAAAGTATGGTCTGCAACGCATGAAACGCCTGTTCCTGTTCAGAAAGCCACTTAAAAGAGATGTTATTCTGTAGTAGGTAGAGTAGGGACTCAGCTAAATTGGCAAACTTAAGAATGAACTGACTGTATTAGCCCACTATGCCAGGAATACTTGAATATTAAGGCCCTGAGGACGCGACATCTTCTTGATGGCATCAAATTTATCTGGGATGGGCTGGATACCATCATTTGAGATTTCGTGTCCAAGGAACTCTATTTCAGATTGGAAAAACGAGAACTTTAAAGAGCTTGCGCTTTATTGAAGCCTTTCTAAGATGGTTAAAGTCTTCACCGGAGGTGTTCCACATGACCATTAAAGGTTTGTGAGATAACAGTGATATCATCAATGTACATGAGGACACAGGATAGTATTAGGTCCTAATATTCCATTTATAGAACGTTAAAAGGTGGTAGGAACATTTTAAAGGCCCTGAGGCATCCTCGTTGGCCTGAATAGACCCTTGTTGGCTATAAGCGCACATTTGGATTGATTTTTAAGGTGAGCTCTACTTGCCAATATTTGCTAAAGATATATATAGCTGAAAGGTATTGCACCTGGCAATAAAATGGAGATTGTCATTAATCCTAAACAAGGGATAACTTTCCTTCTTGGTAATGGAGTTAATCCATCAATAGTCCATCACCACGTAATGGCTTCCATCCAGCTTCTAAACTAACAGGAGGGGGAAAGCCCAAGGACTACGCAAAGGCACCAATAGCCTGGCTCAAGTAGTTTCTTGCTAAAAGCCACATGAGCCTCTACAACTTTACTTTTTTTGGTAGGGGCGTGACCATATATGGAGCTTCCACAGTCTCTATGTGATGCAAAATGCCATATAACTGCCAGAAATCGTAGGTAGAGGTTGATAGAGAGGTCTGAGTATTCCTTCAATAATTGCTTAACCTGAATCTGTTGTACACTAGTGATCTCCTTTACAAAAGAGTTTTCAACTAGAGCCACTGATAGTGTTTTTAACCAAAATCACATAAACTTCCAAATCTAAGGATGTCATAGATGGCCTCTACAGAAAGGATGTGAACCTAAACAGCTGGAGTATTAGGCCCCGCTATCCTAGGTTTGTCAGTGAGGTTAGCCAATAGCACTAATATGGATCCAGCTTAGGAAGGATATAAAATTCCAGGACAGGTCAGAATCTCTTAAATGGACAGTTTATCCAGGATTCAGAATTAAAGCAGTTGTCCAGAGAGAAAGTTAATATGGACCTGGGTGTTAACAAAAATCTAGACTTGGGTGGTATAATGGTTGTCTTAGCCTAATAGATTGCATGCCCTCTTAGCCATCTACCTCAGGAAGGATATCTATATGCAAGAACACCTTACACGATACTTGATCCTGTCAATCTAAGCCTTTGATTTCCAACACAAGCCTAACTTTGACCTCTGTCTTAGCATTGCAGGAGGTTTCAAAACCGGTGGGACCCAGTGTCCTAGAAGGGATGAGATCCCCCATCATAGTGTATGACAGCTGAATAATTTTGGAGAAACTGAGTTTCTAGGAGAAGTTCAGAGCTTGGGTTGTTTAATGCAATGGCGGGGGTATTCAGAAAAAGCTTACCAAAGCAAATGGGTTGAGAAGAATAGACCCCAATGAATTGAGTACATTGCGGCCCCGCTGTGCTATATTCCATGTAATGAGAAAAATCTGGATAAATCTTGATGTGATTTATTAATTTAGAAAAAAATGACATTCACTGGGGAAAGACTGTCAATAATGACGTGAACAGGAATTTTGTGGACCCAAACAACGAACGTGTCCTAAGCTCCTGAACTGCGGGGTTAGAGTTAGGATCATCTGAGATTCATCGGATGAAAAGTAAGCAGTATCAAGTTCTTTATTGTAAACGGGTACCAAATCATCTTCTTCTGTTAAAACAGTAATAGGCTCATTAGATTTTGCTAGACATTTTTGAGGCGGTACAGGGATATCTTCATGGAATGCCTCACCCTTCATGCTGATGTCCCTTTTCCAGCCTCCTCGGAAAGTCTCTTCAAACAATTCTTGGAGCTATGACGGAATCCACTAAAGTAGGAGCATCAAAGTTTGAGACTCTTCTGGTTTTTGACAACATGGGCTTGAGGGCGAACGGAAGAGGCGCATGCAGTAGACTTGGGGTGCAAGGTAAATGCAGGAATTTCATTAAAAAATTCCTTAAGTTTCTGAATACAGGTGAAGCTATTCTTTTGGCCAATCATGTGCATCTTAACCTCAGGATAAGATCATATTTCAAAGATGACCGCAGTTATGGCGTCTAAGGTAATAAAATTAGTGGTTACAAAGGTTTCTCTTGTCATAGAATCGGCTGGCAAACTCCACTGGACCTTCTCCTTTGTTCATTCAAATTCCCATAAACTCCTGTTTCTGAATGCCAAGATTTAGTTGCTTCTGAATTTCCTGGATTAGAGCGAGTATGGACCTGTTCCCAGGTATGGCATTCCTTGATATGTAGAGTCATAACTACGGGTGGTACTATTTAATCAGATATAAATGTGCTTCACCTTATGCCAATTCGTGGCCTCCTCCATCAAGCTTTCATAATCATACAGGAAGGAGGAAATACTTCCCTACCCTGAAGTGAGCTTCTCTTTATATTAGGCTTTAAGTTAGTCACAAGAGGGGTGGAGAGAGTATTGATGCCAAGAACTGGTGCAGGCTCAGAGATCTCAGTTTTCCACATAGTCATGAGGGACTTGTTGATCCAACTGACATCTTAATCCCTCCAAATCCTCCTGAATGTCATCCCAATTTTGTTTTAGAGAGGGAATGGAAGCTTTGTGGGCTTTCTGCTCCTTTAGCGCTTGAACCTTAGCATGTTGGAGGAGCACCTGACTCTCAAAGTTGCCCGCCTGGGCTTTAAACCTGTGACATGCTTGTTCAAATTGTAATGCGACAATTGATGAGCTTGTGGAGGCAAATAAATCATACATTTGATATGAAATGACTTAAATTGAAACTTTAGGATTGAGATGCACTTTATCTATTAGAAGTTTGCAGCCATGGGCCACATTGCATATCTGATCTCATAATGCAGCAAGTGATGTAAGCACATATTGTTTCCATCAGTTGTTATGATCGTCAGGTGTAGGCACCACAGGACTGGAAGGTCCTTATAGCCCATAGGGACCTTTGGGCCCTTCTGTCCAATCAGGACCTCTGGTCCCTAGGGCCCTATGGGCCCTTCACTTCCAGAGGCAATACCTTGGGAGGTTAACTCCTGGTAGTGTTGCTGGAGGGTCTTTACAAAGTCACCAATCTGGTGAAGGTGTTGGTTCCAGGTGGCCTCAAGGAGATGCACATTCTGAAAAGTGGCCCCAGAGGTAGCTTAATGTTTCACTTTTCAACATGGCGAGCTAATTATGAGCCTTGTTAATTGATTAAAGGTTATCAACAATTACTTCCCAATTGCCATGAACAAAGGAGGAGTCAAAATTATAAATTTTAACAATATTTGTATGTAAAGTTTGAGTAAGCTCAAGTTTTCATTATCCTTCATGGTGATGCAACCTGACTATTTGTAGGAGGTGGTGTACGGCTGTATGGATGAAGTTTTAAAATAGTGTTTGGTGCCCAAGGCCAATTTTCCCAATGGTAGTAGAGCTGAGGTATATAAATCTCACATTGTGGAAGGCACTGAAGAGACGCTGGAGTGACTGGAGCGTCCTTCCACAATTAGATGTCATTCAATATTTGTTAAATAATCTCGTTGAGGTTCTCATAATGGAGTTTGGTACTTATCATTGTCAACGGATGGTAGGTTAAACTGGAAGTTAGCCTAAAACTAGGTTTTTAGGCTAGATATGAGGTACCTTGTACTGTGAGTTGTTAATCCATTGAGTTAAACTTCTCAACTGATCAGGTTGTTTCTTGATTGGTATTATTCTCCATTTTTTGTGATAGACATTTTCACTTGGACAGCTCAGAGATCCCTGTAGTGAGCACCACTTTTTTCAGTGTAACAGTGCTTTTGGCTGTAGATGGGGTTAAAAATGGGCCCAAAGCTGTAAACTAGTGGAGAGGTCAATAAAGATTAAGAGATGGGGCTAAATATAATATTCTATTGAGTTAGAAAATGTTGATATCTATAGGATGAGTGAATATGTGGTGCCTAGGGGACACCCATGGCCCTGTACACTCAGGATCTTTAACAGTCTTCTAGATCGATCACCTGGTCAGCACCCTTATTGTTTTGAGTTGTCATCATGACTGCAATGGTGGGGGTCGCATATCTTTGGGAAGTAAGATGAAATTCATTAAGGCACCCCAATGATCCTCGTGTGCTTGATGCTTCTTGATTTAAACTCTTGTCAGCGCCTTCAAGGACAGGTTTCATTCATTATGGCTCAAGAGTTGACTTATTGAAGCTCAATTTTGGAGTAGGGATCTTGACTCACTTAACATCTCAAATCCTGATATCCTTGTAGTTTTTGTGAGAATTTTAGATATGTTGAGGGATGTATAATGTTCCATTTCTACTCCTCCTACCCTTTTCCCATTGCATCTTCATTAAAAGAGAATATAATGAATTTTGGATTCCTTCTTGGAGGTAGACCATCTATGGCCACTTTTATAATCAGAGTACTTGTATTATGTGCACTAAAGGTGAGGGCGCAGTGGCAAAAGTAGTTCTATTATTGTTATGGTGGTTTTGAAATTTAGAAAATGGTTAACATGGCTCAATAAATTTCCTCATGAGACTCACAGGCATGCTAGAAAGCGATCTGAGCATCATAGTGGCTTAAGCCTTAGACCCATACAACAACTGAGTTTCATAATTAAAATGGTCTGCAAAGTTTGATACTTTTTCACCTGGATTAAATTTAATGGTAAGTGTCAGGATTCTCCCTTTATTGGGGAAAGCCTCGACTAGGGGTTGCAAACTATCTATGGGCAGATGCTGGATTGGGCCCCCCATTAACTTGGGTTAAGTCCAATCTGAAGTATTGGGGATCGACCCTAATAATATTAATTATTTATTTAATTAAGTAGATATCAGCAACTAATGCTGATAATATCGAAAATTAATTGGAATGTGGGAATGTCTATCCTCTTGGTACAAAAATATAATTTAGGCCACTACGGGATTTGAACCTGCATCATGAGGGGCAATAGTGGGACACTCATCCCAATCTGCCCGGCCCCCTTGTATTATTTAAAAAAAGTATTTATATATATCATGCTATCAGCAAATGATGCTGATCATTTGCCTATCCTGATCTATCCTAATTTAATTAATTACCCTTGATATTTAATTAGCCTTGATCTATTATACTTCCCTAGTACTATAAATAGTACTAAATGTTTTGTAATAAAGTAACTTTCCTTGCAGTACATTTACTCTTTGAAGTTCAATTGGTATATTCATATTTGGATCTCAGTGCAAAACCCAACAATCATTATATTCAGCCCGCAGGAACCTCTGAACCATCGCCAACTGGTTAAGTTCCAACATTAGGGACTTTATTTGGACCTCTGAACCTCTAATAAAGGTTACGTCCTATATTATTTATATATTGGGTTTCAGTGTGACATCCACATCTGTCCACATTCTTAAGTGAGCTTCAAAGGACCTGAGTCAATTTATTATCAGATTCTGTGCAAATTCTGACAGTAAGGAAGGCAGTTTTTTGCCATATCATCAGTTCCACCTCACCAAACTCAATATTATACTCGTTAGTATTCTTATTTCTCATGCCAGCATCACAAAGCTTCAACATTACCAGTATTTTGTAAAAAAAGCCTAACATGTTCATAAATTTGGCCAGTTTGGACATGTCATTAATGTTTCCCATAGTTATCTTGAAAAAATGCATGAAATGTGAATATCTCCACACATATTGATTTTGGGAAGGTTGACCAGGTTAACTTGGTGAGAATCTCTGAGCCATGGTTCCAAGTTAAGTTGTGACAAATCCATGTAAAAATGAATATTGTTAGCGTGAGGAATAGATTAACATAAGCTGTGGCCGCCGTAGCTGAGTTGTAGCAGTGCTAGGAACAGCAGCTGATACAGGAGTCAGCATGCAGTCCTGGATTGCTCAACTTTAGAGATTGAATCGCTGATTAGTGGGTCTACTCTGTGCAGATCTAGCACAAGACAACCTTTGCTAACATCACAATCGCTCTTAATAATCACATATTCCTTAGATGCTACCCTTGTAGCATTGAACGCTTGTATAAACTGTCCGCGCCCATATAGAACTTCTTGGCACTCTTAGATATTTCTGAAATATGTTGGCCCTCAGGACTCAACAGGAACCTTTTCAACCTCTTCCTTGGTGTTATAGGCACCAAGTTGTCCTCAACAGAGAGTGTCTTCCTCCAAATTAGTCAATCCCATATTTGTTACTGGTGATTACTATACTTTATACAATATGATTTAGTTAATTCAAGGTATGCCGACCAGGGGATGGACATTATTGAAACAGAAACACCAAACAAACAAACTGAAAACACAAACCAACCGCCCTAAACAAGCGGCGAGACACACAAAAAATGACAAAGCAAACTACCAGATGGAACAGCAGTGAGCCGCTTATCCTACCATGGTGGATGGGGAGGGGGATCAGGCGGATTATCAATTTTGACTTCAACATTAAAGAAACAGATCAATGCTGAGAGCAAGGGGGTTGTGGCATCCGCAGGATGAAGAACAAGGTATTATAGATAATTGTTGATATTGTCATTGACACTTTGGGCCTGGAGCATAGCCTCCATGAATTTTGGCAACATGGTGTTCAGCTTGGACGTGGGCATTGGGAAGCTGGGCAAATTTTGTAATGTTGGCTCTAATAATGCACATGGTTGGGGAAAAATCTGCCAGTTCAGCAACATGATTGACAGCAGTGGTGGTAGTTTAAGCCAAGCGTTTAATTTCCTCTTTTGCAACATCAGGGAAATTGGGGTGGAACTGGGTGACGTGCAGCCCTTCCTTAAATATAATGACAGAGAGTGACTTGTCATTGCAGAGATGGCAACTTTCAGGTGAGGCCACCGTGGCCTCAGCAAGCTGATGGTCGCTCAGGAAAGGGATAGCGGTGGGTTTGAGGACATATTTTTTGGGTGGGGATGGGGCAAAAAAGTCTGAAATCATATAAGATTCTAAATTAAATGGGAAGTTTGGAGGTGGGACAATTTCACCAGATTTGGTCACTTCATCCAATAAGTCCTAGGGATTCTGGTTGATTGGGATATATTCTGAGAGACGTGGCTGTGGTTGGGTAAGTTTTGGGGCGGGAGAACTTTTGGATTAAATTTGGGTCCAAACATGCTCCCAATTGGTTGGATTGTGAGAAAATTGGCCGGCTTTGGTTTTGGTTGCAAGATTTTGCTGATTCATCAAGCACTCGGCCAGAGGGTGGGGGCAGCCAAAATCCCCACTTGAAAGCTGTAGGTGTGGCCTCATGGGTGAGTTGGCAGTTTTTGCATTGTTTGAACTGTATTGTTATGCCTTTTTGGAATGGTCCAATTCATGGCAGAGGGGGCAAACTATGTGACCATTGTCAATGCGAGCCCAGAATAGGCGGTCTGGTGCAGATGGGATATAGGCACGTTTTGGGATGTTCTGGGCTATGGTTGGCTGGTGGGAGGTAATGGTGGCCATTTCCTGAGGTACCACTAGGCGCTCAGCACCTCTCAGGACAAGGAAATGGAGGATGGGGTCTGTGCCATAAGTTGACAGCCCTGAAATCAACTCCTCATAGAGTGTTTGAGGGGAAGGTGTGAGGGAAGGTTTGCAAAGGTCACCATAAGTGTGGTATCATTGGGGAGGCATGTACGGGTGGTGGCAATGGGTGTGTTTTTATAAATTAAGGGCGTTGCTGCTGCAGCAGCCGCATCCTCTTCAGTGGGGAATCCAATATCAAAATAGCCCTTGTAATAGCAGAAGTCAATAAATCCTGCTGGTGCAAAAGTGGCCGTTACCAGCTCAATTATTGCTTTGTCTGCATTTGGGAAGAGAAATCCATATCAACGCGGAGGCAAAAGTGAATATTGGATCAGGGTAGGGCTAGGGGGTGGGGGCAGGTTGGGTGGAGTTGCACAAAGTGCAGTACTAAGTCCCTTGGAGGGAAAAATTGGCCAGTTGCATTTGGCAGGCTGGATGAGCCAGTCTGCACACGTTTGCCTGTTGGGCGGTAAACATTATTGGGTGGAGCACCGCTGCCCCACACTGGGGCAGCAAGTGGTGGATCCAAGGACATAAAATGGAAAATTGGTTTGATGAGGCGGCGGTGAAAAAGTAACTTTTTTTCAAAATTGCTTTAAAGTGATGTCAAGCGGAAATTAAAGTTTTTATACAATGAAATTGAAAACAAAAGGATAAACTTAAGATTTTTAGAAAGGTTTTCTATTAAGATAAAACATATAGTATTTTATACTTCAAGATAAATTCAAGATATAAATCTATGAGATATTAAAAAATAATTGGGAAGTTGGGGTTTCAATATGAGGTTTTTAGTTCCTCTAGTCAGAAATCTTTTTTGACTGCTTATTTGGTAGATTCATCCATTTGGGCTAGTTCTTGTAACCACAAGCTCTATCTTATGGTGATTACCCCTGAACCTGGATGTTCAGGGTCCTTTGTGCTAGCCCCACTTCTGGGTGTTGGCTCATTGTACTCTCTTTCAATATCGGTTGAAAGCCAAATCCAGTAGTTCTGGGTCAACTTCTGGTTTGATCAATGGTGCTCTTGTAATGCGCCTCACCTCGTGGCTTTGAGCAACTCTTAAAAATTGAATGGTTGCCTAATTTGGTAATTTTCATCTTCAAACCTCATATTTGCATTGGCGTAATTTGGTTTGCTCATAATTTTGTCATCAATGAAATGTAAATTATTTTGGACTCCAAAAGCTATGTCAGATGGTCAATTTCATATAGAATTTTGGTGGCAACGTCATCTTCATAAAAAAAACTCTTCTGGCTCCCCAGGGAGAAAAATATTTTGAATGACATCATCCTGACCTTAATGAAAATTTCCTTGCTAAACCTCACCTATAAAAGGGCCTTGATCGCCCTATCTGCGGTAAGTTGGTCGCCAGTACCTCCACCAGTTTTGAGGTTTTTTGTACTCATTCCACTGTTTGAGGAATGACTTGGTGAGCCAGTAGTTGCCTCATCCATGACATTTCTTTTTCTAAGATGAGACCTGGGGAATGATTAAGAGTACGTGTGTGTGCACTCTACTAGAAACAACATTAGTTCACTGTTTTGTATAGAGTATTCCGCTCCTCTCTTTGTTAACACAGTATCAGGCCCAGTCAAAATGGCCTGTTTCCCTGGTTGTGTTCCCCAAAGGTGATAAACAAACTTTATCTCCTATTTTGAAACTTGGTAACTTGGTTCTTCTCTGGCTCTCCAGTTGGCTTGAAGGGAGGCTCACTTCAATGTTGCTTGCAGACTCTAAATGTATTCCATAAGCTCTTCGGCCAAGTCCTGTTTGTAAACCCAAGTGGTAGGGTTTTTCTATCCACTGATATAATTGGTTCCAGGAGTGTAGGCAGCACGGCCTCTCGCCTATACAGGACTTTAGAGGTCATTCCAATTACTTGATAGAAACTTAACTGACAAGCCTAAAAACTTTTCTCTCTCGTTGCAAACACTTTTGCAACATATTCAATTCAAGTCTAGATAAGTTTGATAATCTCATTGAGGAGATTAGTGTGCACCAAATGTTGGGTAGCAGTTGGGCAAGCAAAGTTAGGGTACAGGATCGGGCCCCACACCATTCAATTTTTGTAAACGCCCCAGAGACACTGGCAGCATAGATAAAATTAACAGTAAAAACTGGCGGCTAGCATTTTCCCAGAAATCTTGGCCTGGCAAGTGCGCTGTAACCAGTTCATCAATACGCTGCACTCCCAGCCCCTGTCATCAGTGGAGCACAGGGTGCGAGTTTTCCTGGATATACAACAAATGGCGCTTTGGGAAAAGCTTTGTGGAGATGTACACACCAATTTCCCAAACGCAGTGTACGTCACACCACACTCCATGTCCTGAGGTTTGTTGGATCTTGGGTTCAAAAATGTGGCGGTTGAAGCTGCAAAGGTGTGGGTGGTGGTGGACCTCCTGGATGGTCAATGGGTAGTCGACACAAAGTGCACTTGTTGGACTAAATCTAATCAAATTTTTGTAATTTTTGACTTCCAACCTACAATGTTTAAGTGCACCGTGCTGGAGCACCACCTAAAAGCTGGGCTCACCAAATATGGGGAAATCCAATCCTTTGAGATGCAGTGCTTTATGCTCATGCCAGACCTGTGCATGGGCAAAGCGATTGCTGTACTTACCCCATCTTCAGGGTAGTGGAAGATTTGACCCAAATCCCCCACATCACTTTTGTGGAAATTGATGGGCAAGAATCCCACCCATTTCAGATCACCATGGATAGCGCGCCTCCTATCTGCACCTTCTGTTGCACTTTTGGCCACAAGGCCCATACCTGTCCCACCAAGGAGGGCATTAAGAAAAAAGAAAACATCCCAGATGCAATGAGCAGTGCAGACGCCCATTATGAACTGGCAATAGACACTGACGCCGCCTTCCCATGGGGTGCACCTGGGTGCTACATTCAAGTTAAGCCTGTGTCCCTGCAGGAGCGTAAGAAGGCCAAGAAGGCCCACAGAGTGGCATCCAAGGCAGCGGCCACAACCGCATCCATGATACCGCCCACCCAGCTCCAGGAGGACATTGAGTCATTTGCTGCGGAAGCAGCTCGCAAATCCTTCCACCAATCAGATTGGACCACACAAGCTGAGGATATGATGGGTGAGTCAGATTTACCCAATCAATGCTTCCAAACCTCTATCAAAACTGAGTCACCCACCAATCTACCTAACAACATTTCTCCTACATGAAATGTTGCACCACAGGTGCACACCACGCTGAAGATTTGTTCCAAGGGGGAAATAAGCAGAGAGCAAAAGCAATGCCAACCCCACCACGAAAGCATCCCATACCAAATCTTACTCTGTAGCACAGAATACCCGCACTGCCATACAGTGACATGATGAGAGACAGAAGGCTGAAGGGCACAGGTGCCCTTCTCCTTGCGCCTAAGGTGCAATGGGGGAGCCTTTACTATAGGGACATGAACATCGCTGGACTCAAGGCCTCACCGTCCCAGGCTAGGAAACTGATTTTTTTTAGAAATAAATTACCTGTGGAAATCCTGGCCATTCAGGAAACCCACTTTCCACGCGGTGCAGAGGACACATGGGCAACCATGTTCCTCCCTTCCCTTTCCTTTTGGTCACCGCACTGTGGGGTGCTTATTCAAATGACCCATATATTTAAATTTATTTTGTCAGCTTCATACCTTGACAGTTGTGTCCTTGTAGTATCCTTTTCTTGGGATGACAAAGTACACGCTGTCATTAACATATACGCCTCAACCTGTGTACGAGCTTGTCAGTAATTATTCTTGGCCATTCCTTTCCTCCCTCTTCCCCCTGACCCATTTGTGGTGGGCGACATGAACTGCTGTACCAACCCAGCCACCAACTGCTGGCCTTCATTGCCTACAACCCCACAGGGGCACGTAGAACTTCACGTTCTAAAGGACACTTTGCAGTTATTTGATACTCTGCCGCATCATGCACCGCTGCTCACAAACATGTCTTGTCCCCATGTGCACAAAGGCTAGCTGAGGTCTATGTCCCGCATTGACCTTATCCTTGCACCGTTGAAATCTTAGTATCAAGTTGCACACTTTATGATGATAATACTCAATTTATCCGACCACAGGATGGTATCAATTTCCTTCTCTTTGTCACATCTGGCAGCACAGGCACCGAAGTGGTGAAAACTCCATCCAGCAAATATCACATCGCCCAGGTTTTCCTCATTGGTGGACACCAAAACCAAAGCTCCAGAATTTTCCACACCATTATGTGAAGACCCAATTTCTACCTGGTCAACCTTCAAAGCGAACACCATCCGCCAGGCATGCCACATCTCATCCCATCCCTCTCAGGATGTCTCGGCAATCATTTTGCACACACTGGCAGAAGTGGACCACCTGTAATCTAATGTCCCTGAAGCAGGGATACAGCCTGGCTTGGGGTTGTAAGTGGGCAGAAGTGTTCACTCACCTCAATGCACTGGTAAGGCAACACAAACATTGAGTTTGTGTTCAGTATAAGGCAAAGAATATAATGGCAGGTGACACATGCTCCACTTACTTTTTCAAAAATTCTTCACACTGCGACAGAGCTTGGCCTGCACACAGGTGAGGCGGCCAGACCACTCTGTCACAGAAACTCTGGCCAAAGTGGCAATCGAAGTTCAAAATTATTACTCCAAATTGTACTGCTCTGATCCAGTACAACTGTCCAAAGTTGATGCTTTTCTCGAAATGCACATATCCACACCATTTCCCATTTTCCATAGTTGATTAATTTAATTTCTCAGGATGGACTTTGGTCCACCGTTAGCGGTGCACCATACAGGAAATGCCCAGGTCCAGATGGAATTCCTTATGAGTTCTATAAGAAATACTTCAAATATTTCTCCTCCTTGATGCTTGCCTCAATGAACCAGTGCCTAATGGAAATGCGCCTCCTCCCTGGAGGCCAAGAGGACTACATGATAACGTTGTATAAAAAAGGGGATAAGCTGGACTTGGCCAACTGGCGCCCATATCACTTACTAACACAGATACTAAACTTTTTACTAAAATCATGGCAAACCGCCTAGGGGTAGTTGCCTCTGCCCTCATTTCCCCTGAGCAATTTGGTTTCATTCCCAAAAGGTCTATTTGGGACAACATACATACTTTAGCCAACGTCTGCCAATCCACAGCTTCTGGAGCACTTGTTTTTTTAGACCAGCAGAAGGCTTATGATAGAGTCAACTGGGATTACCTCAAAGCTTGCCTCCACAAGTTCCACCTCCCCCTTTGTTTCATCAATTGGGTGATGTTGCTCACGGAATCTGCCACAATGGCTGTGCGTGGCCCTGGCTTCCTCACGGATTTAGTTCTCCCTCAAAGGGGCCTACGCCAAGGGGACCCTCTAAGCCCACTCTTGTATAACTTCAGCTTTGACCCACTTCTTCGCAATGTAAATGCCAGCCTTACTGATGTCCATGTGCAAGACCAAGCACCAGTCAAGATGTTGGCGTTTGCTGATGATTGTGTGGTTGGGGTGTCTAACAATTATGATGCACGCGCGCTTGAAGATACTAATCAGGTTTACGCCAGGGTAAGTAACGCTGCACTTAACCCCTCCAAAACTCAAATCATTCTCTTTGGTCGGTACCAAGCCCGCTGGTCACCAGCACCCTGTTTTCTACCTGCTTCAGCAGCTTGCTCACGGGTTTGCTTGCCCCGCCCGCCCCAAACCGCCCCGCTCATGCTCCCCCTTGTGCCAAGACCCACCGCTGGTCCAGTCCGCCATTTGGGGGTGTGGCTGAAGGCGGGAGGGTACACCTCAACGGTGATGGAGCACCATATCCTGGACAATATTACAAAACGCATAGCCACCCTCAGAGCCCGCTAAACCTCCCTTACAGGCAGGGTAGTGCTAGCCAACTCTATGCTCCTTTCTAAAGTTTGTTTTAGGGCCCATGATATCGCTTTTTTCCCCTTATTTCTTCAAATCATTATACGCCCTTTTGCAAGGGTGGCTTTGGTTAGGCCGCCCACCGCCAGTGCGCCTGGATGTCATGTTTGGACCTCGCCATAGTGGCGGTATGGGCCTGCTCAACTTTGAGGCCCATGCCGCCAAAATATTTGGCACCTGGATCGCAGCAGTCACCAACCCAACGCTCTCAGCCCAGCACTAATCACGTGCAGCCCGCTCCAACTTCTCCCGCGCCCTGGGCCTTAGCAATCCTACCCACCCCCACTCTCTGTCAAAGTATCTTGCACACCCTTCTGCTGCGGGCCCGCATGGGATGTCACCCCACTTCAAAAGAATTCTCCTCTCCATGCGGAGCGCTGAGTGGAGAATTTGCATCATTGGGCACACCGCCCAGAGGGGTCGCCCTACCCCTCGGTTCACCCAAGAAGTACAAGGCCAAGCCATTATAAATAATGTGATACCCATGAGGACCCCTGTCATGGCCAGGGTGGACTACCTGGACATGTTGGACATCCCCTACTCCTCAATACCCATAAAGCCATTTATAAGTACGCCCATCACCCTCTTCTGCAGCCACAAATCATTCCCATGTGTGGCACTGCTTGAAATGGGTATACCATACTGCTGAGCGCTCTAATGCTTTGCACTCATCTTGTGTTGTGTGTGACCAGTATGGAACTTTGGTTCACCGCCTGGAAGAGTGCCCCCATTGAAAGCAATCTGGTGTGAGGTTCAGCGTCTCTTTCTCCAGAATCATACATGGCCCTTCAGCCTATCTAAGGACATCTTCGACTTGTCCTTGAATTCCCCTATACCACCTTCCCTCTGAGCCTTAGTGGTTGCAATCGCTATGTGGACTATCCACACGGTTGTCTTGGATGCTATCTCAGGCTCTACTCCCTCCCTCCAGGAAGCTGTATGCCAGTTCCAGTTGCACCTCATGGACCACTTTCAAGCATGGTTGTTTGGGTACCTACCATCCTGTCGCTGTCAGTTGGTCTCATCCTGGTTTCCGGTTTGGTTCATCACTTCAGACCCCTTCCTGCATACATGCTCAATAGTGGTGCAAGCCCCTACACACGTAACCCCTCTTCCATTTCTTGGCGTTCCCGCTGGTAACAGGAGATAGTGTTTGCATCTCTGGGGTGCCCCTTTGCTGATTATGTTTTTTCATTTACATATCAGAAGTGTCCATCCCCTGGTCAGCCTTCCCCTGAATAAAATTTAAAATTTAAATTTAACTGGTAAGCCTACTACGCTGATGGCAACATCTGGTCCATTTCAACTTGTAGTTGAGAGCCATCTTCTTTAAAATTCCTCCTAGGTTCCGTTCACTCTTTTTGACACTTCTGATGGAGGACGGATTGTAGAGGGTAGTGACCTGCTGCTTCACCCCTACCAAATCCATATGTTTCTTCAACACACCCGAGATAAATTTTTTTCCTATTGTCTGACAGCAGAATTTGAGGGCATCCATGTCTTGTTATCATTTGATTGTACAAGAAACGGGCAGTTTAATTTGAGGTATTTATCTTGTCTGCAGATGCTTTTAAATTAGTAAATTGGTCAATTGCTACTAGGATAAACTTGAGCTGGTGGATGCTGTTGGCAACGGTCCCACCACATCAAAGAGACATTATTGAATAGTGCAGTGGGGGGAAATAAGTGTAAACTTAAATCATTTTTCCATTAGGAGAAAACTGGTTCAATTCACACAACTCCCTGACCTGGTGTATTTCATCAGACATGCACTCCCAGAAGAACCTCTCCTTGAGGTATGCTAATGTCTTTTGGAATTGTCCATGGCCCACATTCTTGTGAGCCTCCATCACTAACTCCATGCGATCACTAGGCCAGATGTATGGATACCAATTATCTTAAACCTTCTTTTGCAGATTTCCATCATCATACCTGGTATCTTTAGAACATCTTCATGAGACTCTCTTCACTTCTTCAGTTTCTTACTTTCAGTACTCTTCAAGTACCAATTAAGTCGTATAGGTGATTGCTCTCTGGTGCCTGCAGGTGAAATACCAGCAACCTTGACAAGTTATCTGCGTTAAGGTGTTTATCTCATTCTCAATATATGATTTTGAAATTATACCTTGGAGAGGGACATCTAATAGGCAAGGCGTCCATCCAGATCCTTCATGTTTGGTCCAGAAAAAAAAAAAAAAAAGCGTGATCTGTGACTAATTTAAAATGTAAACAATATAGATATGGCTTCATTTTGATAGCTCTGATTACTACAGGAATTTACGTTTGGTAACCGTGTAATTTGTTTTTTACTGAATACTTTGAAGTAAGTAATACTCAATCAGGTGATTTACCCTGTCTTCATCCAGTTGTGCTAAAATTGCACCAAGTCCTAAATCACTAGCATTAGTATACAAGTAATAGGTTTATTGAATTCTGAATGTCCAAGGTTGGTGCTTCTACCAATTGTGCCTTCAACTATGTGAATGCCTGCTCCTGCTCCAGTGTCATGGAAACAGAAGAAGAAGTTTAGACTGGCCTGCCAGTCAGGATGCGTGAGCACACAAAAGGCAAACCAGAATGCCAGAGGCATTGCTGACCAAAAGTTGTATGGAGCTGGGCATTGGGAAATAACGAATTGTTGATGTAGAACAACAGTGAATATGATCCCAAGAACAAACCACATTGAGCCCGCCCCAGACCCTGGAGGTATTACTTCAGGGGGCAGAGCCGCAGAAATAGTTTCAATGAGTTCACCAGAATATGGTGCTGGTTCAACTGGGGAGACAAGGGGGAGGATCCTTTCTTGAAGGTGGTGGACATAAGGCCACAAGATCCCAGTATACTGTTATCAAAAGTGCACTTACAACAGGATTAAATTTCCAGAAGTATCTATCTCGCTGAATCCAATCTACAATGGTGGGGGCCATAGTGACCATGAGTACTGGTAGAGCCCATCCGGTGTACAGACCAACAGGCCACCAGGGAAAAGCCATCAGGGATGCAGCCAGAAGGATTCAATAAAAATTGATGGGTTTTAGAGGCAAATTTTTATTGCAAAGGAAAAGGAAGAAAAGCAATCAACAATTTTCTCAGTGCAATGCAACTGAAAAAGTGGTTGATTGGTGCTGGACAAGCTGGGATTGGGACCCTCAATTTTGACCTAACTGGAAACTATTTGGAAATGGGGCGGATAAGTTTACTGGGAACTGACATCAAAGAATTTTGTGGCAGGTTAAGTCACTGTAGGTTTGACCTTGAACATCCAAACCGAGGCTCAGCTACGTTTCTAATGGTTAGCACAACGGCATTTAGCCTGATGAGCAGTAGGAATCCCCCAAGGCCACCCCATGTAGGGGCGGGCCTATTTGGTTGGGAACGGGTTCAGGACGCCCAATCCACCCATGCCCAGTCGCTGGGCTATTCGTTTGGTCAGAATCATTGCTTCAGGCGCAACACCCAATTTGCCAGCAGGGAGATTCAAACCCTTGTCGATGGTGCCCGATGCTGTTACTTGCCCATTGGGGATGATCCCCAACAATTTTGGGAGTGGGGTGATTTTCTCAATCATAGTGTTGGCCAAATTGAAACCATCAGCTGTTCCAACTAATAGATCAGTCTTCATCCCTTTTTGACCATCTGAAATTTGAACATTGGGCTAACTGCCACTTGATTTTTGTTCCAATCAACTTAATTTTGGTGATCTTGGCGCAGATTTCACTAATTCCCCATAACAATTCTGCCAAGGTAAGTGTGGGTACCGGGGGAGGGATCCAAAGTGGAAGAGCTGTTACCCAGCACTTGTCTACCAAGCGGGCGAGATCGCCCTGAGTAACGAGGGGTATAGCCATCCTCTTCAGAACCTTCTTGCTCAGAAACAGGAAAATGGCCTGATCAACGCCCAGGGGATGTTCCCTGGGACTTAAACACCCTTTCCTTTTTCCAAGGGAAGGACCCCACCGCCAGGAAACAGCACGAGAGCCACATTCTTGTGCGCCTTGGGTAACTTGATTGCCATAACTGTCGCGACCTTTTGGGGGTGGGTGTCAGGGAAACTTGAGCGCAGGAGGTCGCTGGAGGGAAAGACACAGGCCAAAGGTGATACAACAAGACCAAGTGACCCAACAAAACAAAGAGACATCCTATACGTTCAGTATTGTGTTTCCAAATAGATCTGTGGAACAAAACGCACATTAAACTGTCCACAATCATCAGAGACATGAGGCCCTGGGAGCTGGGAAGGGTGGCGAAAAATCTAGGGCAAAATGCAGCAAAATAGGAGGAGGCGGAGCCGGCAGAATAGGTGGCGGAGTAGGTGGAGGACTCAGGTACAACAGTAGGGTCAAACCAGAGCGGAAAACGGACTCCAGCCATTGCAGAACTTAGCAGAGATGTATTTTTTGGAAAACCCCAAATACAGGAAATGTGCCCAAAATCCTAGACTTTATTAATATGATCTTTGTAGCTGAGAAAAGCAAAGCCTTTCTCATCTTGGGACTTAATTTATAGGGGGTCGCTTCACGAAAGATTCCAGTGTTTATTGGAATCTGATATGAGCTACAAATTCGTCGTTTTTCAACAAAATCAGATTTTCTTTAAATTTGGCTGGATTTTAAAACCTTATATCTTGTAATTTTCTGGGTTTTGAGTTCGATTCCCGCCTGGGCTTTTGCTTCAAATAAGCCGTTTTCCTCAGCCCTGGCTGGCAAAGCCAAAACCCAAATTTTTTGTCAATAACCTTAGATAGGTCATTGGTGACCCTTAGGGGATTCTGGTCTCTGCCCCAAGGGCTTGTTGGACTTGGCTTTAGAAGGGCGACTAATTCCAGGAAATATGTCACTAGCTGTGACAGTGGGGAGCTTTGGGGTGGGATACATGGAACGCTTCGACCAGTTCCATACAGTTGCGCAATTTGTGCGCCTTTAATTAACTGTTTTCATATGCTGGATACCCTTTCCAAGCCACTAGGTATTATATGGACCATCAGGATTTTCAGGATGCCAGGATATTCTCTACCTCGACCTCTTCCCCATTCTCAACGATGATCAGTTCAGGTTCCATGGGAACTATACCCTTGAAGGGTGACAGCTGGGAAACATGGAAGATGGGATGCTGTTTCCATGATCAGGGAGCTTCAACCAGTATGCACCATTAACTAAGACCTCCTCCATCAAATGGGGGCCTAAACGTTTACTAGAAAACTTATGGGAAGGGGTTTGAATTTTTAAATGACGGGTATTGAGCATAAAATAGGAGCCCCCTCGTTAAATTGTGACCCAGACCTGCTTGTGATCTGCGAACCACTTGTAGTCATCAATGGCTTTGGTGAGATGTTCCCGCACTAAGGATTGAGTTGACCTGGTATGTTCAGCGTGATCCACGGCAGCTTGAACCTTGGGCCACAAGCATGGTCTGACCAAGAATGAAGGATTATAGCCCAACGTTGCTTCATAGGGAGAAAACCCCATGTATGCGTGAGTTCCATTATTATAAGCATATTGAGTGGGGGGAAGATCGTTGGCCCAGGTGTCCTGCACAGCTGCAGCATAGCAACGCAGGTACTGCTTGAGGACTTGGTAACTCTCTCGGTCTGTCCATTGGACTGAGGATGATATGCAGTGGAATGACAGGGGGATGTTTTAAGGATAGATAGGAGTTCACTCCAAAACTGCATGGTGAACTGTGAACCACGGTCACTGATGATCTCCTGGGGGAGACCAAACATTGAAAACACATGGTATATGAAAAGACGGGCTGTTTCCTCTGACGTAATTGCATAAGTACAAGGTATAAAGAGGGAAAGTTTTGTGAAGCGATCCACCACCACCATCACCACTGTGAACCCATTAGAGCTGGGGAGTTTGATGATAAAGTTTACTGACATCAATGTCCATGGACCCTCCACCTGCTGTAAGGGGTGTAAAAGACCATTTTTACTGGAGTGGTCCAATTTAGCCCTGGCACAAGGAATGTAATTGGCAATACAGGCTAGAACTTCTAATGTCAAACCCGCCAATTGTAGGTCCACTTGATCAAGTCGATGTATTTCTTATTGCAGGGATGACCTACCGTGGGGGGATCACAATGTGTGCGGAATACCTCAGTATGGAGGGAGGGAAGAACCCAGATATGAGACCGAAAATAAATGAACCCCTCTTCCAAGGAGTATAGGGAGTGTTTATGACTTGGGTGAGCCAACTGCTCAACCAACTATTCCCCTCAGGGCAGGCCATTTGACTGGCTAAGACCTGAGCAACTAGAGGGGCGTCAGGAGCCAGAGCTATGGAAAAAATGACAGGAGGGACAATTGACAGGATTTGGGTGGCAGGAATCATGGTAACGAGATCCACTTCCTCTGGGTCTGAGGAACAGTAGGCAGGGCTGCAGCTGAGGAAATTGGGAAGTACATTGAGCACACCTTTTACAAATTTGTATTTGAAGTTAAAACTGCACAGGTCCCAATAGGTTTGGGCTTGCTGATGTGCCAATTTTTGGGGTTTACAAAAGTACAAAAGAGCCTGATGATCCATGCGGACTGTTAACTCATGTTGAGCACGCTGTAACATATACCTCCAATGAATTAATGCCCATGCAACAGCTGCCAACTCCTTGTTGTAAATGGCCTAAGACTGCTCTATAGAGGTAAACTTCCAGGAAAAATAGGCGACTGGGTGTTCCAAGCCATTGTGCTCCTAAAGCAACACCACCCCCACTGCTACCAATGAGGCGTCGCATGCAACGATATACAGCTTGGAGGGATTGGCATGTTTCAAAAAATGGGAGTGGACATGAACACCTCTTTAATCAATTCAAACGCCTGTTGGCATTTGGGTGACCAATGAAACGGTACGTTTTTCCCTGTAAGGGGATGGAGCAGGGCAGTCAGCTGGGAAAGTGCTGGGAAATTTTTTCAGGAAAATGATGGTTCTCAAGAAACTCCGTAGTTGTTTCTGGGTAGTTGGGGTTGGCCATTCTTGGATTGTGTCCAACTTATTGGGAGGGATTGTGTAACCATCTTTAAGGATGTGTTTTCTGAGGAAGGTAACCTCCTCCTTATAGAACTCACACTTGGAAGGCTTGAAAAACAAGCCTGCCTTATTCAAGGTGGCCACAACCGCTTTCAAGTCAGTAGCGTGTTGTTCAGGAGTCAGGGAGTGAACTAGAATGTCATCGATATATGCAACTGCGCAGGTTACTGGAGGTCATCCAGCACATTGCTGATCATGCGTTGAAACATAGCGGGAGCATTCTTCAGCCCAAAGGGCATTACACGGAATTGGAAAATTCCGCGCTTCATCTGGATCACTGTTAACCATTCTTGCCCTTTCATTATCCAAATTTGGTTAAAAGTGTTCACCAGGTCCAGCTTAGAGAACACACGGTATTTGGCGATAGCCTGGCTGATCATCTGCTCCAGAGGCAAGGGGTAGGGATCAGAAATCATTATTTTGTCTAAATGGCTGTAATCTACACAGGAGTGGAGAGAACCATCAGCTTTTTTGGTGAAAATGATGAGGGACGCGACTGGCGAGTCTCCTTAAACAGCCACCCTTTTTTCAGCCTATCGTCTAACCAAGTGTTGAGCACAGTCTCTTCCTCCGCTGTATGGGGATACAATAGACAGTTGATATTCACCAATTCCATAGTCGTTCAAAATCCACAGTCAAACCTAGTGTGAGGAGGCAGAAAATCTGCCTTTTCTGAGTCAAAGATACTTTAATAGGCATTAAGCTTTCAGGAAAATCGGCCAGTATGCCTGCAGGAGTGACGAGGGAAGTAATAGAACTGCGGCCTTGTGTTTTCTTAAGAGTGTCAATCAGAGGGAATTCACCATCCAGTTGATCATTGGTAAATGACAACATATTAGACTCCAAATGAATCTTGACATGTTATCGCTACCATCACATACCTAAGCTCACCAGAAATACCAAGTTCAGCATAGCTGAAAGGTGATCACAGAAGCTAAACTAATGGATTGAAAAAGGTACTGGCTGACGGATGACAAGAGTTCTGGGAGGCATAAGAAGCCACCATCACCGAGGGATCTGCATCCATTTTCAGTTTTAATTGTTGGGCCAACTCAACACTCATGAAGTTCCCTGCAGCTCTGGTATCCACCAGGGCCTCAAAAGAGACATGGTGCGAGCCAACACTAATCTTCATAGGCAATAAGAAATAAGCGAAGTTTTGTTTATTGAAAGATTCGACCAATTCTGTTGTGACTGAAAAAATAACTGGCAAATCTGGGGTAAGGTTGAGGACTTTTGCATGAGCAAAAGTTGGAAGTATGAGGGCGGGAGAGCCGACTTCCTTCATCTGGGCTTTCACAGATTTATTTCTAGGTGACTCTGTGTCAGCCAAATCGGACACAGGAGTTGCAACAGGATTTGCAACCAGGTCTACCGCTGGTTTGAAGGTAGATACTTTGTCCGCATCTTCGTTGGGTAATCCTATTATAAAATTTCCCTTCTGGTAACAGGAAGCATGGTGGGGGAAGGCATTAATAGTAGTCGCGGTGGCACATATTTGATCTAATGTTCCCTGGATGGTGGACCAGACCTCATGATGAGCAGAAACTGAATCCAAGCCTGATCTAAAGACCGCCTGAAGCATATTGATAGAGAGACCCAGTGCGGGAGCCAGTTCATGGAAGGTAGAAATCAAAGAAGCCAAGCTAGGCGTTTTGTCCATGACATAGAGCAATCTAAATAGCTGGTCCGAGCGTGACACAGGGGGTTTCAAGGCAGCTGACATGACAGCCATCAGTGGAGTGTGGTCTCCTGCTTGTGAGGAAAAGCGCAGAAGGCCTCTAACCTATTGGCAGGCATCCCCTTCCACAGTTTGAACAACGTGAGCCCTTGCTGGGCATAAGATAATGCGGAGGCATTATTAAGCACAATTGCCAAACACATTTGCACCTCAGCGAGGGCGTCAAGAACTTGATTGGCTATCTCCCAGGAAGAAACACTTGAGCTTCCTTCTGGGCTAGCGGGAGGTGGAGGAGCAGCAATCTGCGAAGCTTGGGTGATCTAAAGAAGATTCTCCAAGGTAGAGCGGATACTATTCCCAAAATTGGTAAGTGACCAAAGGAACAACAAAAAGCAGACTTCTGATTACACATTCACTGGTAAAGGGTAACCACTGCAGCGCCCACCTCAAAGAGCAGGGCGGAAGTTGTTGAAAACAATGGTTGGTTGATTATGTCATGGAAATGGCAGAAGAAGTTTAAACCATCCTGCCAGTCAGGATGCGTGAGCACCCAAAAGGAAAACCAGAATGCCAGATGCATTGCCGACTAAACAACGTTTTATGGAACTGGGCATTGGGAAATGACAAATCGTTGATGTAGAACAATAGTGAATATGATCCCAAGAACAAACCACATCGAGCCCACCCCAGACCCTGGAGGTCTTACTGCAGGGGGTGGAGCCGCAGAAATAGTTTCAATGAGTTCATTGGCATATAGGGTTATTTCAACTGGGGAGATAAGGAGACGGATTCTCACTTGCAGTTGGTGGACATATGGCCACAAGATCCCTGTGTACTGTTGCTAAAAGTTCATAATAACGGGGTTATAGAGCCAAAAATATCAGACTTGCTGAATCCAATCAACAACGGAGGGGCCATAATGACCATAAGTACTGGTAGAGCCCATCCAGTGTACAGACCAACAGGCCACCAGGGAAAAGCCATTGGTGATGCAGACAGAAGGAAATCAATAAAAATTGATGTGTTTTAAAGCAAATTTTTATTGCAAAGGAAAAAAGGAAGAAAATTGACCAACAATTTTCTCAGTGCAATGCAACTGATTAAATAGTGGATGATTGGTGTGGGGATAAGCAGAGTTGGGGCCCTCAATTTCGACCTAACCAGCAATTATCTGGGAATGGGGCGGATAAGTTCACTGGGAACTGACATCAAAGAATATGGCAGCAGGCCGAGTCGCTGTCAGTTTGACCTTGAACATCCAAACTGAGGCTCAGCTACGTTTCCAATGGTTAGCACAATGGCATTTGGCCTGATGAGCAGCAGGAATCCCCCAAGGCCACCCCATGTAGGGGCGGGCCTATTTGGTTGGGAACGGGTTCAGGACGCCTAACCCGCCCATGCCCAGTTGCTGGGGCATTTCTTTGGTCAGAATTGTTGCTTTGGGTGCAATGCACAATTTGCCAGCAGGGAGCTTCAAACCCTCATTGATGGTGCCCGATGCTGTTACCTGCCCATTGGGGATGATCCCCAACAATTTTGGGAAGGGGGTGATTTTCTTGATTGTAGTGTAAACGAATCAAAACTGTCAGCTGTTCCAGCTGATAGATCAGTCTTCATCCCATTTTGACCATTTAAAGTTCGAACATTGGGCTGACTGCCACTTGATTTTGTTCCAATCAATCTCATTTCAGCAATCTTGGTGCAGATTTCACCAATTCCTCATAACAGTTCTGCCAATATAAGTGTGGGTACCAGGAGAGGGATCCAAAGCAGAAGAGCTGTTACCCAGCACTTGTCTACCAAGTGGGCGAGATTGCCCTGAGTAACGAGGGGTATAGCCATCCTCTTCAGTACTTTTTGCTCAGAAACAGGAAAATGGCCCAATCAACATCCGGGGGACGTTCCCCAGGACTTACATCCATGCTCCATTAAAATCTTATCTATTTAGACAGCAGGTAGGTAAGGGTGCTTCCAAGTCCACAAAATGAGTTATAAACTGCCTGTAGTACCCCACCATTCCTAGAAACACTTGAACGTCCCTTATACTCTTGAGTGGCTCCATTGCCACGATTGCATTCAATTTCCCATCATGAGGCTTAATTCCAGCTGGGCTATTATCATTCCCCATGGTCTCCAGCTGTCTCTTCAGGAAAGTACGCTTGCTCCTCTTCAGTTTCTTGTTGAATGCGCGCATATGTGTAAAGGCCTCCCAGAAGTGCTGCAAATTTCTGAAACATGAGACTGAACACAGTGATGTCATCAGGTATATCAACAAGCTTGATAACTTTAAGAACATCAAAAATGTAATCCAACGCTCATTGGAAGGTTGCAAGGGCGTTACAGAGCTTTTTTTGACATCCTCACGGGTTAAACAACCCTTATCTGCTGATTAAGGTGCATTTCTCCTGGTCCTCAGGCGGAGTCCAATTGCCATTAGCCGCTGGCTAGGTCCATTGCCAAAAAGTATCTTGAGCCGCCCATGCGTTTGAAAGCATTTTAAATGCATGGCAGCGGGTACAAGTCCTTCTTGGTTATCTCATTTAGGTGATGAGATTCCATGACTACCCTATAGGTCCCGCCCTTCTTGCGCATTAGCAACAAAGGAGATGTCCAAGGATTTTCAACGGATGAATTAGACCAGCTTTAGATAACTGGTTGAGCTCTTGTATGATGACTTTATCTTCTCTTTATAAAAATAGAAGTAAGGTTTAACTTGAAGGTTATCAGAACTGGTGTCCAAATTATGGACCTCACCTTTGCACAGGCCATAGTCATTGAGGTTGGTGCTAAAGATGTCATTAAACTTGTCCAAAAGTTCATCTAAAACTTTTTAATGTTTAGGTGCACATCCCCAAAAACCTGAGCTCGTCAAAACCTCCTACTTTATGTATGGATCAATATCTTGGCAACTGGTCAGTTGGGCCAGTGCTAAAACTTGTCTCTTTTCAAATCATAATTCTTGGGTAGTAATGTTCCTCAAAACAAAGTTTAGCTTTCCAGAAAAGGTGCTATTTTAGAATCTTGGTAGAACTATGGGATTTTTCTCTCAGATTCCGTCTTAACTGTACACTTCAGATATGGTGTCAGGAAAAATATTAACACTGATTAAAAGGGTCATTCTATGTTGATCCCCTGGTCAGATCTCTATGGCTTCACTTGCACTCAGAGGAAGACCCTCCTCTTCAATCACGGTAAGCAGTAGTTGCTAAACACCTTTCTCCGTCAGGGTGTAATTAATTGGGTAGATTGATTGGTCCATTTCATCTAAGCATTGCGCTATTTTTATGGTTTAAAGTCCTCATCTTTGAGCACCAGGGGAAGTTGGTAGCTCATAATGCTAATATTGCTTGTGGTAAGGTCAGTTTTTCCCCAAACTCCAATAGAAACTGAGTCATGATTAGAAAAATTGTAGTGGCCATTGTCCAATACTACTGCAGGTGCCGTCAGGACCATATGTCCAAATTATAAAGGCAGAGCATAATAAGCTCCTAAGGCACAGGTAATGTCAGGTCATGTGGTATGGTACTTCATGTTGTAGTTGATGTCAGGCATAAACTTGCGTTTCTTCATAAGTTAGAGGAGATAATGTTAGCTGGAGCCCCAGTATCCAGCACTGCCAATATGTGCACCTTCTGGATAATGACTTCCACCTTATTTACACCCTTGCCAAAGGGGCTTCCAGTGGTGAAAACGTTGTTAGCAGATTACTCAAACTTTCTCAAACCAAAATCACTTTATTGGCCTTGTAGTCTCTTTGCCATATGGTGCCACATTCTTAAAGGTAGACGCGTCCAACTGCTCTCTTTCTTTAACTGAATTGATCACTTGTGTAGGATTGTTTGCTTGTTCCAGATAGGTATTGCTTGATGCAGATCCATCAGTACTGTAAACTCTCAATATAGCCGGTACAGCCATTGTGCTAGGTTCCCCTAATACATAGTAGCACGCACTAGCTAATTTTTCATCCTCGTGGTCCTTCTCGACCTCAGTGTGGAGATCCACCCAATTTACAGTGGTGGATGCATCCTCTACAGGTGTTGGTTCCTTTGTTTTGGCGGTAACTGATGGACAGGATCAATAAAAGTGCCCAGGTTGATGGCACTTGTGGCACTTAAACTCTCAACTTGGCAAGCGTTCAAGAGTCTTGTTACTCTTCTTCTTTAGCTTGCCACCCTTATTGTTGGAGACATAAACAGCCTTATTGACTTGCAGAGGGGGTGGTTTTGTATCATTGCCTTAAATTCAGATTTGTACATCCTTTGTATGTTGAGCAGCACATCCTTAAGCGCTCTGAGGGACGTTGCACTTTTGACCAATAGAGTCATATGCATCTTCATATTAGGATGCATCTCTAATAAACTCTTTAAAAGGGTTTTGTCAGTAGGCAGATCCATTGTTCCTGTGGTCTATAACTTCTGAGCCTTGAGATAGTAGCGAGAATCATAATTTGCCTCTGACTCATTTTTGCCCATTTTCATCAACAGGAACTCTTGTTTCATATTCTGGACATTCTAATCACTATCAAACTTATATATTAAGTTGTTCTTGACTTCAGTCCAAGATAATCCAGGTCTTAAGCTTGTGCTGAGGATCATCTGTGCCTTGCAGCTCATGCATCCTTATACATGGTGAGCCTTCTGAAAATCATAAGCGCCATCCATGCTAATTTTTTAAACCTGGAGGAAGCCCACAAGATTCCCCTCAGCAGGTGTGTACATGGTTTTGAAGTATGTCTTAAAGTTGAGATTCTCTTCAAAAGGATCAGCGTGCATCATAGTTGGCTTAGTACAAGATCTGACCAGTTGTGACGCATTCCATTAAGTGGTCTAAATCAATGCCTCCATCAAGTTATAGGTAAAGTTGATGTAGGCTCTGGTACAGTGTGCATCTGTGCCTTCAGATCTTCTATACTTTTATCCATCACAAACAGCATGTTGTCATTCTGTTCCAAGTGCTCTCCATATTCATTCAGAGTGGTGATAGTTTTGCCATTCTCTTTTTCAAGGAATATGAGTCTCTCCTCAAAGTTTTTAAATGTAGTTTTCCAACTTGACCATAGTTTATGGTCCTCTCACAATAGGTAATGAGGCAATTTGGGCTCTTCTAGTAGTCTTCTTGACATTCTCAAGATCAGTGCGCAGATCATGCACTTCATAATCCATGGTATGAAGTCTAGTATGGAGTGTATCCTCCTTAATCACCAGGAATTTATAGGAATCCTCTCCATGTTAGACCTCCATATCCGCATCATCGTCAACTTGCTCAAAAGAACTGTTGTGATCATCGCTAAGGCATGATGGTGTCATCTCTGTAGTGAGCACCAAAGTCAGCATGCTGACCATGGCTCACTTAACTTTAGAGTCTGGCTCACTGCTCAGGGGGTCTATTCTGCGCAGATCAGGCACTAGACAACCTTCACTAACATCACAATTGTTCTTTTTAAGCAGAAGCTTTTTTGATGCTACCACTTGTAGCATCAAATGCTTGTATAAACTGTCCATGCCATGGCAAACTTCTTGACACTCTTAGACATTTCTGACATAAGTTGGCCCTCAGGACTCAACAGAAACCTTTCCACCTCTTCCTTGGTTTTATGAGCACAAAGTTATCCTCAACCAAAAGTGTCTTCTTCCAAATTTGTCAATCCTAACTGATTAGTGGTGATCACTACTTTTAATACAACAAAAGTGTAAACAAAAGGATAAACTTAAGGTTCTGAAGAAAGGCTTTTATTAAGAAAAAATGAAGTGTTTTTAGTACTTCAGGATAAATTCAAGATAAGAATTAAATGAGATATAAAAAATAATTGGAATTTGGGGTTTCAGAATCTAAATTTCTTAATATCCTCTAGTCAGACATCTTCTGACTGCTGCTTTTATAGTACATCTAGTTTGACTAGAGCTTGTAGCTTTGAGCTCCATCTTATGGCGGCTACCCCTGTACCTGGATTTTCAGGGGACTTTGTGCTAGTCCCTGATTCTGGGTGTTCGCTCATTATGCTCTCTTTCAATATTGAGTGATTACCAAATCTGGTAATTCTGGTTTTTAACTTCTGGTTTGAGCAATGTCACTTTTGCAATGCACATCACATTATAACTTCCAGTGACTCTCAAAATTGGATAGTTTCCTGATTTGATAATATTCATCTTTGAACATTGGATGCTCACATCAGTATAATTCAGTTCATTCATCATTTCATCATGGGTAGAATGTAAATTATTTCAGACCCCTGAAGTTATAAAAGAAGGTCATTCTGATATAAAAATTTTGGCGGCGACGTCATCTTCATATAAAAACTCTTCTGACTCCTCAGGGTGAAAGATAATTTGCATAATGTCATCCTGACTATAAAGAAAATTTATTTGCTCACCTACACCTATAAAAGTGCCTTGATCGCCCCCATCTGCAGTGACTTGGCCACCAGTACCTCCACCAGTTTGGGGGTTGTTTGTACTTGTTAACTTTTGGCAGATTTTCTTGATTCCGCTAAATGAGTTGCACAGGGTAAAACCCAATGAGCAATGGATGAGTGATATGAGGATTGCTGGCCCTCAATAATTAATAATAATTAAAGACTTTATAAGGGGCTATTGCCCTGATGATACCACTTTATTTAATAATAAACTTAATGGCTGCTCCATTACTCTTCTCTACTATCCTTCTTTCTTTGTAAAAGCCTCCCCCCTCTCACTCTCACGCTCAACCTTTAATTGTCAGTATTCCTTAGCGGATTCAACATGTTCCACTTAGTAATTTTCTATTCTATCAATATAGGGTTCATTCTAACATTGAGTCTTCAGCAAAATTCCCTCAATTTTGCAAACCATAATTACTTCAATTGATTCACTTCAAATTGATATAATCTATTGCTCAATCTTGAGGCTTACTTCAAATCCAAATTATGATCCGCCAGAATTATAGCTTGTCATCCATTCATATTGGAATCTTGACAGTAAAAATTCCACCGGTTGAGTAATATCTTTATGAACCAGTTGCAGCCTCATTTGTTACATCATATATGGTAGTTAAAAATATTAAGCAAGTTGGCCACCACTGCCTCCATTTGTCTTTAATCTAAATCAAAAGGATAACTAATCCATGATATTATCTACAAATTACAAGTGGCATTTTTAACTTATTGATGGAGTTTATACACTAAATTAATAAAATGGTGCCGTTTATGCCTTGAAATTGTTGGTAAGCTTGTTTATGATTTTTATTATACTCAACCAGGCAAGAATTTAATTCCTTAGTTCATGTCCTTGTGATTGGACCAGGATATGCAAAGTGTTCAGCTCCTAGTATAGATTAGTAATGGTGGGAACTGCCTTTCCTCTGGTAAATCAAAGCTGTCACAGCAGCGTGTGGGCTTAAAACCCTCATAAATAAAGTTATCTGGCTGATTGTAAGAAGATAAATAATCAGAAACTATGCCTGTAAGGCTATAACTTAAATGAGCCTTCATGTCATCTGGTTTATCATAAAAGACACATACATGGACAAGATGACAAGTTTTAGCTGGTTGCAATTTAGTATTTAATAATATAGGGTGTTATAAGTGGCCCCTGTAGTGAGCACCAAATGTGGTATCAGTTTTAGGTTTCAAATTACAACGCACAGGTTAGTTTAAACTTCAATAAATAAAGTAAACTGTATGAAGCCAGTGATCTTAAAAAATTGTTTTTTTGGTCATACAATGTTTATTATCAGCAGCTTCAACCAGCTAGGGTAAAAACAGATCCCCTTCAAATTGTTATTTATATTATTATAAACTGTACTAAGAAATAGTGGGAAGTGCATAATTATACTGGAATTGTTAGGAGTCATAGGCCTAGGTTTTGTGGAAAATAATAACAATAAAACTTGGCTATGTTTTTTGCCAGCTTGAGAAAGGGAGAGATAATAGTAATAAAAGGGGATTTAATTTTACAAGGCTGCTAAGCCAAAGTAAATTGATAATAAATGATTTGAGTATGGTCCTGCCAGGGTGGAAAAGAATCAAACTCATTATATATATATCCTTAGTTAGAGGGCCAGGGAGAGACAACAAATAGTAGCTTTTTAATATCAATTAACAATTACATACTAAGATGTGGGAGCGTAGGTGAGATAATCTGTAGTAAATTAATTCTATTAATTGATATTGGCATCAAGGACCATCTAGTACTAAAAAAAGATATTGGCATCAAGTCAAGTAATTGAAAACTTTGTATAAATATAAAATTAAAGTTTAGTAAATAAATAATATAATTTAAAATCAGATTGTTAGCCAGAAAAAATTGCAACAGGAGGTAGAAACCATTCTTTTTGGAAATGTTGATGTAAGGGTCCTCACCATAGCCATTAGGTTGGCAAGGACCCTAACCCCCTTTTGGTCAAAGAAGGGAAACAACATACAAACCTAACCACTGAAAAAAGAGCGGAATTGGTCACAAATTTAATTTGCACTGGGTCTCCACCACTCCTCTCAGGTTAAGCCCACACTAACCTCAAACTAGCAAGCACCCCTATCTTCATCATTACTAAGTCTGCAGAAGCTTATTTGAAGAAAATTAAGAGCATATGCATCAATGTTTTCAAACTACTCAGCATACTGTGATCAAACCCTTAAGATGGATGGGAATGCCATGCTAAAATGGAGTGAGATGCCTTCAAATGAATGGAATGGCTGCCCAATGGAAGCAGCAACTGAGAAAACTTTTGCTGCTGAGGTGGCCTTTAGGATGTTATAAAAAATATTACCCCCAAAAATATATAAGAGCCCCCAAATCAAGGTTCTAGATGAGTTATCAGCCTTGTCTAATACTGAGGTTTGAGTAGAACATTAGAACCCTAGAAATGGCATTGGAAAAACTTCTCAGCATCCATGAGTATATTGATTATCATACCACTTTTTATAGCAATGGAAAATGTTCTCCACCCCCTTTACTCAATATAAATGCCCAGAAATCTGCCAGTTATAGGCTGTAGTACCTTGTCATTTATCTAATAAAATCAATTTAAAAATTCCTTGAGCAAAAACTTTTAAAAAATTTAAGTCTCAATGATTCTGCCATCTTTCACAAAACTGTCAAGACCTATAAAGGGGCTAACTTGTTAACGTTGGTTATGACGGTGGCCATCTGACTGGTATTTTCTATACTGGCTTCCATCAGTGGAGGAAAACAGGGGATGTAACATGGAGATATGCAATACAACCTCCCAACTACAACCATGCTCCTGCTGGATCAAACTAAAATCAGAATATCTACAACCTTGAATTACCCTACTGTAACCAAGAACAGGTTGGATAGAGCCTCACAATGACATGTTGAAAAATGTCAGAGGAGGTGGGAATAGGGATGCGCTGATTTTTCTTCAATACTAAGTTTGCCTACAGGCCAGTCTCAACATTAGATCTAATCATGGACAAGTTGTGCCTATGCAGCTGGCCCCATGCATGGACAACAGCCCCATTTTCATCTGAGAAACATGGGCAAGGCTTTTACCAGTACTTAGCTTGATATTTGAAAATGGCAATGTTTATTGTATAATACATCTCCTACCTGTACCCAGTGAGGTGTACTTTAAAATCCTCAGAACAGCAATGTCCTGTGCAATATGGATGCTACCATGGGTATTGGAGTACCCCTGATGGAAACCATTTCTTCCCATGGCACAAGAGATGTCTGGCACTGACAGAAATCTAGTCTAGATTTTGTATACCTATAATATGTTCCAAAGCGATGACCTATGAAATTAACAATAAAGTTAAAAGGTATATATCTATACCATATGTAAAGACGCAGGTGCTGTAAAAGTTGTTAAAAGATATACCGTTGTTCCTTCCAAACACCTCATTAAAGTTAAAGCTGGTTTAACTCATGAACTTAAGGCTGCATAAAAAGGTCTGTTTAGTTAGTCTTTACCCTAAGCTTCAGTTGCAAGGTTTGTTGACTTAACTCATCTTTTCCCTACTTTATTAAATAGTTATAATTTATCATTTATAACCAAGTGCATGTGCTATTCATATAAGCGTGTATACATAGGGTAGCATATAAGCGCATAGAATTGTCGTACTTAAACCTATGTACTTTATATCCTGCTTTTGCAGCTTTAAATTAGCAATTAATCCTATTGCTAACTATCTTATCTCACAAAATTATCCTAATGCCTACTTTTCACATAAATTTATGTAAATAAATATTAGCGTTTACTTTTGATTGATTTTAAAATCAGGCTATAGTATACTGAATCACTCAGGGCCTGGATATTGGGATTTTTGATGCATTTTTTGCTTAATAATTTTTAGTCAAAGTATTGTTCTATCCCTAATGATGGTATTGGATATTTGAGGATAAAGTTTTGGTATCATAAATGATACCAGAAATTGGAATATACTCCTTAAATTCTCTCTTTGTCTTATCTACCGATACTGCATAGTATCATCTATACAGTGTGGCTAGATCTCTGTTGGTATCTAATGGACATTTTACTAAAGGGATTCAAGGGCCAATATGTGGACAGCTCCCGTACAGGAGCGAGTTTATTGGAGGTTGCTCCACAACTCTTTAAAATACTTTATTATTTCACTTGGTATAGTATATGCCCTATAGCTGCCATGTGTAATAGAATACTCTATTTAGCATATTGCTAAAAGCATTGTTTTGATGAGGACCATTATACCACCTGGACTTTTACCTATATCCAAAATAACTTTTAGCTTTTTCTATTAGCTAAAATCGCTCTAGAGTAAATGCTTTTGCAAAAAGGCAAGGGATACTAATTAAGAAAATGAATCGCCTTACCCCAATTAGGTACCATATTTTATTAGTTCTTAGTAACAAAATTAAAACTGGTTCTTTTATTTTGTTAATTTGACAGCTCTTTTAACCTAAACTAGCCATCTTATGCTACAATGACAAGTGCAATGAAAGCCAAGGTTTCTAATTGCGTTAAAAGGGAGTTTAAAATCTTTAACCCACTCGACTAGTCTTATTTTTTAGTTTAAGAAGATATAGCAAAAGGTAAATCGAATCAAAACCTGTAGCGTAAACTTAAAATTAAACTAAAGGTTTGGATATCAAAGCAATTTTGAAACCTTATTTAACTTTATATTAAAATGATACGGCTTTTAAAAGGGTCTGGCAACTCTAATAAAACAATTTTTAGCCAAGCATCATCGATTTGTTGTAGCACAGATAAAAATATGTAAGAAGCGATAAGATAAACTTTTAAACACCGAAATATAAGTTTTAGAAGGGAATAATTCGGATTTAGCCCCACCTAATGTTATATCTGCATAATAACCATTTCCCGTAACAGTCTCCTAGAATACCTACCTTTACGTAAATTTAACTTACCGAGCGAGAATGCGACTAGTAAGCTTATTTTTAATATCTACGTTAGAGAATAAATCTTAAGCCTACGTATGTTTTTAATAAGCTATTGATAGCTAAAACCCTCGCCCAAAAATGATTAAAGTATTTAAAAAAGCAGATTTTAGTGGCTGGTAACAAAAATTCGAACATAGGTACTAAAACCAAAGAAAGCTTAGCACCGTAACTGCAAATTTAGGTATAACTGCGCTTTGAGCCGTAAAATCAAGAGCGTTACCTAACACCGATCACCTTACCTTATCATCAAAATGTAGCGTGGTCATTATACTCCATTAGATAAAATGAATTTTGGTAATTCTTTAAATGAATCTTTAACTAAGCTCTACTTATTTATGTAAAAAATATTAATTTTGAGTAACTTTTGGAACAGGCAAAAGTTTTGGGAAAAGTATCATTGAGCAAACATTTATGGTCTGAAACGAGCATTACAAAACAGATGGTTAAAAAAGCATCTATTAGTTAAAAAAACCTGGTTAAAAAATAAGTGTGGCGTGAATCAATAATCTTATTAAAACACACACTTAGATAACATGCTAAGCAGTAGCCAGAAGGAAAAATTGGGCTTTCTCGAAGGTTAAAAAGGCTTTTAGAAAGGATCACAACTCAAGTTAGATAAACGGATGTGGAAGTTGGAACTGGAAGGTTAATCTGAAAGCTTTGGGACGTAAGCTATTGAGATGGCTGCTCAGAGACAGGAAGCGAGTTAGATAAGTCCACCTTTTTATCAATAATCTCAACGCGATTACTGGGAAACATGCCCACCCTCCCATCACGAAGGCGCCCCTGCCACCACTGAGGTTGAGTGGCATCGGAAGCGGGAGGTCCCTTACTGAAAATAGCTATCAAGTCCCCTTTAGAAAAAACAAGCTCCGACGGGTTCTGGCCGCAAAAATCGTGGGTAGCTTGAGCAAACTCAAAGGTATGGGACCCATTATTGAGGCTACCCATCACTTGGGATTGTTGCTTGTTTAAATATTCCTGTTGCTGTTGAGTGAGGCGCCGAGCCACGGAGCGCATAAAAAGATGCAGCAGGTATGGAACCCCAAAGACGAGCACAAGGAACATGACAAAAGGGCGGAAAGAATAATTGGGCTTCTTGGAGAACTTATCAAACTCTTTGCTTGTAATTTCGTGCGGACTAATGGGGGGCCGCTTACCGACGCAACGATACAAAAAGTTCCGAGTCCACCTATAGATTGAAAACAATGAAAGTATTTGGAACAGCATCCGTTTAAGCATGCCAAACTGTTCAGCAACCCCAACCATAGCCATAAAAGAAGAATGGGTTGCAAAAAAGGTCGACTCAAACATTTGAGCAACGCCACCAAATGTCCCTACCACCCTTTCAAGAAGCTGGAAGGTTGACTGAGTGCTCTGAGCCATCTGAGCAGCAAAACTGGGCTCGTCCGGTGGGTTCATGCGACCCGGCATGCCCTGCATCCCTGGACCCATCCCGTAGCGAGAGTAAGGCGTATATCTATTATATCCGCCATATGAACCGTAACCTCCTGGCATACCCCCATAGGAA
>JAKSZP010018437.1:0-259549 GCA_022478985.1 Massospora cicadina | reverse complement strand
TCTGCAAATAGCTGATCTATGTTATTCTCAAGCAATCAGCAGCACATACTACAAGTGAAATGTACCACTAATTAGTAATTATTGATTGAAAACTCAAACAACATTAAAAAACTAATTTCACCATAGACCAACAAAGCCCACGTTCCCAAGTTATCAAGTTGACTATTAATATTAAGTCTGACCTAACCAATAAAGCCCTCAGGCCCATGTCAACATAGTCAAATATTATTAAGTGGAATCGCCAGGCTGCGGATACCAAGCTTTTCATAAGCATAGGATATTCCTGATCCATAATCACTGATATCATATGATCCATAATAAATTAAGCATGTTAATCTTATTATGTCCCTATTGAATATCTGATGATTAGGTCCATTTAACAACTCAACAGATCCCTTCCTCTATGTAAATTTTTAAGTTATGTAATTGTGGGTTCGTTTTTCACTGAATGAGGTGGAATCTTCCATTGTTGTCCAGGTCAGATTACTATGTTCTCGCTTTTATTTTATGGTAGTCCTTATTCAGCGCTTTCTATATCAGGCAGTTTTTTAACTTCCTGCCATATAGCTTTGGTTGGGGGGCATGTTTCTAGGCGGTGATGTTATTTTAAAAATTGTTCAATTTTAAGCAGTACTATACTTGTGCGGCTTAACTTGTTCATCTTTGAATACCATATGCAGTTGGTTAATGAGTATACTCGTGGTGCTGTTAGTGAAAACGATCTCTGTGACAAACTCAGTTGGAGACTGATTACCAATGAGGAAGTTGTGGAGTTCGTTGTACATAGCCACCGCTGATGGTACCATCAAAACCATTTTTCCAAAGATATTTGTAATTTATATCATTCTTCTAAGTAACCCTTGATGTTAATGAAGTTTTTCTGTAATTGACGTTATAATTTGGTATCTGACATATACTTAAGTTCTATATCATCTGAAGGGAATTGTGTGACCTGAGCTCCTGTTCAAGAATGGCAAATATGCAAAATCTTTAAATAACAAATTTGACTTTTGTTACACTCAGCCCAAATGAGGATCCAGTTAATAAATGTCAGTACCTTTTTCTTAAATTCTTCAGATTTTAAGACTTTAGTTATTTTTTGACATTTAACTTCCCATTCAATGATCTAAATCTATTAATCAATAGCTTTTTTACTTCTTCAACTGTATTGATTATCTCTTTGGTCTTAGCGTCTTGCACCAGGCAAGTGCCATCCAATCTAGATCCATAGATTTCTTGTACTTGTAGTTAAAAAAGTACAGCCACAGAACTAGGTATCTTAGCACTTAGTAACCCGCCTCACTACATCCTCAAAGCTTTGATAATATTCTTCTTTTATATGGAGATTCATCCAGTTCACGGCTTCAGTAGTATTTTCCTTAGCCAATGTATCCTTTTTTCTTATTACTATGAATGGGAAAATAATGTCAAAAAGTTTCCCACTTTTTGGTACTTGTTGCATGTAGGTTTGTTTTTTTGAGTTTGACACTCTACAAGCTTTGTATTCTTATCTATGAGCTACTCACTATTATCCTTAGTGACGCAAAGATCATTGCTTGATCTGAAGTGGAAGTCTAGTGACTTCAAGTTCAGTCTTTTGCATTACTTGTACATCAAGTAGCTCTATTTTAAAAGCCTTAAGTGACATTGAGGCCATGATTGCTAGGGTCATATGCATATTCTGTAAGGATTTGGGGAGCCCAAATTGGTTCTGGTTGCAAACGAAAGATTATCACCCACCAGAGTAATCAAGCAACTGCTGTCACTGTGGCCCCCAAATCCCTCTAGCTGACCAGGGAGAGACATCTTTGTGTATGCTCTATATTGGCCTCCAGCGGGCGTCATAATGCACAGAAATCTTTAAAAAGATTACATATGAAAATGAGAAGAAGGGAATATTTTCTAAGATAAAACAAAGCTAGAGAACATTATATTGGCATGTACACTCACAAGTAAGGACTCACCTTTATATATGGAAGGCGATAAGAAGGTTGGCTGTGCTGTTTATGAGTTCTGCAGCTCTTGGGTTGACATCTTCTTTGATTGCAGGTTTACAAGTTTTAATTTTGGGTGAAGATTTTATGTCGAGATTCTTGATAGTTTAAATGAAGTCTTGACTGGGGGCTTCTGACTTATTACTTCTGGCAACTTTCCTTATATTTACTATAATTATTTTACCAGTAGATGCTATGTCAGTCTTAAGGCCCAAAACATTAACTTTAAATTTTATGGTATTTCCAGATCAAAGTATTATTGTTAGAATCCACAATGGATGAACTTGGGATGAATTTTTTACTGATGTGCTTTATTAGTCACTACTCCAGGACGATTTTCCCTATATTGAGTTTTATTATACACTGTAGGCAAGGAATCCTTATTCAAAATTATCTCACCTTATCTTTAACTTAGCACCATCTTATGAGTACCTTTATATGTTTCCTACTTCCCTTTATCTGATAAAAGATTTAGTATAGTATATTCTATCTGTTACAAGCTTCAACATGGTATGAGACAATTATTCCTTATATACCTTAATTCATCCGTTAAATTCTAGCACTATTTGAGTTGACAATAAGCTATATAATTCGATTTTATTCGATTTTATTTGGGGAAGGCTGACTAGGGGATGGACACTTTGATAAGACACTAAAAACCAAAACTTCAGCGAGAGGAGGGCACCCCAGAGAAGCAAAAGCTATCTCCTGTTGCCAGAGGGAACGCCAAGAAAATAGGAGGGGGTAACCAGTTCAGGAGCAGGCGCCATTATTGAGCACTTATGTAGGAAAGAGTCTAAAATTATGAACCAAACTGGGAACCATGATGAGACCAACTGGCGGCAACGTGGTGGGAGGTACCCAAATATCCACGCTTGAAAGTAGTCCACTAAGTGTGACCAGAACTGGAGTACAGCTTCTTGGAGGTGGAGGTGGAGGTGGAGCCTGAAATAGCATCTAAGATGATCATGTGTATAGTCCACATAGCAATTGTGAATACCAAGGCATGGAGGGAGGGTGGAAGAGGGGACACCATGTTTAAAGCAAACATGTCCTCAGACAGGCCGAAAGGCTGTGCCTGATCCTGGAGAAACAGATGTTGCACCTCACGAAATATCGCTTTAGATGGAGGGCACTCTTCCATGTGGTGAAACAGCGTAATATACTGTCCACACACGACACAGGATGAGTGTAAAGCGTTAGAGCGCTTAGCAGTATGGTACACCCGCCTCAAGCAGTGCCACACATAGGAATGGATATGAGGCAGTAGCAGAGGGTGGTAAGCGTATTTCCAAATTGTCTTCTGGGTTTCAAGGGAATAAGGGATGTTCATCATGTCCAGGTAGTCCACCCTGGATAGGACATGGGGCCTTGTGGGTATTACTCCGTTCATAATGGGAAGTCCTTGTACTTCCTGGGTGAACTGAGGAGAGGGACGCCGCCTCTGAGCGGTGTGCTCACAGATGCAAATTCTCCACTCAGCATGGAGAGGAGGATCCTTTTGAAGCGGGGCGACGTCCCATGTGGGCCCGCTGCAGAAGGATGTGAGGCAAGGTACTTTAACAGAGAGTGGGGGTGGGAAGGATTGGTGAGGCCCAGGGTGAGGGAGAAGTTAGAGTGGGCCGCCCGGGACCAGTGCTGGGCTGATATTGTAGGGTTAGTAACAGCAGCGATCCAGGTGCCAAGTTTTTGGCAGAATGGGTCTCAAAGTTGAGCAGACCCATACCACCACAATGGCGAGGGCCAAACATGACATCCTGGCGCACCGGCAGTGAGTGGCCATACCAAAGCCACCCTTGCATAAGGGCGTATAGTGACTTGAAGCACGGGGAAAAAGCAATGTCGTGGGCTCCAAACTAAACTTTAGAGAGGAGAATAGAGTTGGCTAGCACTACCTGGACTGTAAGGGAGGTCTGACGGGCTCTTAGGGAAGCTATGCGTTTTTTAACGTTGTTTAAGATTTGGTTTCCATCACCATTGAGGCGTACCCTCCTGCCTCCAGCCACACCACCAAATGGTGGACAGGGTCAACGGTGGGGCTTAGCACTAAGGGGAGCACAAGCGGGGTGATGTGGGGTGGGCAGGGCAAGCTATTCATGCGCTAGCTGATGAGGCAGGTTGGATACAAGGCGCTGGGGCCCAGCGGGCTTGATACTGACCAAGGAGAACAATTTCAGTTTTGGAGGCGTTGAGTGCTGCATTACTTACCCTGGAGTAAACCTGGATAGTATCTTCAAGTGCACGTGCATCATGATTGTTAGACACCCCAACCACACAATCATCAGCAAACGCCAACATCTTGACTGGTGCATTGCCTTGCACATGGACACCAGTGAGGCGGGCATTCACATTTTGAAGAAGTGGGTTAAGGCTGAAGTTATACAAGAGTGGGCTAAGAGGGTCCCCTTGGCGAAGTCCCCTTTGAGGGTGGACTACATCCGTGAGGAAGCCAGGGCCACGCACAGCCATTGTGGCGAACTCCGTTAGCAACATCACCTAATTAATGAAGTTAAGGGGGAGGCGGAACCTGTGGAGGCAGGCTCTGAGGTAGTCCCAATTGACCCTATCATAGGCCTTCTGCTGGTCTAAAAATGCAAATGCTCCAGAAGCCAGGGATTGACAGACGTTGGCTACGGTGTGTATATTGTCCTAAATTGACCTTTGGGTATGAAAACGAATTGTTCAGGGGAACTGAGAGTAGAGGCAGCAATCTCTAGACGGTTAGCCATGATTTCTAGTAAAAAATTTGTGTCAGTGTGTTAGTGAGAAAAATGGGGCGCCAGTTGGCCAAGTCCAGCCTATCCCCTTTTTTGTACAAAGTAATCGTGAAGGCCTTTTTCCCTCCAGGCAGGAGGCGCGTTTCCAGAAAGCATTGGTTAAGAGAGGCAAGAAGCAAGGAGGATAAATCTTTGAAATACTTCATATAGAGCTCATAAGGGATGACGTTTGGACCTGGGCATTCCCGATATGGTGCACCTCAAATGGCGGACCATAGTTTGCTCTGAGTAATAAAATTCATCAACTCTGGGAATTGGGAAATGGTACAGATGTGTGCACTTTCAAGAAAAGTTTCCATTTCAGCTGTCAGAATTAAATTGTATTAATACAATTTGGAGTTATAGTTTTGTATTTCAATCGCTACTTTGACCAGCGTATCTGCAACAGAGTGGTCTGGCCTATGCACCTGTGTGCAGGCCAAACTCTGGCGTGGTGCAAAGAATTTTCGAAAAAAGTAAGTGGAACACATGTCGCCCACTGTAATATGTTTAGCTTTATACTGAACACAAACCTGATGCTTGAGTTGTCTCACCAGTGTGTTGAGGTGGGCGGACACTTCCGCCCACCTGTGACCCCAAGCTAGGCTGTAGCCCACAGCAGGGACATTGGACTCCAGGTGGTCCAACTCTGCCAGTGTGCGCAAGATGACTGCTGAGGCAGCCCGTGAGTGGCGGGAGGAGAAGTGGAAAGCCTGGTGGATTGTGCTCACCTTGAAGGTTGACCAGGTGGAAATTGGATCTGCACATAACAGTGTGACAAACTCTGGAGCCAAGGTCATGGATTTCATCCATGAGGAAAATCCTGGCGACACAATTTCGGCTGGGTGAAGTTTGCATCATTTTGGCACCTGGGCTGCTGGGTTGGATAAATGGAAGAAAATGATACCATCCTGTGGTTGGAGAAATTGATTTTTGTCGTGGTAAGTGGGAAATTTTTTTATGAAATTTAAATGGCGTGAGGATAAGGTCAATGCGGGTCATGGACCTTAACTAGCCATTGTGTACATGGGGACGCGACATGTTAGTGAGTAGCAGAGAACGGCGCGGCAAAGTATTGATCAACCCTAGGGTGGCTTTGAGAATGCGAAGTTCAACGTGCCCCTGTGGGGGTGTAGGCGATGAGGGCCAGTGGTCTGTGGATGGGTTCATCCAGCAGTTCATGTCTCCAACAACAAATGGGTCATGGGGTAGCGGAAGAGAATTGACTGCCAAGAAAAATTCCCAACATTCTCAAGCACAGATTGGGGCATAAATGTTAACGACAGTATGCACTTTGTCATCAACAAAAAGGTGACAACAAGGATACAGCCATTTAGGTATGAATTTGATGAAATAAATTTTAAATTACTGTTCACTTTTACTAGCATCCCACAGCGCTCAGACCAAAAGGAGAGGGAAGGGAGGAGCATGGTTTTCCATGATTCCTCAGTACTGCGTGGACAGTGAGTTTCCTGAATGGCCAGGATGTCCACGGGTAAACTATTTTGTAAAAAACTCAGTTTCCTAGCCCAGGATGGTGAGGCCTTGAGTACAGTGATGTTCAACGTCCCCAAAGTAAAGGCTCTCCCCATCACATCTTAGGTGCGAGGGGAAGGGCACCCAAGCCCTTCAAACTTCTCTTTTCATCATGGCGCTGTTTGGCACTGCAGGTATTCAATGATACAGAGTATGTGTTGGTATAGTTTGCTTTAGCAGTGAGGTTCACGTTGGCTTTTGCCTTCGCTTTTTTCTCTGCTGTGGGATGATTTTTTTGCGGTGTGTGCATTTTCGGTTCACCATAACTTGGAGGTGGAAATTTGGCAGAATTGTTGGTGAGTGACTTGGTCCCAATTGATGCTTGGGCGCATTGGTCAGGTGAAACCAATTCGCTCATCATGTGTTCAGCTTGGGTGGCCCAATCAGCTTGGGCGTCCCAATCTGATTGGTTGAGGGATTTGTAAGCTGCTTCCGCCACAAAAGTCTCAACGTCCTCCTGGAGCTGGGTTGGCGGGATTGTGGATGCAGTCTTGCCGCCTCCTTGGCTGTTGCCTTGTGGGACTGCTTGGCCTTCTTCTGCTCTTGCGGGGATATTGGTTTACTAGAATGTAGCAGCCTTGCGCTCCCCACAGGAAGGCTGCATCAGTGCCTAGTGCCAGTTCATAGTGAGCGTCTGCACCGCCCATTGTTTCTGAGAGAATTTCTTGATTAGTAATGCCCTCTTTGGCAGGGCAGGTATGGGCCTTGTGGCCAAAAGCGTGACAGAAATTGCAGATAGGAGGCGCGCTATCCAATGCCACCTGAAATGAATGGGTGTTTTGCCCATTGATATTGACAAAAGTGGTGTTCGGGATTTGGGTTAAATCCTCCACTATCCCCGCGGATGGGGTGAGAACAGCAATCACTTTGCCTGTGCACAGGTTTGGCATTAGCGTAAAGCACTGCATTTCAAAGGATCTTATTTATCCATATATGGCGAGCCCAGCCTTCAGGTGGTGCTCAAGAACAGTGTGCTTGACCGTTGTGAGTAGATAAAAAAAGTTAAAAAACCTTGATTCAATTTGGTCCAGCGGGTGCGCTTTGTTTTGACTACCCGTTGACCATCTGGGAGGCCTACTACTACGCGCGCCTTTGTGGCTTCATCCACCGCTTCCTTATTTTTGAAGCCAAGATCCAGCCAAATGCATGGCATGGAGTGGGGTGCGATGTACACCGCGTTCAGGAAATGTGTGTGTACATCTCCACAAAACATCTCCCAAAGCGCTGTTTGCTAAATATCCAGGGAAACATACACTCCATGTTCCACCAATGATAGTGGTTGGGAGTGCAGCATATTAATGAACTGGTTGCAGCGCGCTTGCCAGGCCAAAATTTCCAGGGAAATGGTAACTGCCAGTTTTTATTACTAATTTTATCTATTCCTCCAGACTCGCTGGGGCGTTTACAAAATTTGGTTAAGTGGAGCCAACACCTGTGCCCTTAACTTTACTCGCCCAACTGCTCCCCAACATTAGGCACCAACTAGTCTCCTCGTTTAGATTATCAAACTTTACCTAGACTTGAATTGAATTTGTTGCAAAAGTGTTTGCAACGAGAGAGAAAAGCTCTAATGAGCTATATAATAAAATAAAACATTTTATGCTTTTAACTGTTTAGTTTCTTTTATAAGTTCATTCTCATAGGAACTCTAAACTTGTTTAGGTTAAGTCCCCATTTATATTATCTACTGGAATTAACTACTGCTTTTTTCTCCCTAATTTTCCCAAGCAAGTGGGACTATACTAAACTCTAAATGGGTACCTCTTGGCTCTTTTAACCAAGTTCCCTCTATCTTAGGAGGACTTCTGAACCAACTTCTTTTAAGTCTTAATCTCTTCCTCTGTACAACTAAGCTAGCTTTGATAGACTAGCATTTAGACCTCATCAGTCCCAACAACTGTTGCTCCTTGCCAGGTCCCCTTATGAGCTGAAAATAGAGCTTGATACGCTCTCATTAGAAAAGCTTTCCCTTAAAATGTAAAACTCCATCAAATTATTTTTAAAAATATAGAGTGTACTTATGATCTTGCCTAAAAAGCTCAAACTTACAAATATGTGATAAAAAAATGAAGAATCTATCTCAAGCGCACCTTGAGGATCTGGAGAAATTTATCTTTGAGGAAACTTGTTCAAATGAATGGACCTTTTGGCTCATATTTTTTAAACATCTTACTTATAAATTAATAGAGTGTGCTGACTGCAAAGCCTAAGAGCTCATCCTAGTTGAAAGCAAAAATTTTAGAAATGTTCAATTGTCTAAAATCTTTATGGAACCTAAGCAAGTCTTAAAGCAGCTGCAGATGACTAAGTCCATAGTTTGACACAAGTCCAGAATACACGTCTTCATCATTTTCCTGTGTCTGAAGAAATAAAAACAAGTCAATATAGCTTAGTCTTGCTGCAATAGATAAATTGGATGCTATCAAAGCCAAAGTCCAAGTCAATTTCAAGTTTAATGTTGGCATCCAAGCTTGAGCCTCTCAAATTAAAATGAAGCTTCAAATCTAAATGCTTTGTTGCCAAATTTATTTTACTTGGCTGAGTTTTATATTCAACAATTTACTTGGAGAAGCCGAGCCAAGTTCTCTCATAAATAAATAAGTCATCTCCTAGCAAAATCTGATTCAAAACCAATTATTTTTTATTATTATTATATTGTTTATTTTTTAATAAAATCTTATATGTTTAAATAATGTCAGTTAACCTATAATCCCCTTTAAAAATATAACACATGATAAATTTTGAAGTTGCCACTTTACCGCCTTGAAGTTTTTAATGCAAAGCTGTGTCCAATTTTTTATTGCCTTTACCTACCTGCCAGATACTTACTTCCTATTCCCTTTACACCATGAATTTTTGAAGCTATTTTCACTGTATTTAACTACTCATATTCAGCCTCACGCTCCTCTCCCATTGATGTGGGCTTCACCTCCATCAAAATGGCTATTGACTCTATCTACCCCAATTGCCTTGAGACCAACGGCCACAAGCTCAGAAATTCTAAAATCTCCAATTCTCATCCTTGTTGTTTACCCAAATAAGTTAATTTTCTCCATTACCAAGCCTTCCCATAAATGAAGTCTCACCCTCAACAACCCAATGAGGATGTTGAGGTTTCTCCCTGCGATAAATTACATTCTCTATCTATTGTCTACCTCAACTCTCAAGATGGTGCTATTAACTGTTGTGTTAAGAACCTATATCACTTTAAAAATGCACTGTCAACCTTTATTATGCCTCTAAGCCTAAACTAAGTTTATATCTTACTAACTGTCCCTTCCTATCTAACGCTAAGGCTAAAGTTGCCATTTTTAGACTGGGTAAACAGTTTACCCTTGGGATCTCTACCTCTTCAGTATCAAGTTTTTTGAGGTAAATAAAATCTATCTTTTAAAAAATGATTTGCCACACCAACAACTGCATATATAAACTCTTCTTATGTTCATCTGCAAAGGCTACCCTGAATTCCTCAAAGTGTCATATTTATAAAACTGAGAATTTTAATTGTCACCCCTGGCCAAGGCTTATAGGGGGCGTTGTCAGAATTCTCAATAGTTTTCATGAAGCCTTGAATTAAGGCTTCCAACTTATTATTTAATTCAGACATTATCAGTTTATATTTACTTTATAGTATATCAGTAGATACTGTTTCAGGCCTAAGGTCAAAATAAAAACTTTAAGTTATTTAGTATTGGCCAAATCCAATTTGTGTTGTTAACTATCCAATGGACAAATTTGGGATTAATTGCCATTGAAGTGCTCCATTAGTCAATACTTCAGTCTGATATTCCCTATCTTGACTTTTATTCTTTATTGTAGGGATAAATCCCTATTTCAAATTATCTCACCTTATCTCTAACTTTGCCCCAACTTATGAGTACTTTTATTGTTACCTACTTTCCTTTATCCTATAAAAGATCTAAGATATAAGTCCTGACCAATTTCAAGCTCCAACACGGTATGCGCCAATCATTACTTATATCTCTTAGTTCATCCTTTATTTTCCTAGCGCTTATTAAGGTGCTAATGTCTTATATAATAAGAAATTTACACTTCTACCTGCTTAGATTCTTTGTAAAGTTCATTCTCTTTCAGTACCTTTGAACCTGTTTAGGTTAAGTCCCCATTAAATTGTTACCAAAAATCTCTACTTCTTTCTGGATCTACACATTTTGCCTTAGCTTTTGAAACTATAATAAACAATCTTTTTGGATACCTCTGCCCTCTCTCTAGCCAAGTTCCAAGTATCCTCAGAGGACCTCTGAACCAACTTATTGTTATGTAATACTCACTTCTTCTGTCAACTCAGCTAGCTTCAAAAGATTAGCCTTCAGCCCTCGTTAGCATAACAGTCAATCTAAAAATTGCCACAAGAACTGAGGCTGGGGGAAGTGGTGGGGAAAGCCAAGATGTACTGCTCCCCAATTTAAATTTCTTTATTTTTTAAAAATTTTACCAGATTGGGGCGCGCTCCATCCTTGGAGATCTGGCGCTTCAAGCAAAAGCAATTTTTAATGCATCAGAAAGGAAAACTAGTTATATAGTAGAAAAGGGGTAAACTTGGTGTTGGAATTTTCATCATTCATTGCATAATCAAATTATTATACCATGAATGTCGTAAAGCTGTTAAATTTTGAAAATTTGCAAATTTTGAGATTGGGCGGCGGTACTGGAGGGCTTACCTGAATGTACCTTTGACGTTTTAGTACAGTTGAGGGATTTTTCTACAAAGAAGCTTGATCTTTTCAACATATCAATAATAGGCATTGGGGGATTGGGGTTGGCGCAAATATAGGATTTTCATAAAGTAAATTGTCTTTTCTACCTGGAAATTGATATTAGGCAACATTTGGCTTCGCCCTTTGTGTAAAGCCTTACACTACTCTTTCTTTTTTCCATCCTTTTGATAGGGTTGGACTATTGGGACTCAATCCCCATAGGGTTAAGTTTATTTTTTGTGGGGTAAAGCGGGGACATGATACCACAACATTGAGTTAATTGGAAAAGTCATCTATCTTAGGACTAAAAAGGCTACCTATCCTGGGAAATAATGGTTGAACTTGGGGATTTTATGCAGACTGTGGACTTTTTGGGCTGGGAAGGGACCTCGTGTGATGATTGACAATTGGAAGTACCATTATCAGGTGAATACCTAAAGCAATTGGCAAGATTTTTTATAGTGATTGTAAGGTCCAGCATGAGTGGCTGAATAAGTTGTCCACTGGATAAGCTTGCAAAGTTAGATCTAGCCCAGTGGAATGACCGGAGGCAATAGTGGTTTACAAAATGGAACTAGGTGATACATTATCTCAATACCAAAGCTAGCATCTTGCAAGCAGAAACTCATAGACAGTGGCCATAGGAACCATATAATAAGTTATGAAAACTAACTGACAAACCTACACTTGGTAAAGGATTGAAGGGGACAAGAAGGGTGACGAGGGGATATCCACACTGCAATGCATCAGATTTTGTATATTTAACTAGCATATTATGTTAGGGTTTGGGGAGTTCAAGTCAGCTCTGGTTGAAAACTGGAATGTTCTAATCAGCCAAATGTTACCATAGAACTGCTCAATGTGGCCCCTAAGCCCTCCAGTTGATGAGGGCAGACTTTTAAAGTGGATGCACCAAAATGGCTTTTGACAGGCGTCATGATGCATAGAAACCTCAAGTATGATATAATGAAAACATCAAGAGAGGAAATGTTTTATAAAAACTAAAACAAAGCTGTGCCCCTACTCAACCTCAGATGGATTGGATAACTCATCCGCCGACCTCCAATCTGATGCCCACCCTGTACAATTTCAAGTATGGGGCACAATCCTACCTCCTCCACCCCCCAAGCCTGTTGCTGCAGCTACACCTGCAGCCACCAATCAGCCTCCTCCCCACCCCAATGCCATAAATAATTCATCCAATCAAACATAAGATTGGATCCCAGTTTGATCCCATGCTTCCACAAATGAATTGAACAAACCTCAACCATACGCTGATTCCCCAATCCAATTCAACCAAAACCCATGGGAATTATTGGATGAAATTGCCAAATCGGTAATGTTGTTGAGGAACCATCGCTGCAAGTTGAGCAGCTCTGTAATGCAGAATGGGATGCAAAATTCAAGCCTCAGAGATATGTCCCACATCTTAACACCAAACCATTATACAGCGACCACCAGCTTGCAGTAGAAGCAGCTGCCACACCAGATTGCCATCCTCTCCACAAAGCTGCCACCAAATCTGTGGCTGCGCTTACAGGAGGAATTCCACCTCCTGTTATCCCCCAAAATCTTACTACACAAAGTAAGATCAATATGAAGACTTTACACAAAAACATCACTGAAGCCATCCATAATGTGGTAACAGTAGCACGGAATACAAAAGCAAAATAATCCAAACCAAAATTGCCACGTTTGTTAAACTCCCAGACGCCCGCCTCAAAGCTGAAAATGCTTTGGCCAAGTACATCGTTGGCATTATGATGGCTGGCAACTATTTGGAAGTTCCAGATTTCAAAAATATTGAACCCCATACCGCTGATGCCCCCACACCCTTACTATCTGCCTTAACATGCACCCTACTCTGGGATGAGATGGATGTGGCCGAAGATGAGCCCCCCAATCCCCCTCCCCATCCGCCATGGAGGGATAGCAGTATTTGCTGCCCACCTGGTTGGATATTTTGTTAGGTATTATTCAATCGAGCCATCCATTTTGGGCGTTTTGTTTGAATCATTTATATTTTATTATTATAATTTTTAGTTTAGTTTGGTAATGTCTGTCCCCTGGATAGCTTACCTCGGTCAAATAAAATAAAACTAAAACAAAGCTAATGACGATTATTTAGGCTAGCACCCTCACAAGTAAGGGCACTGGCCATAATATAGAAGGGGTTATTTGAGTTGAAAAGCTATTCTTGGGTTCTGCAGCTCTTGGGTGACATATTCTCTTGTTGCAGGTTTCCTGGGTTTGCACTTGGGAGGAGAGGGTCAGTTCACAAATTGACGCAAGAACTGAGGTTGAGGGAGGCGATGGGGCACGCCATGATTGGCTGCTCCACTATTTAACTCTCTAAAAGTTTTACCATTGTACCTAACTGAAGCGCACTCCATCTTTGGAGGCTGTGCGCTTCAATCAAAAGCAAATTTCTAATAGCATAAGAGAGGTTATTGGAATTTCGTGAGAAATTCTATAAGCAGGCGCTACAAAGGCTACGAAATTATTAGATCCATAGCTCTAGCGAAGAAAGAGTCAATTACAATAAAGTTATTAGTTCCTTTGCAATAGTAAATTCCAATTGGATGAACTGAATCCAGTAAGAAGATAGACCAAAATTAAGCTACTTGAGACAAGATTTTGGTACTCTATTGATTAAAAATTAATGATATTTATAGGGGAAGATTTAATGGGTTTTTGCAAGGATTTCCGTGATGCACCTGAGGTAAGATCTTTCCTAACAGATGACTTATATTGCTGATTATCATTATTATTAAATAATTATGATAGTCAGATCTGTTAGAGCGCTTATTAGATTTGATCGACCTTCTTAACAAGGGCCCAGCCCCTTCAAAATGCTTGGTCATTTTGGATTGCTTGGTTTCATCCATCATAGGAGGCCAATAACTCCAAAGAGTCTTACATAAGTTAATTGAAGAATCGAAATCCCCAAAATGATTTTAAAATATCATTTGACCAAGATATCGAATCTTGATCCAAAGTTATTCTGGTCATCTTGGAGGCATCTCCAACAATTCCCCCCTCAATATCTTGCCTAGGGGGTACAAATTTGCAAAGAAATCTACGATGCACTCTATTAATAACAGTACCAGTATCAATAATGGCAATGGAGTATTCAACACCCCAAAAATAGATAATATGATAAGGACCAGCCCATAAGGGGTCCAGTTTATGAATTCTTCCTCCCAGCCTATGGTGGTAGAAGAGTACAAGATCTCCAACTTGATATTCTGGCTTTGTAGGTCTACTAGCATTGGTCTAGGTTCCTTCCTTCAAGGTGGTAGCCACAAAGGAACTTGAAGCTAATGCTTGTAATCAGATTGTTTCATCTGCCAGACTCCTCATTGTTAAATCAGTGGTTTGCGGGGTAGCCTCTTCAAGTATAGGTTGTACACTTGAAGGGAGGAAAGGCTCCTGACCATATAAAGCTTTAATGGGAGACATTCTAATAATATGATGGTAGCTAACTCTATAGGCTAACATCGCACTAGGTAAGTAGAGGTTCCATCTACTAGGATCATTGGAAGCCATTTTTCGAAGAATGGCTACTAGGGTACCATTTGCTTGTTCAACAGCACCATTAGTGGAGAGATTATATGGTGACGTGAAGGACTGGTAGGTACCCATTAACTTGGTAATCTCAGCCACCACCTGAGAAATTAAGTTGGTCCCATTGTCTGATAACAGGACTTTCAGGCTGCCATGCCTGGTGAAAACTTGTTTAAAAAGAAATGACTCCGTAGCCTTGGCGGTGACTGTGGAAACTGAAATAGATTCAATCCTTTTAAGGAAAGCTCGATAGCTAACAAAATATATTGATATCCATAGGTGGCCGTAGGAAGAGGACCTACCATGTCAATACTCACAGTAGCAAAGGGTTTGGAAGGTCCTACAATTTGGTGTTGGAACATCGGATTTCCTCCACGTTGTTGTTGGCACTTAAGGCATGACTCCAGCACATCATGCACATATTACAGCATGTTATCCCAGTAACAATGATTTTTAACCATTGGAGGGTTTTAGTGACAGCTCCATGACCTACAGATTGGTGGGCCTCCATGATAGTGTCAGTCCTCGCAGAGGGCCAAACAAAGGGCAACCACTTATACTCTAACCTTTTATATAGTGATCTGTATTTGACCTGAGTGTCTTTGGTTAAGAATTGTAACTTTGAGATAACATCCTTAGATTCACGGAACCAGAGCTCAGGTCTACCAATCAGGTCATAAATGCGATCCTCCTCTGCATAGAATAACATTAAGATAGGCAATCGAGAAAGGCCATCATCGTTTTGATGTATAGCCCCAGCATGATGTTGAATGGTAAAATTGTAATTTTGGAGCTTCAAAGCCCATCTTTCTAAGCGCCCATCAGGACCCTTCATTTGCTGCAACCACTTCAGGGAAGCGTGATCTGTCACAATGGTAAAATGCTTGCCATATAGATAAGGAGCGGAATTTTTATTAGCGGCCAAAACATCAAGGCATTCTCTCTAAGTAATGCTATAATTGCGTTCAGCCTTAGAAAGAGTTTTACTATAGTATCTGATGGGTGATCGACCAGATTGGTATCATGTTGAGCCAGAATGGCTCCAATAGCAATATCACTGGCATCAGTAAATAGTATAAAGGGTTTCAAAAAGTCAGGATGGGATAAGATGGGTGCACTCATTAAGGCTTGGCGCAACAAATCAAAGAATGCTGCTGAGATTCTTCCCATACAAAGGGGACTTACTTATAAAAAAGGTTAACTAGTGGCTCTGTAATCTCTGCAAAATGGGGAATGAACTGTCAGTAATAACCAACCATCCCTAAAAATACTTGAATATCATGCAAGCTTTTGGGAACAGTCATGTCCAAAATAGCTTGTACCTTTTTAGTTAAGGGTAAAATGCCCTCGTGATTAACCTTATGCCCTAAAAATTCTATCTCAGTCTTAAAAAAGGCACACTTCGATGGTTTAAGCTTAAGTGAGGCATGTGAGTCAGCCAAAAACTTCCTTCAAATGAGCCAAATGCTCGTTAAAAGTGCGTGAAAAACAGTAACATCATCTAGATAAACTAAAACACAAGAAAGCTTCAAATCCCCAAACAAGCCATCCATGGCTCGTTGAAACGTAGCAGGGGCATTACAAAGCCCCTGCGGCATATGAGTGGACTCAAATAGCCCCTCACTAGAAATTAAAGCACAAATTGATGGTCTTCCAGTGCAAGATCAATTTTCCAATAACCGCTTACAGGATCCATAGCCAAGAAATATTGGGACCCAGACAATAGCCTCAAGGAATTGTCTATATGAGGAAGAGTATAAGAATCCTTCTGAGTAAAGCATTGAGTTGGCGATAGTCCATAACTACTCCGTGGCCCCCATCTTTCTTTCAGATGAGTAGTAGAGGGAAGCCTGGGACTTTTAGAAGGTGTTAATAGTCCAGCATTGAGAAGTTGTTTCAGCTCTACCAAAACCTGAGCCTCCTCGACTTTGGACTTGCAATATGGTTGAGCTCAGATAGGGGGAGTATCCCCAGTTTTAACCTGATGCTGTACCTCTTTCATTAATCCAAAATCTCCAGGACCTTAGGCAAAGATACCCGCATATTTTTCAATCAGAGCCTCAGCTTCCAGCCATTGTTCTGAAGTAAGAGAATCCCCAAATCTGATGTCAATTCTAGCGATTATAGGTGGATCTTCCAGCCCAAATTCGCGTAAATCTCCACATCCTAAGACAGACAATAAGTCAATCACGGTAGTAGGCCTCAAATAGGCGATGGGATTATTGCAATTCAATCGCATAGGTTGAGAGGTGAGATTAGCCAATAGAACTAAAACAGTCCCATCATAGGCAGGATCAAATATACCAGGGCAAGGTAAAGCCTCCAAATGAGAAGGATTTAGATTATTAAAGATCTCTAACACATAATCACTGGGTACAAATACTTGAACCCCCATATAAATGATGACTTGAGCTTTAGGGGGAATGGTAATCGGAGAGTTAGAATATAGTGGCATTCCTTCAGTGGCACAAACTAAAGGAGATGGAAGTATAGTCCTTGGACCCAGGATTTGGTATTTGAGATGTGAGATAGAAGTGGGGTATTCCAGTAAGCAGACACTTCGCTTAAGTTTGCCCTTTGTGCTGGGAACTTCATGTAGAATTATAGGTATTTGGTACCCAATTGAAGAAAGGTATTTGTCAATAAGACTGATGATCAAATCAAAATTGGTGAGAAACTTAGTTCCCAACAGCAGATCGTAGCAGTTTATATCCAATACCACTGAAGGGGCTGACACAAAAAGCTTCCCAAAGTGCATCAGAAGAGAGGAATAGGCTCCTATAGATTTAATGTAGGAAGGGCCAGCGGTTCCATAGTCTTGGGAATGGTTCAAGTCTGGAGCCAATTTGATCTTCTTCATAAGTTTGGATGAGAGTATATTGATGGGCGATCCCATATCAATGATAGCCAAAACTTTTACCTTATGCACAATGGCTTCCACCCGGGTCACATCAGTGCCAAAGTTTGGGATAGAAAACTACAAGGGATTAATTGATTGAATAGAATTAGAAGGAGAAGAAGAATCATAAACAGAAAAATTGTCTTTGTTGGATAGTTCATCTGGGATTTCAATCTCATCAGGAGCGGATACCACATAACAATTGGTAGAAGAATAAATAGGTTTTGACTGAGGCACCTGAGGTAGATCAGCACAAGGAGCCTCATGCCCTATTCTGACTTCTCTTTTTTCGACTCCTCAGCTTTCTTCTTCCAACATTGAGATACCACATGACCCACAAGACCACAATAAGTGCACAGCTCCTTCTTTGGTTTGGACTTGGGTTTAGGTGGCATCACATGGATGTAAGTACAAGGGTTATTAGAGGAGTTCGGATGTACCACCCCATTGGGAATCTCCATAAGTGCTTCCTTGATGTCGATAATAGAGTTGAAATTCCGTTTTAGAGACTTCAAATGTAATAGTAACTGATTCTATAAGCGAACGCACTCAGTACAGCCAATATTGCATCATCAATGGTGATCCAGTTGCAAGTGAGAAGTGTCTGGGCCTCATGGTAGAATCGCTTAGCAAACTCCTGGATAGACTCTCCTCTTTTGATTTGAATATTCATAAAGGCCTGCTTTTGGTTGGCGAGGATTTGAGCACTCCCAAATTCCTTAATGAGGGCGGTTTTCACTTGAGCTCAAGTAGTACAGACCTTGAGATGTGGAACCATGATTTCTTGTGCGGTCTGGCTTAGACAAGAAGTAATATGACGGACCTTCTGTTAATCAGTATCCCCATCCATGGCGCGTTCATACACGAAAAGGAAAGAATGCATGCTTCCTTCACCCGTTTCAAACTTATCCTTGAAGGTAGGTTTGAAAAGGGTGTTTTCTGTACTCAAGACATGTACACCCAATACCCTGACTGGCTCAGCCTTGGAGGGTTCAGACTCTGTAAATTGGGCAGCAGGGGGAACTCAATCAACCTGTTGTCTAAAGTGGTTCAAGTCATCTTGAAGATTTTGAACCCATTGACTAAGATGGTCATTCATAGGCGCTCAGCTTAAACTAGAAATTGCAGTAATCATCTCAGCTTGCTTAGCCTCGAGTAATTCACATTTGGCAGTTAACTGGTCAATGGACATGGTCAATGTAGTGAACTGGGTATCTTGCATAGTTTGATTTACATCGCATAGATGATGCGCATTCTCAATACCATCCAGTAAGTTGATCAAAGAGTATTCTGGGTCAGTTGGAAGGCCTTCCAAGGATAAGAAACATCCTTGAGCTAGGGCTCGAATTTGAGTTTCCAACACTTGAACTCGTGAAGCTAATAGATTTAAATATTCAAAATCGGCCATTGGAAGCGAGGAACCAGGGGGACCAGGAGGTCCCAGAGGTCATTGTGATCCATCTCGACCCGCTGGTCCTGGTGGCCCTTGTTAACCCACTGAACCAGAAGGACCATGTTCACCCAGAGGTCCCAGGATTAACAATGAGGAGCTAGGTGGTCTTGGCGGTCCAGGAGGACCAACAGGGCCAGGTACACCTTCGCTGACATTACCCGCAATTTGAACAAGATGTTGGACTAACTCATTAGCTCACCAAAGCGCTTATCATGCTCAACCCACAATAGTCCATTTGGATTGAGATTTCAGCCTCCAGGGAAGTGATATGGTGGTGAATAGGATTGGTGACATTGCTAACTTGTTGAGATACTTTTTGTCCAATGTATCCCACAACTCCATTGTCAATGCTCACCTACTGGTTATAGATACTATTAACTTCTCGTCAATTATTGAGAATAGCTTCTCGTTTATCCCTTCCAAAATTAGACGCTGTCTCATAGAATGAGGATAGCTGAGAGTGAAATTGTTGGACCAGAGTCAACTGGCGCTGGATTTTGAGATGATGCAACCCCAGAATATGGAGTACATGGTGAATAGCAGGATGGACATAATGCCAGAGGTAATGTTCAGTCCTAACCAAGCCAACTTTGGTAGGCTGTAACACTGCTCGGTTGTATAAGTCCATCATATTAGTTGTAACCTTAGATGCTCGGTCTCAATTAGGGCAAGCACCAGGTTGGATAGCTCCCCATATCAAGCCTTTGACAGTCTCCTCTACATTCGTGGCTTGAATCTGATAATTATTCTGGTCTGGGCCTTCAATGGCCAAGTCCATAGAAGCTTGAAATTGCAGATTATTGGTAGTAGCGGAAGGCAGATCCTGTCTGTTGAAGTGTACCCATTGGGTAATACTCATAGATTCCTCAGAAGAGGGGCTCTCTTCACTAGGCATATTCATTGGTGTGAAAGTATGTTTTCACCAGGTAGCCTCGGAAGCAGACCTGGCAGGGAGCACCAATATTGGAATTTTGTGAGAAATTCTATAAGCAGGCGCTACAAAGGCTACGAAATTATTAGATCCATAGCTCTAGCGAAGATTGAGTCAATTACAATAAAGTTATTAGTTCTGTTGCAATAGTAAATTCCAATTGGAAGTACTGAATCCAGTAATAAGATAGACCAAAATTAAGCTACTTGAGACAAGATTTTTGGTACTCTATTGATTAAAAATTAGAGAAACTTATAGGGGAAGATTTAGTGGGTTTTTGCAAGGATTTCCTTGATGCACCTGAGGTAAGATCTTTCCTAACAGATGACTGATATTGCTGATTATCATTATTATTAAAATAATTATGATAGTCAGATCTGTTAGAGCGCTTATTAGATTTGATCGACCTTCTTAACAAGGGCCCAGCCCCTTCAAAATGCTTGGTCATTTTGGATTGCTTGGTTTCATCCATCATAGGAGGCCAATAACTCTGAAGAGTCTTACATCATTCAATTGAAGAATCAGAAATCCTTGATGTGGATTTTATAATATCATTTGACCGAGATATTGAATCTCAATCCAAAGTTATTCTGGTCATCTTGGAGGTATCTCCAACAGAGGTTTTAAGGAAAAAATGGAAGTATGAGATAAATTATAGGTCATAATTTTCAACGTCCTTTGGCACAATCAAATTATTGTTGTAAGTTATGGTAACAACCACTGTGGCTGTATAGGGAAACCCCCAATTTGCACAAAAAAGGAAAGAAGCTGACACCTGTCCCTCTCATCACCCTTGGCAATTTGGCCCATGTGGTAGATGGAGGTGGGTATCATTTTATACCTGCAAATTGTGCCTCTTCCGCCTCTTCTCACCACCAAAGTGTTAGTGGGTGAACTTCTGTAAAAATTTATGGTTTTTCTAATTATTCTCAGCCAATAACCCGTATAAATATATTACTTGCACAGGTTTAGGTTTTGTGCAATTCTCTGCGTTGTATGATAGCAGTTGATATAATCGTTGATAATAGTATGGCGACTATTATCCATATTTAAATTGAGGTATTAGATTTTGGTTTAACGCTCAGCCAGTAATTCCTCTTGAAATGCTTATGATGTCCTGGATAAGGATTCGTTCCCTTGAACTGCCTAAATCAATCTACGCTCAGATCCCTGTTTACAGTTTCTCTGTGACACAAAGTCGGCAGCAATTCCCAGTTTAATTCAGCTTCTTCTCTGGATCCACGCTCAGATCCTTACTCTTTATCTTAAAGAGTCTCCCAAATATCGCACACAGCAATAATATCCCTGAGAAAGAATAGAACCCAAAATGGATTCTGATAAAGTTTACCAGGCTAATAATCTATTAAAAGTAATCTGGTAATTTATGATGTTTTTTCTTAAACTCTCTTAAATTATAGTATTTTAGAAGTGCATTCTTTAGTGAATTTAAAATAGGGAATTTGGTGCTCAACACTCAGTTGGCATTTTCTCAATGAAACAGCAGCTGTTGCCATTGAATTACCTATCCTTGTCTCAGCAGCCATGGTCTTCCCCATCCTGGCTAGGATTCCATTGTTGGATATCCTCAAGACCTAAGGCGTAAAGATTTGGAAAAATGTCCCTAACGTCTTCCTCTTGATCCCAGTGAACCAACAATATTTGGCAAGCGACCTGATTAGGTAATGGGACTTGTTACCCATTAAGGCAGGTTGTGAACCAACTGATCAATTTGCTAGTTGCAGGCAGCTTCACTCGCCTCACAACTTAATCCTTAAATTCCCAAATGGATGGTAATAAAACTCACTTGATCCCAATTGGTACACCTGATAATCAACTATCAGATGCCCCTATTTCGTCAGCAACTCTGCCTGACGAGAACTTAAGCACTCATCCAGATCAATCCCTGATGGATCTAACCAGGCAAATAACCTAAAATCCCTCAAACATAGTTACCCTGAAATTAGAGTCAATCATATCCAATTCATCTCGAACTAGGAAATTATCCCCTAGAAGTCTCTAGTAATCTAGCCAGCTGGGAATATGGGCAAAAATCCCAACACATCCCCCCTCTTGCCTAGATTTACAGTGAGAAAAGGATTGGGGCAGGAGAACACTTCTTCAGAAACTCAGTTGACTACTTCATTTGTTCAAGTGGAGTACGTTCTTCAGTACTCAATGCTGCTCAGGACGACCTTCAGCATGCGGCTCTTTCTCTACCTCCTTGTTACTGCCTACTCAGAGCGTGGTCCCCATGACCTTCTGTCATGCTGGGCTAATCGATTTTGCTCATGATGCTACTAATCCTAGGATCTGGTTTTCTCCCCATCAGGGCAAATGACCCACTGTCATATTCAGGATTTCTTAGTCTGGTGTCCTTGATTTCTTGATTATCTCCTCATCCTTGACAGGAGATTCTTGCTGTCAATGTTCATTTCGTGGCATAATTAAGAATGCTCATTTATGTTTGACCTTGTTATTTTTTCTCAAACCATCTTGGCTCATATCATTCTTAATTCTTCTCTAGAGAGCTTATCCCATTAATTTTGATATTAATTTCTTGAAAGTTGGAGCTTAATTGATTTCAGAGTGCATAATGATAACTATCATATAAGTCCGACATCCCCCTCTCATCCAGCTCATATGTCAAATTCTGAGTTGCGGTACCAACAGCTGCTCAATAGTTTGTCTGATCAAAATCTTCAGCTCTTCCAAAGGATGAGTCTATCTGCATGACGGAACCTTTTCTATGGTCCTTCCAGGACTCATGCTCCTAGTCAAGTACCAGTGGCTAGTCCTTCTGTGGAATTGCCAGAAATGGTAACCAACCCTGCTGAAACATATTAGCAATTGTCTCAAATGACTCACAACCAATCCTTCATCTGTCATCAATTCCAGAATTAGATTTTAAGACTCTCCTGGATTTTGCTCCTTTTTCAGATACTCCTAACATCATTGTCAAACCTTCTGAAGTAATGCCCTTTGCTCTTGATCGTTCATTTCTTGCTGGATCAGACTTGCTTCTGGAGTTCCTCTTCTGACTTGGTCTATATTACAAGCCAGCTGTCTTGGCCACCAAACTAACTATCAGTAACAGCATACATTTCAAACTCCCCTATGCATAATTAAGGGCCCAAGTCACCAAGGCTTTATCCATAGCTCTGAATTCTTCCAATTTGGAAACATCCCAGATCAGTATATCGCAGCCTATGCTCTTTGCTTTGCTGGTCAAGTTCTTCAAAGTTAGGCCACAAAGCTTCCAGCCTCTCCCTGTTTCCATTACTCTTTCTGCTTTGGCTTCTGAGAAGCTCATAGTCATCACTTTCAGGGTGTCTTTTTCTCCATGCACAACTATCTCATTTTTGGCGTGTCCCATCAGTATCTTCCACTGATGGCTTTTATAGAGGGCATGATTCAGCAACCCCCACCTAGTATCCTTTGCTCGTTGCTGGCCCATATGTCCAATGTTCATAATGAAGCCCATCGGCAAGTGATCAAGACCAATCCTCTAGCTCTGTTACCATATTGAGATTCTCATGGTTATTCGTCAGCTGCCTCTTCTTGTACTGTTGCTTCCCTCCCCGCTCTGGGGTATCACATTTGGCTTCTTCTGACATTTCAATTTCCCTTCCCCTAGTTGCTTTCTCGCAAGGATCTGCATCCACTCAACGAACTTGGTTTAGTGTAGGTCTAGCCCTTGCTAGTGTCCAATCTCACATAGATTTTGATTTTTTATTTACTCCTACTGTGATCCATCCTCCCTCCCCCAAGAGGCAACATAGACGGAATCATCCCTGAATTGAGGATAATCAATCAAAATAAAAATTATAAAAATATCTTTTTTCAATGCAGTTTTTAATAATCTTTTTTTCCAATACTTTTAGCAATCTTTTCTTTTTTCTTCTTTTTTCCATGGGACTTGACCTTGTTTTGGTTCAGAAGTCCATCTTTTTATTCTGTTCCCCCAAACTGGATCCTAGGTATACTTATACCTACCAGTTTTATATGATTCAGAGGTCTAACTTTTTAAGAATTAACATCTATATTAATTCAGCGGTCCTTTTTGTGGACTTGACCAAATCATTAGGACATAAACAACTTAATGGTTCAGTGGTCCTTTGGGAACTCTTTTTTTTTCTTTTTCCTTGATCCATTGCTTTAAGTACTTAGCATGGACTTGATTTACTACCCTTCCATCCAAGATTTTCTTGATGAGTAGGCGTCCATCACCATCTTGGCAATAAGCTCAAATGGATCTGACCACAATGCATCCAATTTGTTTCTTCTCCTGAACCCATGTGTATTGCAATAGGCAACTCTTTTGCATATTTTGTATTCTTATGAGGCTGGTCAGTTCTTATTGTTCATCATTTTCATCCATATCCTTTTCTTCTAAGTAGTATAAAATGTTTGCAATTGCATTTTGAACAGGATATTTGTCATTTGGTTCAGGTACTGCTCTGCACTCATCCCCAATGTTGGTTCCACCACTGAATATAAAATCAGCGGCAACGCGGCCTTCCTCCCATATAGCAACTCAAATGGCATTTTTCCCATCGCCGTATGATGACTGATATTGTAGGTGAATGTCACCAAATTCAGGTACGTTCCCATGTGGAAGTTCTTCCTGTGACCAGCTTCCTCAGCATCATGGCCAGTGTCCCATTAAATCGTTCCACCAGTCCATCCATCTCCATCCAGTAGGGTACACAAACGACTTCTCAGATTCCCATTATCTCATTTAACCACAGGATCGCATGAGATGTGAAATTTGTACATTTGTCACTCAGCAGAACTTGTGGGCATCCATGTTGTTATACTGCTTGATCCAGGATGAACCTCTCAGTACTGATAGCATCTACTTTCGCCAGGGATTTTTATCAACCCATCTCGTCATATGATCAATTGCAACTATTATATACTTGACTCCAACTGTGCTCATCATCAGCGGTCCCACCCCATTGATGGACAACATATGCCAAGCAAATCCAGGGCGGACCAGTCATTATCCAGTCATATTATTATGTGGCTTGTGCAACTGTCACTCCACACAGCAAGCTAGATAGTCTGCGACATCATAGTTGATTGACTCCCAGTAGTACTAGAAAATATGATCAGTCATTTTTCCAGGCCTCCATGCCCAACAACCTTATGAGCGGCTTGAATGATAACTGCTCTTTCCAATGTCTTTGGAAATAGTAACCGCTTCCCATTAATCATCTTGAAAACTTGTCCATCCATGGTCTCAGTGTTTTCTATTGCTTTTCAAATTACACCTTGGATTTCTTGGGGTTCAGACCTGATTTCTCAATTGACCATTTTCTGGAATAACTCATCCACTTGTTGGTATACCATCTGGACCTTTAATAACCGCAACAAGCCATCCACATTTTAATGAGAAGCCCCCATTTGGTGGACAATCTCATAATCATAAGCATGTAACTCTAATGCCCATTGGGCCAGTCGTCCTTCTGGTTCATGCAATTTTTGCAGCCAACGCAACAAGGAGTGGTCCATCATCACTTTGAAGTGCATTCCGTGGATGTACACCTGAAACTGTTTACAAGCGTAAGTGACCCCAAGGCATTTATGCTCAGTTATGGTGTAGTTCCTCTCAACATCTGAGAGTGTCTGGCTCACATATGCCACCAGATGTTGTCCCCAAGTTCATCTACTTGGCTCAATATGGCACCGATTGCCATCAATGAAGCATTGGTTTGTATAAAAAATTCTTGATTGAATTCAGATATTACGAAATCAGAAAATCTATCAGGTACTGGTGTAACTCATTGAAGGATTTCTGTGCTTCTTCATTCCATATGAATTTTTGTTTGGATCCTTCAACAGATGGAATAAGGGCTCGGCAATTCTGGCAAAACCCTGGATAAACCTTCTATTGTATCTGACCAATCAAAGGAAAACTTGGATAACTTGGACACTCTTTGGCTCAGCCATTCATTCTATGGCTTCATTCTTCTGAGCTTGTGGCTGCAGTCCACTAGAGTTGATCATGTATCCCAGATATTCCAACTCTCTTTTGAAGAAGTGACATTTCCTCAGCTTAATCTTCAGTTTGGCCATGGATAGTCTCTTGAACACTTCCTCCAAGTTGTGCAAATGGTCAGTAAACGTCCTACTGAACACATTGATATCGTCCAAGTACACCAGGACGCATGACAACTTCAAGTAATTTAGTATAGCGTCCATGGCCCTCTGGAACGTTGCAGGCGCATTAGCACAGACCTTGGGGCATCCTTGTTGGTTAATATAGCCCATGCATGGTGATAATCGCATATTCTTCTTGGTCTTCCCTTGGCAAATTGATTTGCCAATATCCCAATGTTAGATCCATCGCAGAGAAATACTTCGCTTCTCTTAATCAATCTAGCACATCATTAATTATTGGTAGTGGATATGAATCCATCTTCATAATCTTGTTCAGCTTCCAATAATCAATAACCACCTGATTAGAGCCATCCTATTTCTTCACAATAAGAATTGGACTCACCCAGGGACTTGACAATGGAACTAGAAGCCCATGCTTCACTAGTTTTCTGATTTTTTCTTCCACTACCACTTTGGCTACCTTCAATCATCAAATCAGTCTCATCCTGATCTGCAAATTATCCTGGTATCAACCTTATGGATCACATCTCTCGCGCATCCCAAATCATGGTCATCCTGGGTTAATACTTCCCAAAATTTTTGAACAATTTGAGCACCTCTTCTTTCTGTCCTTCCATCAGATCAGCAAGTTGCTCTTGATCAGCCAATAGGTTGATACTCTTGGTTACCCCAGCTGGTAATCCCATCTCATCCAGGGTCCCAAAATTGTGGAATTTCCTCAATTCAGCCATTGGGATTAGATGAACAAATGCGACAATATGATTCTTCTAAATCTTCATCAGTTTTTCACTTAAATTCACCAGGAGAACTCGAATTTCTCCATGGCCCAGCATTATTATTCCAGGAGCCACCCATGGCTCTACTCTAGACTTCTTAAAGGGGCTTCTGACCTTCATTATAAAGCAGCTCCGTTATCTCTAATGTCAACCCTGTGTCAACTATTATTTGTGGTCCTGGCGGTATGGTTTTCACATTCTGATCCTCAGTGGAATTCCCTGATTTTTCTAGGTTTTCCATTGGCATCTCTCGTCACTTCCTAGGTCTAAAAATCATGGACCAATAAAATCAATTTTATTATTTTTATATATATTTTGTATTTTTCTATTTAATGGGACTTTTAACCTACAATTAGGTTCACAGGTCCTTCTTTTCCCCTTAATCCAAACTGGGTCCTAAGTATACTCTGACCTACCAGTTTTCATGGTTCAAAATTTTATTCTTTTAAGACTTAACCTTCTATTTGGTTCAGAGGTCCATATTTAAAACTTAGCCAAAATATTAGGACATAACCATTTTAGTGATTCAGCGGTCCATGTTAACACTTCAATTATTTTGTTTTAGATCCAATACTTTCAGTTTTTAGTATTGACCTTCTTCACACTTATGACCAGCAGCGCTGTTTCTTAACATATAGGCAACACTTGACAACTTTAGCAATACTCAAAAATGATTTCATCCATTGGGCCTTCAATCCCAACTTGTCTTCTTCTGACAGGTCCTAATTTCATTTCATATCTCAGCAACTGACATTTGAGTCTTCATATCTCACAAAATTGTGAATTCTTTGTTAATTGTCAATTTCATTAAATTTCTCTAATCGTTTTTTCTTAAATCTGATTTTTTACATTTGTTGCCATCTGAAATGTTTGAAGTAAATCCACTGGTGGATTTGGAAACAATCCTCTAATCACACGGAATGATATATTAACGTTAATTTAATCTAATTTTAACTTGAATTGATGATTCTTGCCTTCAGCATTTTTTTCATCATTAATTTAATAATATTGGGTCAAACAATTCCCTTGACTATCTTGGTTCAATTTCATCCTTTTTTGACCTTGTTCTCTCATTGGTATCTCGATCCAACACTCTGAATTGATTGCTTTCCATATCAATCTCTTCCAATATCTCATCTAAAGTCTCATCTAAACACATTGCTTCTCATAACTATTGCAAGCAGACCCAATTACAACCTGAGTCGACCATACTGAAAATATTAATTCTAAGTAGATGTCTGGTGGAACAGGTTTTCTTGCAGTGCTAGACAGTTCCATATCTAGGCTGCAAGTCCTTTTCACAATTTTGAAATATCTTCCTTAGCATCATTCTCCATATATATATTACATGCACATCTCCAATCCTTTAGTTTGTCAACTTGTTTCAATAGTCACTCCATTTATGAGCTGTGTGAACAAAATCAAATGCAATCCACTTTGCATTTCATCTCAAAAATAAAACTTCTCAAACTAGATCTCCTTCTTTCTTCTTTAATGATGTTACTTCCTCTAGCAACTCATTTCCAAATTTGGAAACATCTTCTAATCCTTTATTGATCTTGGTGACTTATTCCTCCAAGGCAGCAAATCCTCTATGATTGGCTAATTAAAGGCGTTCTTGTTGATGATTGCCAATTCCATCCAAAGTTTTCTTAACTTGCCCTTGTGTATAATCTTATATTGGCATATCTGTCTCAAACCCCCTGTAGTGTGCGCCAATTGTTAAAAATTAGAAACTGGCTACTCTTCTCATGAGTATCAAATATTTAATCCTGGGTTCTTCACCAATTGATAATCTAAAAAGTTAACTGCACAGGTTTGGTATGTTCACAATTTGTGTTATTTGATAATAGTTGATATTTGATTAATAATAGTATGCCAACTATTATTCATAGTTGAATAGATAAACCTGATATGGTCCAATGCTAGACTATTAATTATCCACAAAATACTGTTGATATCAACTAAAGAGACTTCTTTCCTGATCTATATAACTTGAACCACTCTCAGATTCAGAGGTTTCTGGTATTTTTTCTCATCATGCTGAATCTGCAGGGTTTCCCATCTAAGTTCAGCTTCTCTTCTAAGGATCCTTAATCCTTACTCTTTATATGACAAAAGGTTTCATATTTATTGTATACAACAACAATGATTTACTTAAGAAGGATAGAACTTATATCCAAATAGAAGAACTCTTTTTCAATAAGGTCAATATTTTTTAAAAACAATAAAATCTTATTTTTTTATGAATTTGATAGGGAATTTATAGAGGAATTTTTGTGCCCAAAACCTTGGTTGGTGCCTCAGCTATGAAATGGCAGCTGTTGCCATTGAAATTCCCTCTGATGTCTCACTGGCAATAGTCTTCCCCATCTGGTTAGGATTCTTCATTGAACATACTCAAAACTTAAAATGGAAAGTGCCAGAAAACATGTCCCTAATATTTTGTACCCAATCCCCAAAAATCAACCATATTTGGTGAGCAACCTGCTTAGGTATTGGTTTTGTTACTTATTATATCTGGTCACAAACCAACTGATTGATTTGCTAGTTGTGGGCAGCATCATCACCTCACAACTGCTAATTAAATTTCCAATCAGTCAGTGATAAAACCTGACTGATTCCAATTGGTACACCTGATATTTAATCAATGATCAACTATTAGATACCCCCAATTTGTCAGCAACTCTGCTTGACAAGATCTTAAGCATTCAACTGGAATGATCTCCAATGGATCTGAACCTGGTGAATTACCTAAAATCCCTGAAAATTCTAAAACCTGAAAAAAGGGTCAATTGATATCCAATTCACTTGCCATTAGAAACTATTTCTTATAGATCCACAGGTAACCTAGGCAGCTGGAAAGGAGGGGTAAAAATCTCAACACCATGTCAATCAAATTAATTTTAAAGCATTTTTTATTTAAGCTTAGGATACTAAAATTGCTATCTTTATAAGCAAAAATTTCATTCTATTAGAATATTTACCTAGTATGAAAATACATTTGGAAGGATGGAAATGGAATTTTAGATGCTGGCTCTCATCAATTTTGCTGAGCATTAACTTGCTCAATATGTTGAGGCAATGGATACCGCTGGCCTCATTAACAAAGAAAACCCCCAACTATACCTCATTATGCCCCATGTTGCTGATGCTCCCACCCCAATGCTGTCCGCCATGGTTCACCAGCTAAAGTGGGTGCCAGATAAAATTTTCCCCAAAGCTTCCTCGCCATCTGATATGGCTTCCTAGGCTGATAACCTAGGGGTTATATAAGGAACTTTTTAATCTATGATAATCCCTTTGTTTGGCCCATTTGCAAATAAAGATGCGTGGCGGCTCCCCCTTTTGGGTTGGGCACCACTAGTACTAAAAAAAGAAATGGAAATTTAGACAGATCGGTGTATCCCCCCTTTAGGTTGGGACCACCTAGTGCTAAAAAAAGAAATGGAAATTTAGAGATCGGATTTAGAAACTCAATCACATTAATTTTTGCTAGGATAACTTTATATAGTTCAAACGCTTACTATATCACATCTAAGTATTTACTTTATTAAATAACTTTCTTTAAGTGAACATTAAAGTTAAAGTTAATAAAGATCTTGCTACAGAAAAAATATTGTGAAATGAAAAAATTTATACCCAATGATGGTCTATGACTTGGTACAGTTAATTTAACCTCTAAAGACAAATATTTTCTATCATTTTTTTTGCTATTTTCAGAAAAAAACTAAAGCCTTTTGTTTTAGATTTAGTTTCTGCATACTGTATTCAAATATTGATAGAATAGTCTGAGAAGAAGGGTTTACCTTAAACATGAGGATGACGTATTGTTTCAGTTTATAAAACTATGCTATCATCTTTTGACTAAAATGAATCAATCTTATATGCAGTAAAATTAAATTTTATAGATTTTATAAATTTAAACGTTTGTGATCTTTACTGTTACAAATTAAAATTTCATTATCTTTGCTATTTTGAATTAGATGTATAATACTTATGTATAATAATAACACTCCTATATCTATTATAGAATTCTGTTAGTACTGTGGTATCAATTTTATAGTACTTAAAGTAAACATTTTATCTAGAAGAGGTGCTACTTATATTATTATAGTCATCTTTTATATAACATACGTGTGCATTTATTCATATAGTCCATGGTAAAAATATAAGTTTTTTCATATGCAAATGTGCATAAAGCAAAGGTTAAAATTCAGCGTAAACTATTTTATATAAAGAATCTAGTTTATATTAACATAACATCATTTTGCAATAAAGTCAGAGTATTACTGATCTACGACAATAGTTAATATAAAGCAGTTTAAATATTTTAATTTTCAGTTGCAGTGCAGCAGCCTTTTTTAGCTGACTAAAAACATACTTCCAATAGTTGGGAACTCCGAGCGAAAAGTAAAAAAGTATAAGCGTTGAACTCTTACTTTATTTCATTTAGACCAAGCCTTTATATTTGCTTTTAAATCATAAGGATAAAATGTTGAAGCGAGCAAAAATCTAGGAAAAATGAGATTAATCAGCATGAATAAGAAATTCCGGTGTCATTCAATTCTTTAGCAACGGCAAAGTTTCGCAAATTTACTTGGGGTTATCTTTGTACAATTAGTTGATTACCAAGATAAGGAGATGGCTGATAGGAATGTAACAATACTCGTCACGTGCAAAATTATCGAACTTAGCCGTCATCAGACAGCTTTAGTGAGCTGGTATTAGAAATCCAGGAAAGCTCTCAAGCTGGCTTTTTTAACTAAGGGGTTTCTAAATATTATTTTAGAGCTTTAAAAACTAAAAAGTAGTTAAGCCCAATAAAACTTTAATTAAAATTATTTTTTTAAACTTTTCTAGATCTTCCTTAAAATATTTAGGGAAAATAAGTTTTTGAAGCCATAAAAATGAAAGCCTTTAATTTTAGAGGTCTTTTTCCCGCTACCAGAAACTTGTGCTTTAGTGTAAAGTAATATTTTAAACTCCTTTAATCTTTTTAAAATGGTTTTAGAAATCACGGCTTCATACATCACCTAGTGCATGTTCGAAGGTAAGATACTAAACAAAAAAACTGATAAAATAGGAAAATGATCTTAAAGTTCCACAAGTGAAAAGGTTTGCTGTAGTTGGTGCAGGTCAGATGGGAGTTGGTATTGCTTTGGTTGCAGCCAGAGTTGCCGCTATCCCGTCAGTCCATATGGTGGACAATAGCTCTACAGCATTAGAAAAATGGCTATCATTTTTCTTAACTCTATTATTGAAAAGGATGTAAATAAGGGGAAGTTGAGTCGCAAAGAAGCGGATTTGGTTTTGTCGAGAGTACATAAAGCGGGAAGTTTGGATGAGCTTTCTGAAGTTGATTTTGTAGTTGAAGCAGTCACCGAGAATCTCGGCGTTAAAACTTTGATCTTTGAATCCCTTGACAAAATTTCACCTTCTCATGCAATTCTAGCTTCCAATACATCATCTATTTCTATTACAAAAATTGCAGCTGCTACTCGACGTCCCGAAAAGGTACTTGTTTGTTCAGTTGCTTAGATTTGTATTTATAAGTTCCTTTCATTTTATAAAACTCATAAAAGGTGATTGGAATGCACTTTATGAATCCAGTTCCGGTAATGAAACTTGTAGAAATTATACCAGGACTAGCCACCAATCAGGAAACTTTAGAAACAACGCTGTCTCTTTCGCGCTTGATGGGTTCATTATAATGCTCATTAATAGTTCTAACCATGTTTAGGGAAAACGACAACAACGAGTCAAGATACTCCAGGTTTTATAGCAAATCGTCTCCTCATGCCTTTTATAAATGAAGCAATTTTTGCATTCCAAGAGGTGAGGACATTAGAATCTTCCCATCTGATTATCATTTTAGGGTGTAGCCACTAAAGAGGACATAGATACAACCATGAAATTAGGAACAAACCACCCGATGGGGCCGCTCACGCTCGCCGATTTCATTGGCCTTGATACTTGTTTGGCTATTATGAATGTTCTTCACTCGCAACTTGGTGATTCCAAATATCGTCCTGCGCCTTTATTACGCACTTATGTTGATGCGGGATGGTTAGGTGAGCTTACACACAATGATTATATTTAATGGATATAAAATAGGCAAAAAGTCCGGTAGAGGGTTTTACACATACTCAAAAAAGATATAGCATGAATAAAAGGTATACGGCCTCTTTTAAATGTATATTATATTGTCATTTTGGTGCTCGGGCTTTTTTATTGTGGCTATAAGGTAGAATTAATGAGGTCATGGGCTTATTGTTTCTCATGAGATAAATGTTTTTAGTGGTATTATATTTCATCTTTATAGTTTATCAACAGAGTAATGAGTTTATTATTTTGTGTATCTCTATTCGATTAAAAATGTTTTAAATTTTTGCCTTTTGATACTAGATGGTCTAAACCCAAGTGAAATGCATTGACTTTTATAGTAGTGCCTTCAATCTCGCACTATACTTTCATTACTTAACTTTTTCACTTAAGTATTACAGTGGCTTTAGTTAAACAAAATTAATTCTATAATATTAGGTTGCATAGCATAAAATTATATGTTTAATACAAGGACTAAACACAACTCAACCTATCTATCTTTTGCATTTTTATTCAAGAAATTATGCAATTATAGCAAATCAAATATTGTAAATATAAAAGCGTTTGTTAAGGGTGGTTAGCCTGGCAAGGTAATTCCTGCTTCCACCCTAATGCAGGTTTTGTTCAGTACAAATTCGAAACCTGTACTGGCTATAAAAATTCTCAGTGTGGTATATTTGTCCCAAGGTCAACCCACCTCAAATATGTTTAATAGACAAGTCAAGATTTTCTATGATAGCTCAGGTATAATTATAATAATTAAGTAGTCAAGTACACATCATACATATAACTAGGGTAAAATATAGATTGTGATAGCAGAGAAAACCTATATCTTCTTATAGATATGCTATCATATATTTTTTGATGATCATTTTTAAAAATACTATTACTACCTTTTCTGATAAAAACATCAATACATGCTGACTTCAATCTTTCTGCCTTACTCATATATGAACCCAGTATAAAATTCAGCTTATACTTATGTTCAAAAGTTATATTGATAAAGCCAAAAGCTTAAGTAAAAAGTAAGAAAATGTTATATTCTATGCCATATACAATTTATCAGAACCTAGCATAATATTCACATTATATAAATTACATAAAAATGATTATTGTAATATGCCTCTTATGATATGTTAGCTTCACAAGTTGAAAAAAAATCAAAGCTATGATGTAAAACTTTTATGGAGAGAGATTAGCTTCAAGTAAGATAATTCTATGCAAAAAAATTTATATAGAAACCATGACAAAGTGAAAGGCTTTCCTAACATTTTCTCACCTTAATTGTGCCACAAACCACACTGCCAAAAGTGGGTCCCAATTCCCAGAAACCCACTAAAACAATCCATAATTTTGACCCGTGTGTAAGTTCAGGGGAACGTCCCCTTTGCATGGATTGGGCAATTTTACCATTTCCAAATAAAAAGGGTCTAAAGAGGGTGGCTGTACCCCTCATCACCCAGGGTGACCTTGCCCATGTGGTAGATAGGTGCTGGGTAACTTCTCTTTCTCTAAATATTCCTCCCCCATTTCTTGCACTTGCCTCTACCAAATTAGTTTAATGAATTGAGGAAATCTGCACCAAAATCATTAGTAACTGTCTTCCCCATGAGCAGCAGGGACTTTATAAAACTGATGGCACTGAATCTTAGAATCAAAGCTAAAATGTCTAAAATCAATGGGAATAAAGCTCAACAGGAGAGTAACTAATAGTTAGAAGGGGACAAGTAACAAATCTTCAGCCAAATTTGCCAATACATTGAGCCATTGAACAGTACAATTGCTAGTGCCAAATTTTCAAAAAAATTTGGGGACAATCCTGATGATTAGGTATCACCATCTGGTACTGTCACTGATGGTTCAAAACCTCTTTTTAAAAATTGGGATTGGTACTCAATGAAACTTATTTGGCCAAATGAACGCCCCAGTGACCGGGCATGGCAGGTTGGCCATCTTGAACCTGTTTCTGACCCATTAGGACCACCCCTATGTAAGGTGGTCCTGGGGGATTCCTGTTGCCTGTTGGGCCATATGATGTCACAATAACTGATGTAAACGCAGTATGACCTCAGGTCAGGCATTTGTAGTTGAACCAATAGTGACTCAGCCTGCTGCTGAATCCTTTGATGTCAGATTATACATCTCCCCCTCCCCCAAAAATTTGCCAGGTTAGGTTGAATTTGAGGGCCCTGATCCCTGCTTTGACAAGCTGACCCTAATCAAACACTATTTAATCAGCTGCATCACACTGAGAAAATTGTTGGTCAGTTCTTAAACTTTTTCTTATAATATAATTTCAAACTAATACTCAAAATTTTTATTTTACTTTAATCCTTACTGCCAAAGTCCCAATAGCACTAACTTGGTGGCCTGTCAGCCCCTATACTGGATGGGCTATACCAGTTTTGATGGTCACAATTGCTCCCACCATAGTCAACTGGTTCCATCATGTAAGAAATCTCTTTTTATTTTAATACCATTATTGAAGCTATCTGTTACCAGGATATTGGAATCCTGTGGCCTCAAAAATCTCACCTTAAAGCAAGAATCCGCCCCTTACCTCTGCTTTAGTGATGACCCCTTCCATTGGAGATCCCAAAGCAGTTAATTCAGTAGTGCAACCCCCTGCAGCAAGGCCAGCAGGGTCTGGGGTTGTATCTGTGTAGTTCATTGCTTGTTTTTTTCATGTTTGCCGCACATCAATGAGTCATTGTTGCCAAACTTCCCACAATATACAAAACCATTTGAGCGGCAATGCCACTGGCATTCTGGCTTGCTTTAAGGTTGCTTATGCATCCTGACTGGCAATCCAGTCTAAACTTCTCATGCCATTTTCCTGACACTGTGCTCTGGACAAAAGTTAAGTAGAGGCCAAAATTCTGGTTTAAACCACAGATTCACCACAAAGGTGGCAACCATATCAATTCTCAGTATATGATAACTTGTATAAAAACTTGTATGGTTAATTGGAAATGATATCCTACTTTTTTAGACTAGGCTCTATCTGATATCTTCTTAACCTCCTCCAAAAAAGCTTATTGCCCCATATAACTTCTACTGAAAAACCAATCAAGAGTTATTTTCTTATCTTAGGTTTTTCTAAAACCTACCTCTAAGTTACCTTTACCCATCTCCTAATAACCACGCACTGGTTTCTAAAATAATATCAAATGAGCTACCAGAAAAGATATTTCTTTAATATTTTTTTCAGGTAAACCATCACTTTTTTAGCTATTACTTGCTTATCTGACCTTCCTACCCTCGCTTAAGTACATTTTAAGCACACCAGAATTTACTTAATGAATTCCTAAGTAATCTTTGTGTTTATGTTGCACATAACAGTATATATAGTTAATCTCTCACCATAAGCACATCAAACCTATCTTATCAATTGTGCAAACCTCTTGTTCTGATTATAAGAAGCCTGTTGTCTGACGTTAAAGCTTTTTTACCAACTGGAACCTGCTTTGGAACTAAAATAATTTCTATATTGGAAATATTTTTTATAAATACCTAATAAATTTTTGATGGCCCCTTAAATATAGGTTCCTCAAATATCAAAGTACCCTGTCATAATTGGTGCTTTGAAAATTGCACGTAAACAGTAGTTTTCACTTAACTAACAGTTGATTTTATGATGAAAGAACCCTAAGAGAAATTGGGATTAATTTTAATTTTACCATTAATTTTTTCAATTAAATAATGTACACCATAGTATCTTAATCTGACAATGGTGGAATGTCTTGTTGCAAATTTTCTTAGGTTTACTGGCTTCAGCAACAAACAGCTAAGAGTCCATCAAGATATTTTTTCAATCCTAATTCCTTCTTTATGAACCTGTAAATTCCAGGTTCCTATTGGTACCAGATACTTGGTAACCGTATTGCTCTTGGGAGTATTGGGTACTCACATAATTGCTCTGGAAAGTGAGGTAAATAATTAAGAAAGAATATTGGCAAATATGCCAACGCAAGGGGTAAGGTGAGTATAAAGAACTCATATATAATGCATAATCAGTGGTGTTGCGCCAGATAATATTAATAAATATAAAGTAATTGAATACCATGGTCAGGGGTGAGGTAAATAGAAGTAAAAATAGTAAATTGGGGACTTTAACGTCAGTTTGATAAAAAGGCAAAGATTGTAAAATTTAGTAAAAATATAATTTGCAAGGTTGCCTAATAAACGTAGTTTACTATGGTAGATTGAGAGATGGCAGATTATTTCTAGTGAAAGAGAAAATGATCAAAGCTTCAACTTAAAAACATGTCAAATATAATATTACCTGTTATAGGGTTTTGTTTATATGGTTGATCAGACCAAATTGCAACAATAAGCCCTACTTGACCAAAAATCTGAGAGAAAAATTGAGTGGGTGTTTTTTTGGTTACTGGGATAGTTTGGACTTTAGGCTGGTGCGAGGAGGATATTGCATAAGGTACCTGAAATTAACCTGATATACTTTATAATCCTTTGTCCAGTATAAAGGTATAATTAATGAGAGCTGTGTTCTCTAAAATCTTTAAGGGTCCATTCCAATTAGGTTACTTGTTTCTATGAGATCCATGTTTGTCAATAAAGCACCATATCACCAATGGCTAAGCATTTAGTGATATCAAATTTCTTAATCCTTATCCAATTTCTAGCTTTCTTCACCACAGGACTTTGGTGGATTAGGGTTAAAGGGTTTTGGATTATTAAGTCCACTAAGCTCTTGTCAGTCAACTATAAACTTGCAGGCCCATTATCATTGAATTTTGCTTTATTAGCTATTGGCAACACATAAACAAAAGCACTGAATTTATGGCTATTCACTTGATTAAGCTGTGTCAAACGGATATTTAATAAACCTCAATTTCTCCATGATTATAATGAATAATACTAGGTTCATAATGAGAATTATTCTTGATTGGCTGTTTGGGGCCAAATTTACCAAATAACCCTCAGGAAGAAATAAATTTGTATCAGTTTCCACTAGGTCTTAGTGACATAGGGCAATATTCAGGCTCTGTTTTACTTGCATTAATAATCCAGCGGAGTGCAATTTGAGTTGCCAATGTCATAGTACAAAGGCATCCCTTATGGTTTTGTAATAGTACTTCATTATTCTGGGAAGGTCGACCTGGGGGCATACACTTCTGATGTAACAAGGATATGATAATAAAATATTAATAATTAATGGACATCTCAAAGGGTTTATTGGAATTTCGTGAGAAATTGATAAGCAGGTGCTACAAAGGCTACAAAATTATTAGTTTCATGGCTCTAGCAAAGATTAGCACAATTGCAAGCAAAGTTATTAGTTCTGTTGCTATAGTTTATTCCAATTAGAAATAAAGAATCCTGTTTGAAAAGAGACCAAAATTATGCTAATCAAGACAAAAATCGTGGTACTTTATTAGTTAGAAATGAGGGATATTTATATGGGTAGATTTAGTAGGTATGCATTAGGATTTTTGAGATGCACCTAAGGGAAGGTCTTTCCTATTAGATGACTGATTTTGCTGATTATTAATGCCATACTTGTGAGGGCCAGATTTGATATATTCTTATTTGATGAGACCAATTTTCTTATATGATTTTCTGCCTCATCAGATAGCTTAGCATCATCTTTCAGAGAAGGTTGATAAATCCAACGGGTTGATCATTGGTCTATCCTAGAATTGGATATCTCCAATGTAGATTTTACAATCTCATTAGACTGAGATATCAAATCTCAATCCTGAGTAACTTTGGTCAATGTAGATGAATCCCAAACAATGCCCCCTCAAGATCTTGCCTAGGGGGCACATACTTATGCAGAAATCTACTATGCACTCTATTGATAACAGTACCAGTATCAACAACAGCAATGGAGTTTTCAATACCCAATGATATATAATACGGTTTGGACCAGCCCATAAGGTGTTAAGTTTGTGAACCCTTCTTCCTGGCCTATAGTCATAGAAGAGTACCAGATCCCCGACTTGATATTCAGCTACCGTAGGTCTACTAGCGTTGGTTCTTGTTCCATCTTTTAAGGTGGCAGCAGAAAGGGAACTTGAAGCTAAAGCTTGTAATCAAATAAATTCATCAGCTAGTCTCCTCATAGCTAAATCAGTAGTTTGCAGGGTAGCTTCCTCAAGTATAGGTTGTACACTTGAGGAAAGGATAGGATCCCGACATATAAGGCTTTTAAAAGAAGACATTCCAATTATACAATGGTAGCTAACTTTATAGGCTAACATCGCACTAGGAAAATAAAGATTCCATCTACTAGGATCATTGGAAGCTATCTTTCGAAGAATGGCTACAAGGGTGCCATTTGCTCGTTCAACTGCACCATTAGTAGAATGATTATATGAAGATGTGAATGACTGATAAGTACCCATTAACTTACTAAGCTCAGCTACCACCTGAGAAATGAAGTTGGTCCCATTATCCAATAACAGGACTTTCAGGCTGCCATGCCTGGTGAAAACTTGTTTAAAAAGAAATGACGCCGTAGCCTTGGCGGTGACTGTGGAAACTGAAATAGATCCAATCCATTTAGAGAAATGGTTGAAAGCTAACAAAATATATCGATATCCATAGGTGGCTGTAGGAAGAGGACCTACCACGTCAATACTCACAGTAGAGAAAGGGTTTGGAAGGTCCTACAATTTGGTGTTGGAACATCAGATTTCCTCCACGTTGTTGTTGGCACTTAAGGCATGACTCCAGCACATCATGCACAGATTCCAGCATGTTATCCCAGTAAAAATGATTTTTTAACCATTGGAGGGTTTTAGCGGCAGCTCCATTCCCTACAGTTTGGTGGGCCTCCATAATAGTATCAGTTCTCGCAGAGGGCTAAACAAAGGGCAACCACTTAGATCCCTAATTTTTGTATAATGAACCTTCTTTAACCTGAGTATTTTTGGTTAAGTATTGTAACTTAGATATAACATCCTTAGATTCCAGGTACCAGAGCTCAGGTCTACCAATCAATTCATAGATGCGATCCTCCTCAGCAGAGAATAATGTTAGGATAGGCAATCAAGAAAGTCCATCAACATTTTTGATGAATAGCGCCAGCGCAATGTTGAATAGTAAAGTCATAATTCTGGAGCTTTAGAGCCCATCTAGCTAAGCGCCCATCTGGATCCTTTATTTGTTGCAACCAATTTAGGGAAGCGTAATCCGTGACTATAGTGAAATGCTTTCCATATAGATAAGGGCAGAAATGCTTAATGGCGGACAAAACTTCAAGGCATTCTCTCTTGGTAACACTATAATTGCGTTCAGCCTTAGAAAGGGTTTTACTATAGTACGCAATGGGATGATTAACCAGATTGGTATCATGCTGAGCTATAATGGCTCTAATAGCAATATCACTGGCATCGGTAAATAGTATAAAAGGTTAGGAAAAGTCAAGATGAGCTAAGGTTGGTGCACTCACTAAGGCTTGGTGCAACAGATCGAAAGCTTGCTGCTGCAATTCTTCCCATACAAAAGGGACTTCCTTGTGCAAAAGTTAAACTAATGGCTCCATAATCTCTGTAAAATGAGGGATGAATTGTCAGTAATAACCAACCATCCCTAAGAACACAAGAAATATCACGTAAGCTTTTAGGAACAGAAATGTCCAATATAGCTTGTATTTTATTAGATAAGGGTAAAATCCCTTCACAATTAACTTTATGACCCAAGAATTCCATCTCAGTCTTAAAAAAGCAACACTTGGATGGTTTTATCTTGAGCAAAGCATGATGCATCCTACCAAAAACTTCCTTTAAATGAGCCAAATGCTCGTTAAAAGTTTGAGAAAACACAGTAACATCGATCTAAATATACTAAAAAACAAGAAAGTCTCAAACCCCCAAATGAGCCATCTATGGCTCGTTGGAAAGTAGCAGGGCATTACAAAGCCCCTGCGGCATACGAGTGGGCTCAAATAACCCCTCACTAGATATTGAAGCACATTTCTGACGATCTTCCAGAGCCAGGTCAACTTGCCAATAACCACTCACAAGGTCCATAGCTGAGAAGTATTGTGATCCAGACAATAAACTCAATGAATCATCAATGCAAGGTAGTGGATAAGAATTCTCTTGAGTAACAGCATTGAGCCAATGATAGTCCATAACCACTCTATGGCCCCCATCTTTTTCAAATGAGTATTGAAGGAGAAGACCATGGATTCTTAAAAGGCGTTATCAGCCCCACATCAAGGAGTTGTTTCAATTCCACTGAGACCTGAGCCTCCTCAACTTTAGATTTACAATATGGTCGAGCTCAAATAGGGGAGTATCACCAGTTTTAACCTGATGCTGCACATCTTTCATTAGTCCAAAATCTCCAGAACCTGGGGCAAATATATCCGCATATTCTTCAATCAGAGCCTCAGCTTCATGCTGTTGTTCTGGAGTGAGAGAATCCCCAAATTTGACGTCAATTCTAGCAATGATAGGGGGATCTTCTAGCCCAAATTCACGTTGATCTCCACATCCTGACACAGATAAGACTTCACTCACAGGCTTAGGCAGCACATAGGCGATGGGGTTATTGCGATTCAATTGCATAGGTCGAGAAGTGAGATTAGCTAGTAGAATTGAAACAATCCCATTGTAGGCAGGATCAAGGATACCAGGGCAGGGTAAAGCCTCAAAGTGAGAGGGATTTTGATTACCAAAAATCTCTAATACATAATTAGTGGATAAAAATACTTGTAATCTCATATCAATGATAACTTGAGTTTTTATGGGAATGGTTATTGGAGAGCTAGAATATAAAGGCATGCCCTCAGAGGCACAAGCTGATGGGGGTGGAAGTATAGTTCTTGGTCCCAGGATTCAGTATTCTAGATGAGAGATGGAAGTAAGGGTATTCTAACAAAAACACATTGTTTGAGTTTGCCTTTGCTATTGAGAACATCTTGTAAAATTAAAGGTACCTGGTACTTAAACAAAGAAAATAATTTTTCTTAAGGCAGATTATTATATCAAAATCTATGAGAAAATTAGTTACAAAGAGCAAGTCATAGCAGTTGTTATCCAACACTACTGCAGAGGCTGACACAATCAACTTAACAAAGCGCATTGGAAGAAAGAAATAAGATCCTATATACTTGTGTAGGAAGGACCAGCAGTTCCATAGTCTTGGGAATGGTTTAAATCCGGCGCCAATTTGATCTTTTTCATAAGCCTGGATGAGATTACATTGATGGGTGATCCCATATCAATAATAGCCAAAACTTTTACCTTATGCACAATGACTTTTACCCAGGTCACATCAGTGCCAAAGTTTGGTATTGAAAACACTGAGGGATTAATCAATTGAGTTGAACTAGAAGAAGAATAAGCAGAAGCGTAAGTAAAAATTATATCTTTGTCAGCTAATTCATTAAGGACATCAAGCTCATCATGAGATGATATCACATAACAATTGGTAGAAGAGTTAAAAGATTTGATGAAGGCACAAGAGGTAGGTCAGCACAGAGAGCCTCATGCCCTATGCTGAATCCTCTTTTTGACTCTTCCACTTGCTTTTTCCAACATTGAGATACCAAATGGCCCATGAGATCACAATAAGAGCATAGTTCCTTCTTCAGTTTAGACTTGAACTTAGGTGGCATTGCATGGATATAAGAATGAGGGTTATTTGTGGAGGTCAGGTATACCACACCTTTGGGAATCTCCATGAGCGCTTCTTTGATGTCAATAATGGATCTGAAATTTCTTTTAAGTAATTTCAAATGTAGTAACTAAGTGTGAGAAGCAAACACACTCATTACAACTGATATGGCATCATCTACAGTAATCCTGTTGCAAGTGGCAAGAGTTTGGGCCTCATGGTAGAATCTTTTAAGAAGTCTTGGATAGACTCTCCTCATTTGATTTGAATATTCATAAAGGCTTGCTTTTGGTTTGAAAGGATTTGATCACTCCCAAGTTCCTTAATAAGGGCATTCTTCACTTGAGTCCATGTATTGAAAACCTTCAGGTGAAGAACCATGATTTCTTGTATGAACCGGCTTAGGCAAGAGGTAATATGCTGGACCTTCTGTTGATTGGTTGCCCCATCTATAGCACGCTTATAGACAAAGAGGAACGAATGGATGCTACCTTCACCCGGCTCAAACTTATTTTTAAAAGTAGGTTTGAAGGTAGTGGGTTCATTGATCAGAACATGGACACCTGATACCAAGACTGGCTCAGTTTCAAGGGTTTTTGATTCTGGTATATGAACTTGAGAGGGAAATTGGTCAACTTGTTGCCTTAGATGATTGAGGTCCTCCTGTAAATTATGAACCCATTGAGCAAGATGATCATTTGCAGGTTGTTTATTTAAGTTAGAAATTGCAGTTATCATCTCAGCCTGTTTGTTCTCAATTAGTCCGCATTGAGCAGATAACCATTCAATGGAAGCGTTTAGCCTTGTAAACAGGTTTCTTGCATAATTTGATTAGCATAATATAGGCGATGAGCATTATCCACGCCATCCAATAAGTTGGTTAAAGAGTAATCAGGGTCAGTCAGGAGGCCTTCTAAGGATAAGAAACACCTTTGAGCTATGGCTCGAATTTGTGTTTCTAATGTTTGTGCTCATGATACTAGTAGCATCGAAGGTTCAGATTTGAGCATTGGAAGCGAGGAACCAGGGGGACCAGGAGGTCCTGGGGGTCCTAGTGATCCATCTCGAACTGCTGGCCCTGGTGGGCCTTGTTGACCCACCGGACTAGGAGGACCACGTTCACCAGGAGGTCCCAGGGTTACCAATGGGGAGCTAGGTGGTCCTGGCAGCCCAAGAGGGCCAACAGGGTCAGGTCCACCTTTTTGGATAGTACCCACTATTCAGACAAGATATTGGACTAGCCCGTCAAGCTCATCAATGCGCTCCTCATGCTTGACCCTCAATTAATCCAGCTGTTTTGTAATCTTATCCTCAAAGGAGGTGAGACAGTGGTAAATAGGGTTAGTGATATCGCTAACTTGCTGAAATAATTCTTGGCCAATGTATCCTACAACTCCATTATCAATTCTTACTAACTGGTTATGTATATTATTGATTTCTCTTCTATTATTGAGAATGGCCTCCCTATTATCCTGTCCAAAGTTAGAAGCAGTTTCATAAAATGAGGATAACTGAGAGTGAAATTGTTGTGCCAGAGTCAACTGGCACTTGATTTCGAGATGATGCAACCCCAAAATCTGGAGTACATGGTGAATACCGAGATGTACATAATGCTGTAGGTACTGCTCAGTTTTAGCCAAACCAACTTTGGTAGGCTGTAACACGCTCAGTTGTATAAGTTCATCATTTTTCCAGCAACTTTAGTTGCTCAGTCACAATTAGGACGAGCACCAGGCTGAATGGCCCCCTTATCAAGCCTTTGACAGTTTCAACATTTGCGGCTCGATCTGATAATTATTTTGGTCAGGGCCCTCGGTGGCCAAGTCCATAGAAGCTTGAAATTGCAGATTATTTTTATTAGCAGAATGCATCTATTGCCAGTTGGAGTATACCCGTCAGTTGATACTCATTGATTCCTCAGAAGAGGGGCTTTCTTTACTAGACATATTCATGGTTGTGAAAGTATGTTTTCACCAGGTAGTCTTGAAAGCAAACCTGACAGGAAGCACCAGTATTGGAATTTCGTGAGAAATTATGATAAGCATGTGCTATAAAGGCTATGAAATTATAAGTCCATGGCTTTAGCTAAGATTAAAACAATTGCAACGAAGTTATTAGTTCTGTTGCTGTAATTGAATCTAGCCGGAAATACAGAATCCTGTGTAAAAATAGACCTAAATTAGGCTACATGAGACAAAAAGTCGTGGTACTTTATTAGTTAAAAAGAGGGTTATTTATAGGGGTGGATTTAGTAGGTATATATGAGGATTTTTGAAGTTCACCTAAGGGAAGATCTTTCCTATTAGATGACAAATATTGCTGATTATTAATGCCATACTTGTGATGGCCAGATTTGTAATATTCTTATTTTATGAGCCCAATTCTCTTATACGATTTTCTGCCTCATTAGATATTTTAGCATCATCCTCCAGAGAAGTTTGATAACTCCAAAGGGTTGATTTTCAGTCCATCCTAGAATTGATATCTCTGACATAGATTTTACAATCTCATTGGACCAAGATATTAATTCTCGATCTTGAGTAACTTCAGTCATTGTAGATTAATCCCCAACAGTCATCTAGGATAATATGAACTTTTCCAGCTCATCTGTGGTCAGCCCATACGAGATATGGACGTTGAGTAAGGCACATACCAGGTTATTCATTAGCAAGCCCAAATTCGTCATAGAGCCAATGTAGTGGATGCGTTCAATGTCCTCCACTTTGATTAAGAAGCCTCTTCCAAACTCCTGGTTTTTCTTATAACCATTTCCTTGCCGGTGAGGTTTCCCAGTAGAATAGTAATAGGTCTCTGGTAGGCTGGGTATAATATCCCATCAATACCCGAGGCTCCAAGGGGCTAACTCCCTCAAGGCTTATGATATGCAAAAAGAAGTGGTGCGGGATTTGGAGCGTATTTCTAGTGTCAACCACTCGTTTTTCACCAGGCTTAATCAAGACCACATATGCAGCATAGAAAGGGATACCATCCACAGCATCCATTGAATCAGGCAATTTCTTTTTGTTGCGGCCATAGGTGGAATAATGCAAAGTCATAGCTGAAAAGGGATGTTCGACTAGGCAAGAGTATTTGTGCTTGCTGGTTTCTTTATTTGATAAGACTAAGGGACTTCATAGTTGAGTAACGAGAGGAAGCCTTTCTTCATATTGATTAATCCCTCATACTCAATCATAAACTGGGTACCAATGAGCATATAATATGCGTTGTTGTCCAAGGCCATGGCAGGGGCCAATAAAATAAGCTTCCCAATTTGAATGGGAAGGGAAGAGTATGTCCCAATAGCACGAGTATTGTTTGGGCCTGCAGTTCTAAACTATTGAGTTTACTCCAAGTCAGGCGCTAGCTTTATCTTTTTGATAATATAAGTGGAGATCACATTAACTGGGGAACCAGTGTCCAGGATGGCCATTACTTGGACTTTCTGAATCAAACTTCAACCTTGGTGAGTGTTCCTCCAATGTTAGGGGACAAAGCTAAGACTTTCTTGATCTTGAATGTGGATGTTAGATTTTGAGAAGTCTCGTGGTATTTATCCAGGATGTAAATCATGGGATGGAACCGCTGAAGATGTTGAATCAAGCCACCTAAGAATTTATCAACATCGCTGGCAGTGTCAATAACTTTTGGACACCATAGAATTTGGCTGAGGTATGTTTCCTCAGGTACGGTGGTCTCATCTACATCTCCAGCTTCAAATGATTAGGAACCACTAATTCCACGGGGGCTCCCAATATATAGTAACCAACGTCATTGTAACACCCTAAGATTCACTCCCAAGGGTATTCTCAACCATTGGCAAAGCCACAATTGTGGTAGTGAAGACAGCCACATGAAGTTAAGTAGTTGTCCTCTGACCATATGTCTTTCCAGCAAGCCCTTTATTGTCATAGGGGTTACCCTTGGGGCGCTCAACTACCAGCTTAGCTGGAGGGAAAAACACAATAGAGGTCTTTGATTTACAGGAGGGAGTGATATCTTTTTTAAGTCGCATTGAAGAATCAGGTTTCGCTGGGAGGATAAGCACTAGTGGGCTCACCCCCAACTGTTCTGCATGCAAAAACTCCTCAACAGTTAGAACTGAAGGGTTCACCTCAGCTTCATTTGTTGTTGCACATGAATGGAAAATTGGCAACGTCTAACAGAGCCTCTTTTATGTCGTGGACGGTTTTAAAGTGGCGTTTCATGAAATAATATGCCTGGCGAGAAAGGGTTGAGAAGCTAATACATTTAGCACGGCTTCAATAGCATCATACAGGGTTAGCATGTTAGACTTTGACAACCTTTGCGCAGCAAGATAAAATCTATTAGCAAAAGCAGCAGTTGTTTCTCCCACATACATGCTAAGGCGCATAAAGGCCTGTTTATCCCTGTTAAGACTCTGCTTTGAACTAAATTTATCCAAAAGTGCCTCTTTCACCTCTGCCCAGATATGCAGATTGTCCATGTAAAGAACTATCATCTCTTGTGCCATGTAACTTAAGCATAGAAGGATGTGTTGTGTTTTTGCTTATCAGTTGCACCCTACATGACAGATTTATAAAAATAAAAAAGGAAGCAATGGTCCCTTCACCGGGGATGTACTTGACTTTAAGAGGGGGTTTTAAGGGGCGCTTAGCCAGCTCTTTAAGATGAGATAGAGCACTGGTGAGTTGCAAATAAACTTTTCTCTCTCGTTGCAATCACTTTTGCAACCCATTCAATTCAAGTCTGAATCTAGTTTGATAATCTCATAGAGGAGATTAGTCTGCGCTCATGTCAGGGAGCAGTTGGGCAAGTAAGGTAAGAGGAGCAGGTGGGAGGCCTGCGGCCTCAAACGTTTGAAAACGCCCTGGAGAAACTGGCAGAATAGAAAAAATTTTTAAAAAACTGGCGGTCACTATTTCCCCAGAAATCCTCACTTGGCAAGCAAAATGCAACTAGTACATCATTACGCCGCACTCCCAGCCACTTTCATCGGTGAAATACAGAGTCCACGTGTTTTTGGACATTTAACAAATGGCTTTATGGGAAAAATTTTGTGGGGATGTGCACAATTTTTTCCCAACTGCGGTGAACGTTGCACCTCACTCCATGTCACGCGGTTGGCTGGACCTAGGTTTTGAAAACAAAGAGGCAGCAGATGAGGTTCTGCGGTGCACATAGTGATTGACCTCCCCCAAAGGGCAATGGGTCATTGAAACAAAATGCACCAGATGGACAAAATCTAATCAAATTTTACTCACGTTCAACTTTTTGCCTACTATGGTAAAACGTGACATTTTGGAGCAACACCTGAAAGATGGTCTCACCATCTACAGCGAAATACAACCTTTTGAAATGCAACGCTTTACGCTAATGCCACACCTGTGCACCGGCAAAGTCATCACAGTTCTGACACCAACCAAGGAGATCGCGAAGGGCCTAACCCAGATCCCAAACTCCACTTTTATTAATATCGAAGGGCATACCACCCACCCTTTCTGGGTAACCGTGGATAGCGCGCCCCCCATCTGCACCCACTGTGACATGTTCGGCCATAAGGCACATGCATGCCCCACCAAGGAGGGCGTCACATTCCAAGAGCACCCCTCAGCGGCTATGGCCAGCGGAGAGGCGTACTATGAACCAACTGTAAGCACCAAAGAGGCTTTCCCATGGGGAGCACAAGGTTGCTATCTACTGGTAAAGCCTATTTCCCCACAAAAGCGGAAGAAGGCCAAGCAGGCCCATAGGGCCATGGCCAAGGAAGCGGTTAAGGCCACCACCACTATCCCACACTCCCAACGCCAGGAGGACATCAAAACCTTCGCGGCGGAAGCAAATTGGGAATCCATCAACCAATCAGATTGGGAAGCCCATGCATTTGGGCCACCCAATCTGAGGATCCGATGGGGGACTCGATCTCACCTGATCTTTGCAACCAAGCTTTGGTTGAAACTGACTTGGGGCCCATCCTACCTGAAAAAAATTTTTTTGACCCGCTCAACGGTGCACCAAACTCATCCACACTGCAAAAAATTTTTCTGACGTCAGGGAAACAAAAAGTGAAGGGAAAAGCCAACGCAAACCTATCTGCTAAAATTAACAAAAATACTGATAGCATTGCTGCAAACACTCATGCTACCGTGAAGGCCTGTGGGGATCTAGAGGAGGCTAGTGGGCCCAGGTGCCCACCCCCTCGCGCCTAAGGTGTGATAGAGGAGACCTTCACTTTAGGGACATTGAATATCTCTGGATTCAAGGCCTCGCTGTCCTGGGCTAGGAAACTGAGTTTTATAACAAAATTTACCCATGGATCTCCTGGCCATCCAAGAGTTCCACTGTCTGCGAGGTTCGGAGGAGGCTTGGAAAACAATGCTCCTCCCATCCCTATCCTTTTGGTCAAAGCACTGTGGGGTGCTAATTCAGAAAAATAATTTTTTAAAAATTTTACTCATTAGAAACCTTCCTCAATGGCTAAGTCCTCATTGTCACTTTCTTGTGGGCTGAAGTGGTACATGCTATCATCAACATCTATGCCCCAAACAGTGCATGAGAGCATTGGGAATTTTTTTCATTGGTCAAATCCCTCCTGCTACCCCAGACCCTTTCGTAGTCAGTGACATGAACTGTTGGCTAAACACTCCAATGGACTGGTGGCCTTCCTCCTCCCATGCCCCCCAGGGCCACGTTGAACTTCGTGTTCTAAAGGCCACCCTTGGGTTAATGGATGCACTGCCAAAGCAAGCCCCACTGCTCGAGAACTTGATGCGCCCCCACATCCACAACGGCCAAATTAAGGTCCATATCCCGCATTGACCTTATTCTTACACCGGAGAAATTCCAACTCCACATATCCCACTTTAAAACAACAAAAATGGAATTCTCTGACCATCAATTGGTCTCAATAACCTACCACCTACCTGTCACAGCTGCTAAGGCCCCACATTGGTGCAAAATCCGCCCCCCCAAGCTCGCGTTGCCAGGATTTTCCACATGGGTGGAATCAGCAACTTTGGCAAAACAGTTTGTTGCACTGTTTTGCGCGGACCCCATTTCCACATGGGCAACTTTCAAAGAAGATACCATCCATCACTCTCGCCACCTCTCCTCCAGATGCTCACAATCCACATCGGCTGTCATTTTGCGCGCTCTGGCAGAGTTGGCACACCTGGAGTCCAACATCCTGGCTACAGGATACAGCTCTGCATGGGTCCATAAGTGGATGGAGGCAGCTGCCCACCTCAATGCACTCGAAAGGCAACACAAGCGTTAGGTTTGTGTTCAGTACAGGGCCAAACGCATCACAAAAGGTGACAAGTGCACCGCATATCTTTTTTAAAAAAATTTCGCACCACACCAGAGCGTGGACTGCACACAGGTGCAAAGATCAGATGATTCCATTGCGGATACGCCAGTAGAAGTGGCAATCAAAACACAAAAGTATTACTCCGAGTTGTACCAATCTGATCCAATTCTGCTGGCTGATGTGGCGGAATTTCTCGACTGAGCCCACATCTGCACCATTTCCTGATACTCAGAAATAATGAATATGATTACTCCAAATGAATTATGGACAGCCATTCGCGGTGCACCATACCAAAAATGCCCAGACCCAGATGGCACTCCATATGAATTCTACAAAAAGTACTTCAAATATATATCCCCACTACTGTTGGCCTCACTTAACCAGAGCCTTTTGGAAATGCGCCTCCTGCCAGGAGGACAAGAGGCCTTCACCATTACCCTCTTCAAGAAAGGGGACAAGCTAGACTTAGCCAACTGGCGCCCCATTTCTTTAACTAACATGGATACAAAAATTTTAACAAAAATCGTGGCTAACCGTTTAGAGATTGTAGCATCTGCCACCATCTCCCCAGAACAATTCGGTTTAATACCCAGAAGGTCAATTTGGGACAACGTGCACTCTGTGGCCAATGCGTGCCAGTCCACAGCCTCTGGGGCACTTGCATTATTGGACCAACAGAAGGCTACGATAGAGTAAACTGGGAATACCTCAGGGCCTGCCTCCATCAATTCCGCTTACCCCCTCGCTTCATCAACTGGGTGATGCTGCTCACGGAATCTGCAACAATGGCAGTACGTGGCCCTGGCTTCCTAACGGAAGTAGTCCGCCCTCAAAGGGGCTTGCGACAAGGGGACCCCCTTAGCCCACTCTTATACAATTTCGGCCTTGACCCACTACTTCAAAACGCAAATGCCCAACTCACTGGTGTCCATGTGCCAGGCCAAGCCCCAGTCAAAATGATGGCGTTTGCAGATGACTGTGTGGTTGGGGTGTCTAATAATAAAGATGCACGCGCACTTGAAGCTCTCATCCAGGAGTATTCCCGGGTAAGTAACGCTGCACTGAACGCCTCCAAAACTGAAATCATCCTCCTTGGTCGGTATCAAAACTGCTGGGCCCCTGCAACCAGAGCCCATCCTGGCCCATCTGCTCACAACAGCGCTCGCCCTCCCAGCTCACCCCACACCGCCCCACTGGTGCTCCCTTTTGTGCCACGCCCTACCATAGGGCCAGTCCGCCATCTGGGGGTGTGGGTGGAGGCAGGCGGATATGCATCAGCAGTAATGGAGAGTCATATTATAGACAACGTGATGATGCGCATCGCCTCCCTCAGAGCCCACCCTACTTCCCTTACTGGCAGGGTTGTTTTAGCCAACTCTATGCTCCTCTCCAAAGTCTGATTTGGAGCCCACGCCATCCCCTTCTCCCCAAGCTTCTACAAATCCTTGTACGCCTTGCTGCAAGGATGGCTTTGGTCGGGCCGCCTTCCACCAGTGCGGCTAGAGGTCATGTTTGGCCCTCAACATCATGGTGGCATGGGCCTGCTTGACTTCAAAGCCCATGCCGCCAAGATCCTGGGTACCTGGATTGCGGCCGTCACCACCCCTACACTCCCCTCCCAACACTGGTCCCGCGCAGCCCACTCCAACTTCTCCCGCGCCTTGGGCCTCAACAATCCATCGAACCCTCACTCCCTGATGAAATACCTGGCTTCACACCCATCGGCCACAGGTCCTCACGGTACTATAACCCACTACAAACGAATCCTCCTCTCCATGCGGAGCGCTGAGTGGAGAATTTGTATTAGAGGACATACAACCCGAAGAGGCCGCCCCTCACCTCAGTTCACACAAGAGGTACAGGGGCTACCCATCCATGATGGCGTGATCCCCACACGGCCTCATGTCCTATCCAGGGTGGACTACCTGGACATGATGGACATCCCTTACTCCATTGAGACCCAAAAAACTATCTGGAAATACGAACACCATCCTCTGTTGCAGCCTCAAATCCGTTCCCATGTGTGGCGCTGCCTGAGGCGGTTGTACTGTACAGCTGAGCGCTCTAACGCTTTATACTCATCCTGCGTCGTGTGTGGCCTGTATGGAACGCTGTTCCACCGCCTGGAGAAGTGTCCTACCTCTAAAGTGATATGGCGCGAAGTTCAACGTCTACTGGGCCAGAATCAAACACAACCCTTTAGTCTGTCAAGAGATATGTTTGCTTTATCAATGGCCTCCCCCTTCCACCCTCCCTCCATGCTCTAATGGTTGCAATCGCCATGTGGACCATCCACACGATTGTCTTGGATGCAATAGTAGGCTCCATCCCCACCCTCCCATAAGCTGTCCACATATTCTGGTCTCATTTGGTGGACCACTTTCAAGCGTGGATGATTGATACCTCCCACCGCGCCGCTGACAGCTGGTATCCTCCTGGTTCCCAGTTTGGTTCATCAAATCAGATCCCTTCCTCCACATGTGTTCAATTGTGGCTACAGCCCCTTCACGCGTTCCCTCCTCTTCCCCATAGATGGCGTTCCCGCTGGCAACAAGAGATAGCATTGCTTTCAGGTTGCCTTCCCTGTTACTAAGTGTTGTCTCAGTTGGGTCAATTTCGGAAGTGTCCGTCCCATGGTCAGCCTTCCCCACAATAAATTTAAATTAGAGCGCTGGCGAGTTGCTTTACCAGGGAAACTACTATAGTTCAGTTGGAAGAAAAAGATTTGTAGGGTTACTCACTTTAAAAGTCTCCATTTTTGAGTTTGATATTTTAGTGTACAGGGTATCCCCTGTAGTGAGTACCACCTTGTAGGGATCCAGCTAGTTGGTTTCTCACTGGTGCTTCGCAGCTGGATTCCACAACTAAATTATTAAATAAGGCTAAAAAACACATGTAAAGAAAAAACTTGTTTTTATAAGTTTTTATTAGTAAGTGTGTACAGGGCAAGAGAAAAAATGAACTCTCTTAACATCTGACCAGTCAGTATTTAAACTTTGTCAAGAGTCAAAGGAAATAGAATGATAAGTACAGAATGGCTTGTTACCATCCAAATAAGGAAATATGCAAATTCAGCCTATCAAAGCTCAAAAACTCACTTAACTTTGGTTGAATGATGGATGGGGAGTTAATTTTTGGAAATACGTACCTATGGGGTAATAATTTTATAAATTTAAGCCAATCTCTTAGAGAAATTTATTGCACCTTGGGGGACCCCCATTAAGCCTATAAAATGGGGTGGTCCCTGCATAAGTGCTTGAATGGACCTGGCTGTGGATAGTGGGTACCATCTGATGAATGTCTCAGGGTCCGCCACATGGTCAGAGTAATCCAACTGCTTGATCTCATATTAATTGCCCGTAAATAATTGAAATCTTGTTGCCACAATTTTTAGTTTTCCAATAAGAATTGGTAAGGGTCTTTTGGCCTATAAAATCGTTAATATTTTCCAAAAGAATCTTAGCATTATTGCAGACTTGTAAATGTCCAACATTTTCCCTTTTAGCCCCATTTCAACCTAATACACTCTTATCCTGAAGCCTGGAGTGCAAATGTCTGACACCTGTTATTGTTGTTGCACTCTGACTTGTTGGCTTACAAATCTCAGACTCATATGACAAAGGGATGTCAGCTTTGAGCTGCACTGCAGGATCTGGTTTTAAAATGGTGACCAGCACAGGAGGGGCCATGAGTATCATTATGGACTCTCTTGGTTGAGCTACTGTTGAGAAATCCTCAATGGGTCAGACTTGAGGTTCCAACACAACTAGTTGGGTGGTCTCAACGTTATGGATATCTGCAACCTCTAGCAAAGCCTCCTTGATATTGCGGACACTCTGGAAATGTCATTTCAAAGAGATAATATGCCCCACATGGGTCAGTTGAGAAGCCAAGCCAGTTAAAAAGGCAGAAATGACATTGTCAATAGTTAACATTTTTGAGATTAACAGAGTTTGGGCCTCTAGGTAGAACTTCTCAGTGAAGGCGGCAACCAATTTGCCTTTTTCCACTCTAAGGCACAATAAGGCGTTTCCCCTTTGTAAACTCTGCTTGAGCCAAATCCCTTGGCAAGCGCTCATTTAACCTCTTCCCAGGCACTAAGGGCTCCCATGTGAGGAACCATTACCTCTTGAGCCATACGACATAATCAGAGAGGATGTACTAGATTTTTTGACTATTGGTTGTGCCATCCATGGCAGATTTGTATATACAAAATCAAAGCAATAATAACTTCACTAAGGGATAATTTTATCTTTAAACTGAGTTTAAAAGGGATGAAGTTACTTCCAATGAGGGCAGGAACAGCAGTAGCAGCTTCATTAGAGGCTGGAGAGGGATGCTGTTTAGTTTTTAAGATGGGATAAAACATTTGCTAGTTGTTGTTCTAATGCATCAAACATTGGTTACCATTAGCGTGGGAGTTAGGAGGGTTGTTCAGTTGAACATCCTTCATTTTAGTTATAGATTGTGGTGTACAGGGCACTTGTAGTGAGCACCACATGTTGGAATCAACCAAGTTTTAAATTTGCTGGTGCTGTGTGGGCTAATATTCAACATTAAAGCAGTTACAGTAGTATTGAAATCTTGACTTCTATTTTACACTTTTGAGGTAACTTTAAAGCCACAAATATATATGATTTCTTATAATGGAAATGTAAATAACAATAGCACTTGGGCCTAGTAAAATAAGACCAACTTTATTAGATTAAAGCCTTCCATTTTTATGATACTGGGAGGCTGTTTGTGAGATATGTGAGGATTTTAATTGTAAGGGGGTGGAACTTCATTTGGTAAGATGCCAATTTGGCCTTTAAAAACCCTTCTGAGGCGTTTCATCTTGATGAAGCTTAATTTTTAGTATTAGGTCGTGGGTAGGGATGATGTAACTGTGAGGTAACATTTAATATAATCTCACCAATTAGTCATCTTTAAAGTATTATCACCTTGCAAAATTACATAGGTTTAATGGCTAATTGGCTTATAAAATATTTTTATCCCTCTGAATCCCCTTCAGGTCTATAAAGGTGGTGGTATTTCTTTAGGCAGCAGCATTAACTTTGTAAGTGCTGGGGCAGACGTCAAATGGAGCTGACCTATTCTGCTGGGGTTCAGTAAAGCTGAACTAACAACATGTTAACTATTTTCCAAAAGTTAAAAATAGAAGTATTACTCCAATTGAGCTATACCGCTGATAGTTTGGTGGTAGATTATCATTTATTTGGACCTATTCTTCACCAGGCATTCTTACCAACTAGTCAAACATCTAATTGTCTGACAAAGTTGGTAGTTCTTGTTATATCACTAAAGCGCTTAAAGGTTTGGAAGGCGCCATATAAGATAAATGTGTCTCCTAAGCTTTAAATAATATCCTTTTGTTTTTGTACAAAGGATATAATATTATGTCTATTTATTTGTTATATGATCTTTATATTTTATTAAATAACTCCTTCAAATTTTAAAAAGTGAGTGTCAGTGTTTGTTGAAATTTGTAGTGCAAGTACAATCTGATTCCATCACATACTGATCAAACCTAAGGAAGGTATTAATATGATCTATCTATGAATTTAAATTCATCTTAATGGACTTGAAATCAATGCAATCAGACATTCTGAAAGACCAGAGAAAGATATATGTGGAAGGTACATAGTATACAAAACATACAACAGTGTGACGTCCTGTCTAAAAAGGCTGGTGAATAAAGAATTAAAGGTGTGACTAGTGCAATGGAAAATTTTTCCAGGGAAAAAATCCAAATCTTTAGGTGGCACGAAGATCTCCTAATACTACAGATAAACCTCAAACTAGATTAATTAAGTATCTAAGTTTAAACCCTCTTTCTGCTCGGTGTAAATTTCCAAATTACATGAAATAAACAAAAGAAAGTAAATTTTGATCATCCATTGTAGTTTTGCTCTGATGTCCTTGGATTCTCCGCCGGCTGCTCCAGAGTGGGGCAGCAGCAAAACTCCCCCCACCATTTTCCATCTGGCAGGAAAATGTTCTCAGACTGGCTCACCCAGTCATTCCAAACCCATGAGACGATTTGTTCCTCCCAAGGATCTTGACGCTCACCTTGCTTGTACCCAAGTGGTACTTTGCTGTCCCCTGGAGCTCCCCCAGAGCCCCATGTGCTACAGCCTAAGGGTCAACTATGGAAACTCCTCCTGTACCATGACCAAGCCATTATTGAAATGGCACAGGTGGTGATGACCCCCACCAGACTTATAAATTTCTGCCCCTATAAGGGGTATTTTGACCTCAGCTTCACCTTTGAAGCTGACACTGCCACTGCGGCAACTGTGCCCCTGGTATTCCAGGGTACCCCTCTTCCCACAATTAAGGCCCAGCTCCCAGTGGACACCACTTTGGTGGTCCAGTTTTCTGGTTTGCCCACTCACCTACCCCCTGCGGTGTTCCATCAGGAGCTGATGGACGGTTTGGCAGCATATGGCTCCAACCCCATCTTACAATTTGTGGTCCCAAATGGGGCCACATGCCTCACTGGGCCTCGGGCATATGCCACAATCAGCCCTGAATTTAGTAAAATTCCATGTCGATTCCCCCTCATGTTGTTATTCCTTCTGCCCCTGACCATCCATTTTGGGCCTGCATCGAGGGCGGGCAGACAATCTATCCATCCTGTTTTAAGTTGGACCACTTGAAACACAAGTGCCTCTCCTTAGACAATTCTGATGTTTTGGATTATTTGTCTGCCAACCTCCAATCTGCCGCCCACCCTGCACCTGTTCTGGCATGGGGTACAATCTTACCTCCCCCTCCCCCAAAGCCTGAGGCTGCAGCTGCACCTGCAGCCATTAATCAGCCCCCTCCTCGCCCCAGTGCCACACATGAATTCTCTAATCAAGCACCAGCTTAGACCCCAGTTTGATCCCATACTTCCTCCAATGAATCAACCAAACCTCAACCATACGCCGATTCCCAAATTCAATTTAACCAGAACCCATGGGAGTTATTGGCTGAAAATGACAAATCAGGTAAGCTCATTAAAGAACCATCTCTGCAAATCGAGCAGTTTGTTAATGCAGAATGGGATGCCAAATACCCCCTCATCTATATACCCCACAGCCAAATGCCAAATCATTTTGCAGTGACCACAAGCCTGCAGTCAAAGCAGCTGCAACACCAGATTTTTATTCCCTTTGCAAAGAAGTCGCCATATCAGTGGCAATGCTCACAGGAGGTTTTCCCCCTCCTGTTATCCCCGCAACCTCACCCCAAAAAGTAAAATCACAGTGAATCAGGTGCACAAAATGTAAACAACGCTATCCATAACGTGGTAACTGTAGCACGGAATCCTAAAGCTAAGATTACCCAAACCAATATCACCACATTCAATAAACTCCCAGATGCCCGCATTAAAGCCAAAAAAAACTTTATATGAATATATCAGTGCCATTTTCCTAGCTGTAAAGTTTCATGAAATACCAATCATTAAAAATATTAACCACATGCTTCCAATGCCCTGACGCCATTGCTGTCTGCCTTGACACGTACCCTACTCTGGGGGGAGGAAGCTGCTGCTGAAGATGAGCCTCCTGATTCCCCCTCCCCTTCTTCCAAAGAGGGATAAGAGGTTTCCGATGCTCACCTGGTTGGTTGTTTTCATTTGAAGTGTTTCATTCAATCCGGTCATTTGGGCGTTTTGTTTAAATCAATTAGTTACGTTGGTTTTTAGTTTTAATTTTTAGTTTTGGTAATTTCCGTCTCCTGGTTAGCTTACCTCAAATAAATATAAAGTATCTAAATTTTTTGTCTTCTTTTATTCTGTTCTATTAAAATCCCTAGTCACATCTTAATTCTTCTATAGCTATAATAGGATCCTCATTACCTCTATCAGTATATCTTTGTCTACTGAGATTTATGCTGCTAATTTCAGCTCTCACGCTTAAATCAAAGATATTGGACACAATTATTGGTTGGAGTCTATTCCCTGAACTTTAGCACGCTTCAAAGGTACTACATACTATCTACTCCACTGAGTCCTGAAAATGTTAATGGGCTGTTAACTATAGCTCTTTATGTAAACTTATATAGTTATAAAACTGCTTTAAAATTTGAACTTGTGCCTTACTAATACCAGAGACATTGGCTCAGGAAACTGAATATTTTTTGGATTACGTCATGTTATCTGAAGTTTACTTTATTAATCATTGTATCACTTATACAAAAAATATTTATTTGGGGAAGGTTGACTAGGGGACATAAACTTCTGATGTAATGATGGTGTGAATATAATCATATGAATAATTAGAAGGACACCCCAGATGGTTTATAGCCACTCCTATTGTCAGCCAGGACCGCCTGTTTAGGATGATGGGATATTTATGCCGACTAGACTTGGATACAGCATGAGTGAAGGAATGAGTCAATATCTAGGAACCATATGGGGAACCATGAATTTATTAGCCTTCTGTTGCGTTGGGTCATGTTGCCAGGCAACCATACTTGAAAATGTTCCACAATTTGGTAGTGAAAACGATTGATGGCTTCTTAAAGGGTAGGCGTTGTATATGTAGATGAATCCAATACTATAGTATGGCTTGTCCTTATTGCTATTTATACTATTAATGCTCGTAAAGATGGAGAATAGTGACTTTATGTTGAGAGCAAACACGTTCCTACTAAGCTGAATGATTGTCCACTTCCTTGACTAATAGGCGCATGAATTCTTTCCTGACCTTTTGATTTTGGACATTGTTATAAGCGGTGTACTAAGCTTCCATATTGGCCACATATTGTGCATGAAGAGTGGGTGGCGTTTGATTGTTCTTCCACATGATACACTCTCCACATACATATCCATACATGTGCACATATCCTGGGTTGTAGTGGTGAGTGGTGTGTATCTCCAGATCATTCTTTGGGTATACAGGCTGTTTGGTATGTCCATTAGATCCAGTAATCAATCCTGGCAATGGTACTCAGGTTTCAGTTTATTACATTGTCTGAAACTACTTGGCCATTAACTTCTTGTCTGTGAGTTAATCTTGGGTGACCTCAAGACTGGTCTGGCCAATTATGTATATTTTCCAATCTGCTCTTCTCATGGCTAGAAGCATTTGTTTAAAGTGTATAGGAGTGCCATGCGGTCCTGCAGCATTTAGGTGAGATGCCAATTAATCAGTAAATGAGTTTGGATAAATTGAATTTCTTAGTTGGAGCGCTTGTGCAAAATTAGATCTTGCTGCTCTAGTCCAATTTATGTCTGGAATGTCTGGACTATTCAAATGAGCTATCCAGGATCTTAATATATGGGCCGCTTGCTCTACATAATTAGTTAGCTCCATACCTCCATTCCTCCTAGGGCCATAATAAAGTTTCAGGGCGCACAGGGGCTTTATGGTCAGACCAAAGCCATCCCTGTATTGTGGCATATATAGTGTAAAAAAACGGTGAAAAAGCAATTGCATCGGCCATGAGCCAGATTATTGATAATATTATGAAATTGGCTCTCACAACTTGTTCAGTTAGGCCTGTATGATGTCCATGCAAGGAGGCAATGCGTTTTATTATTTTATCTAGAAGTTGATTTTCCATCATGATTTTGGCATGCCCCCATGCCTCTAAACATACCCCCAAGTGGCGGACAGGTCCAGCTTCCATCTTAGTAGTGAAGGGAAGTTCTAGTGGGGTGATTAGTGATCCTTGCCTCCTAGGCCTTGTGAAGAGTCTTGATGTATTAATCTGTTGCCTTAAGGGTAATGGCGTCCAATGGGTCTGATATTTCCCCAGGAGTACAATTTAAGTTTTTTCCAGCATTGAGTTATGCGTTGCTGATAGATGAGTATCCTTGTATTATTTTCTCAAGTATGCGAGTATACTGTTTGTTGAAGATACCCACCACACAGTCTTCAACAAAAGCCATCATTTTAACTAGTGGTTGGCCATAGACATTGATTCCACTGATGATGGCATTTGTATTCCATATTAGGGGATCAAAACTAAAATTATATAGTAGAGGGCTCTTATAGTCCTTTATCTGAGTCCCATTTGTGAAAAAACTAGGTTAGTTAAAAAATCTGCTCCACGCACAGTCATGATAGATGACTTTGTGAACAACATCACCCAGTTTATAAAGCTATCTGGGATCTTAATTTTTGAAGCAAATCCCTGAGATAAGTCCAGTTAACCCTGTCATATGCCTTCTATTGATCTAAAAAGACAAGCGCTCCATAGGCTTTAGATTGGCAGACATTTGCAACTGTGTGAATTTTGTCCCATATGGATCTTCTGGGGACAAATCCATATTGTGATGGAGATATCAGATCAGTTGCAAATTTTCCTAATCGTTTGGCCATAATTTTTGTAATTATTTTAGTGTCAGTATAGTTGAAGATATTGGGCGCCAATTGGATAGGTTTAGTCTATCTCCTATTTTGAAGAGAGTGACTGTGTATGCTTCTTTGCCTCAAGGTAGAAGGCATGCTTCCATTATACACTTATTCATGTAAGCTAAAAGAATATTAGAAATGTTTTTAATTTTTTTCATATAAAATTATAGGGAAGCCCATCAGTTACAGGTCAATTCCCTTTTGGTTCACTGTGTACTGCTTCCCATTATTCCTCATACAATATTAAGTTAATTAAATTATTAATTTGAGCTGCAGTGTCAATATGTGCATTGGCGAGGAATTTTTCAATTTTTGCTGGTTTGACTAGGTTGTATTTTAATATAAATTTGTATAAAACCTGTGTACTTTGGTCGCAATTTCCTTAGGGTTTCAGCTATGGATGTATCCAGTAATCAGACCTGTGTGCAAGCTACCATGTTCTTTCAAACATGAAATCGAATGATAAATAACTCAAACAAGTTTCTCAGTCTTTTAGGTATTTTCTCTGTATTAGAGACTAATGCGGTGTTGGTGTTTGTGTATCAAGGTGTTTAGATGTGCAGAAACCTCTTCCCAATTTCATCCCCATCCAGGGCTGTATCCTGTGCATGGGACATTGTTTTCCAAGTGATCAAATTTAGCCAAGATGCAAATAATGATGGCTGATGCTGCCCCGTACTTTTTTTATGCTGTGTGTTTAATCTGTTTTTTGTTAATTTCTTGAAATTTTCCCAAGTGATCAGTGGTTCTGAACACAAAGGTGTTTGGAAATACCGTGTTAATAATATTTCCTCCACCCAAGAGCGAAATTCTGAGTTGGCTAAATTTACTGGGCATATTCTGCACCACCTGGGTGCCCAGATACTTTTTTCACTGGTGTAAAGGACACCAAAGCTAGTTGGTGGTTGGAAAAAACGATTTTTGTAATTTTGAATTCATAAAGTTGGTGTCAGAAAATTAGTGGCGCGAGTATTAGGTCTATTCATGACGTAGAAAAAGTTTACCAATGTGAACATGTGGGTATTTCATGTTCTGTAGTAGATGCGACCATTTAGGTAAAGTATTATGTATGCCCAAGGTGGCTTTTAACACGCATAGTTCCACATGCCCTTGTGGTGCCTTTATTGTGTGGCCATCAATTGGTGTCTGGGATAATCCAGCAGTTCATGTCTCCCATGATGAAAGTGTTTTGCTGGAAGATGGAGGTGTTTCAAAGCTGATAGAAACTCTTGACGCTCCATTGCACAGTTTGGTGCATCCACGCTGGATATTGTTTGCATCTCTTTGTGCCATGAGAAGGTAACGGTTAGTACATGGCCATCAAAAATAAATTTTTATTAAAAAAATAAAAATTCTGGTTCACACGTACTATCACCCCACAGTGTTGTGACCAGAACAATTTTATTTGAAGGAGCATGTTTTCCCATGATCCTCTTTTCCCTGTGGACAGTGTATTTCCTGTACCGTCAAAATGTCCACAGGGGGTTGCACAGGAGACTCAACTTCTTGGCTTGGGACGTTAAGGCCTTAAGTCCTGATATATGTTCAGCGTCCATATCTACTGAGATGCCCAGTGCGCCTCAGGAGGAGTTAACAGGGCCCCCAGCCCTACTCCCTCGCCCTCTTTGCACGCCTTTGCGTTCTTGTTGTGGGTGTCATAATGATGAGTAGGCACTGGGATATGTTCTGCCCTTTTTACTACTGCTGTTTTTATTACCTTCTTGCTTTTATTGGCTTTAAATTTATCATTGTAGTGCACTTGTGTTCTCATTGGGAACAGTTTTGTTTGACGCATTCAATTGCTGATTTTCAATCCCATTTGGGTACAAAAAATATTTTTGGTTGCCCTCATAATATCATGATGTTTACTTTGTTACCTTTTGTAATAAGAAAAACAAGATTTATTACATAAAACATAATTTAAAATTAAATTTTATTTAAGTACGACAACCTGGGACGTCCATTATTGTCACTCAATGAGCAAAAAACTGAACAAAAGAACTTAACAAATGAAAATTAAAAACCAACCAAAATAAATGAACACAACTAAAATAAAACTCCAACCAGGCGAGTAGTGGAATACCGCTAACTTACCATGGCAGAGGGTGAGGGGGCCAGGCAGCGCCTCTACAGACATTCATCTGGTCATTCTCACTAACGTTGTAGAAATGAACAAAAGCAGAGAGCCAGGGTGTGGGGGCATTAGCATGGTTGGGGTTAGTGAACGAAAAGTTGGTTACATTCCTTAATATCATCTTGGTAGACAGCTTTAAAAAAATTCTGCTACTTGGTTTTCATTTTGAGTGTGGGCTTTGGGAAGTTGTAAAATTTGGTGAGACGTTGTTGGGTGATTTTTGCAGATGGGATCAAAATCTACTAATTGTGCCACATGTATTACCGCATTGGTTGCTTCAGTGGCCAATTTTGTGATTTCCTCCTGTGCTGTTTTGGGGAAATCAGAGGGGAACTCAACTATTCTCAGCCTATGGTGGAATTGAGAAATGGATTGGGCCACCGCTTTGCATAATATTGGGCAATGGAGTGAGGCCACCACTGCTAAAGCGAGCTGGTGGTCACTTTAGTAGGGGATGACATTGGGTTTAGGAGTTAATTTCTTAGGGTTTGAGGATTTGTCAAAATCAGAATTGTAAAATTTAGCCCAAACTCAATCAAGCGGTCTGAGAGGTTCACTGGAGTCCTCATTGGTGACAACGTTACTTGATTCATCTATCTTAGCTAATAATTCCCATGGATTTTGGTTCAAAGGAAGAGTAGATGGAGAATTTGGGTGGGTATAAGTCAAATGGGCTGCTTGGGTTTGAATGGTGGTCCAGGCCTGGTTGTGATTGGTGTGGGTGAAATTGAGTGGGATAGTGTGGGTGGGTTTGGTGGAGGCCAATTTCTCATTCTGGCCCTATTAAACAAGAACGTTGAGTGGGAGGGGGCAACAAAACGCCTCATTTGAAATCTGCCAAATATGGCTCAGAGGCCACACCAGAGGAAGTGGCTTGGGGGAAGGATTTTTTGAAATGGCTAAGTCTGAAACAAAAGGGTCAAATTTGGCGACCATTATCCACCTGAGCCCAAAAGATTTGCTCAGGCGCCATGGTGATACAAGCATGGGGGTTTTGTTGGGCTATGGCAGGGTGGTGTGGGATTATGGTGGCAGTGGCGTGAGGTGCAGCAAAGCACTCTGCTTCAGAGGGAATGGCGAAGACAAGTTTGGGATGTGTCCTATAAGCCAGAAGCCCTGTAATCAACTGATCATATATATAACTAGGGTGGTAGGTGAGATGTACAGGATGCAAAGGACACCACCAATGTGGTTTCAGAAGGAAGGCGAGTTAGGGTGTAGGGATAGGAGTGTTTTTGAAAATTTATGGAGTAGAAGTCTCTACTGCAGCATACTCCTCCGTTTGGAAGCCAACATTGAAATAGCCCTTAAATAGACAGAAAGCAATAAAGCCAGCCAGTGCAAATTCAGTTGTGGCTACTTTAATAATTGCCTTGTCAGCATACAGGAACAAACGCCTGTAGTCAACTCTTAGGCAAAATTGGATGTTGGAATGAGGGAGAGTGAGAGGATGGGGGAAAGAAGGGTGGAATACGTCAGGTGGAGCGCTAAGTCCTGTGGGAGAATAAAACGGCCTGAAGAAATTGTGTGCTATATGGCCTTGTGCAAATGCATTTGCCAACAGGGTGGAAAACTCTAGGCGGTGGAGCACTGCTACCCACATTTTGGAGCAGCAGGCAGTAAATCTGCGGACATTTTTAGAAATTAGCTTAGCCAGACTGCAGTATAAAATTAAACGCTTTTTGTTTAATAAAATATGCTTGAAGTGAGATTGAGCGGAAGAAAAAAGTTTACTTAAATTATACTTTATTTGCGCGCTCTGGCAGAATTGGCACACTTGGAGTCCAACATCCCAGTTACAGGATACAGCTCTGCATGGGGACAGAAGTGGGCGGAGGCAGCTGCCCACCTCAACGCACTCAAAAGACAACACAAACATCAGGTTAGTGTTCAGTACAGGGCCACATGCATCACAAAAGGCGACAAGTGCACCGCACATTTCTTTAAAAAAATTTTGCACCATGCCAGAGCGTGGCCTTCACACAGGTGCGAAGATCGGATAATTCCATTGCGGATATACTGGCTGAAGTGGCAATCAAAACGCAACAGTATTACTCCGAGTTGTACCACTCTGACCCATTTTCAGCCAGCTGAAGTGGCAGAATTTCTCGACTGAGCCCACATCTGCTCCATTTTCTGATACCCGGAAATAATGAATTTGATTACTCCAAATGAATTATGGACAGCCTTTCGCGGTGCACCAAACCGGAAATGCCCAGGCCCAGATGGCATTCCATATGAGTTCTACAAAAAATATTTCAAATATATATCCCCATTGCTGCTTTCCTCACTTAACCAAAGCCTGATGGAAACGTGCCTCCTACCAGGAGGACATGAGGCCTTCACTGTCACACTCTTCAAGAAAGGGGATAAGCTAGACTTAGCCAACTGGCGCCCCATTTCTCTAACAAACACAGACACCAAAATTTTAACAAAAATCATGGCTAACCGTTTAGGGACTGTAGCATCTGCCACCATCTCCCCAGAACAAATTGATTTCATCCCCAGAAGGTTGATTTGGGATAACATGCACTCTGTGGCTAATGTATGTCAGTCCACAGCCTCTGGGGCACTTGTATTCTTGGACCAAAAAAAGTCCTATGATAGAGTGAACTGGGAATACCATAGGGCCTGCCTCCATCAATTCCGCCTACCCCCTCGCTTCATCAACTGGGTGATGCTGCTCATGGAATCTGCAACAATGGCAGTGTGTGGCCCTGGCTTCCTAACGGAAGTAGTCCGCCCTCAAAGGGGCTTGCAACAAGGGGACCCCCTCAGCCCACTCTTATACAACTTCAGCCTTGACCCACTACTGAAAAATGTGAATGCCCAACTCACTGGGGTCCACATGCCAGGCCAAGCCCCAGTCAAGATAATGGCATTCGCAGATGATTGTGTGGTGGGGGTGTCTAATAATCAAGATGCACGTGCGCTTGAAGCTCTCATCCAGGAGTATTCCCAGGTAAGCAATGCGGCACTGAACGCTCTCAAAACTGAAATCATCCTCCTTGGTCGGTTTCAGAACTGCTGGACCCCAGCAATTAGTTCCCAAACCGGCTCATCTGCTCGCCCACGTCCTCGCCCTACTAATTTAAAACACACCGCCCCACTGGTGCTCCCCTTTGTGCCACATCCTACCATAGGACCAGTACGCCATCTGGGCGTGTGGATGGAGGCAGGCGGATACGCGTCAGCAGTAATGGAGTGCTGTATTCTGGATAACGTGACGAAGCAAATCGCCTCTCTCAGAGCCCACCCTACTTCCCTTACTGGCAGGATTGTTTTAGCCAACTCCATGCTCCTCTCCAAAGTCTGGTTTGGAGCCCATGCCATCCCCTTCTCCCCAAGCTTCTACAAATCCTTGTACGCCTTGCTGCAAGGATGGATTTGGTCGGGCCGCCTTCCACCAGTGCGGCTAGAGGTCATGTTTGGCCCTCAACATTATGGTGGCATGGGCCTGCTTGACTTCAAAGCCCATGCCGCCAAGATCCTGGGTACCTGGATTGCGGCCGTCACCACCCCTACACTCCCCTCCCAACACTGGTCCCACGCAGCCCACTCCAACTTCTCCTGCGCCTTGGGCCTCAACAATTCATCGAACCCTCACTCCCTGATGAAATACCTGGCTTCACACCCATCGGCCACAGGTCCTCACGGGACTAAAACCCACTACAAACGAATCCTCCTCTCCATGCGGAGTGCTGAGTGGAGAATTCGTATTAGCGGACATACAACCCAAAGAGGCCGCCCCTCTCCTCAGTTCACACAAGAGGTACAGGGGCTACCCATCCACAATGGCGTAATCCCCATTCGACCCCATGTCCTATCCAGGGTGGACTAACTGGACATGATGGACATCCCTTACTCCATTGAGACCCAAAAAATTTCTGGAAATATGTACACCATCCTCTGTTGCAACTTCAAGTCCGCTCCCATGTGTGGCGCTGCCTGAGGCGGGTGTAACATACAGCTGAGCGCTCTAACGCTTTACACTCATCCTGTGTCATGTGTGGCCAGTATGGTTCGCTGTTTCACCTCCTGGAGAAGTGCCCTACCTCTAAAGTGATATGGCGCGAAGTTCAACGTCTTCTGGGCCAGAATCTAACGCATCCCTTCAGTCTGTCAAGAGATATGTTCACTCAATCAATGGCCTCCCCCCTTCTGCCCTCCCTTTGTGCTTTGGTGGTTGCAATCGCCATGTGGACCATCTACACATTTGTCTTAGATGCCATCGCAGGCTCCACCCCCACCCTCCCAGAAGCGGTCCACAGATTCCAGTCCCATTTGGTGGACCACTTTCAAGTGTGGATGTTTGGATACCTCCCACCGCATTGCCAACAGCTGGTCTCTTCCTGGTTCCCAGTCTGGTTCATCAAATCAGACCCCTTCCTCCACACGTGCTCAATTGTGGCTATGGCCCCTTCACACGTTTCCTCCCCCTCCCCCCATAAGTGGCGTTCCTGCTGGCAACAAGAGATAGCATCGCTTCTCTGGGGTGCCTCCCCTGGTACTAAGTTTTGTCTCTTCTGAGTCATATTTGGAAGTGTCTGTCCCATGGTCAGCCTTCCCCGCAATAAATTTAAATTTAAATTTATACATTATCGAGCCCTTTTCTAAATTTTACTTGACAGAGATAAGTACAAGGTAATCATCTTACTAAAAACTATATCCCTGTAACCAAAAACTATGGACAAGTTTACATAAGTTAAAGTAGTGAAGTTGCATCCTGCCTCCAGGCCTCTTTTGCCTATTAGGTAACTTAAGCTACAAATTTTACCTTGTGCATACATCTGTAAATACCTTCATGTATTGTTTGGGAAGGTTTGGACTTCTTAAAATTTTATTAAGCTACTTTTATAAAATTGTTGATATAGTTTATTAACTGCCGTAAGGTTTGCACAGGGTTAGGCCCACTGATCAATGGACTGAAAATATGGAGATTGTCAGTCCCCAATATTAATTTAGTAAAGTTAATAATAATATGAAGCAATAGCTTTGGCGCCACCATTTATTTAAATTATTATATATAGCAGAATTCTTCTTGAAATCCATTCCTCCTTCTTTCCAAAAGCATCTTCCCTCTAGCTCTCATGTCATGCTTATATATTCAAAACTTTGGTCAAATCCAAAACTTTGGCTTAGCCTATTCTTCTTTGTTGTATTTTTAATTAGTTTAGCCTATAATCTGAGAGGCTCCAAAAAATCTATTGTTCTTAAATTCAGCATCGCTTTATTGTATATTATAACAAGATTAAATAAATAGTATTCTTTGTAAGTTTAGTAACACCTTATTGCCTTATGTCAAGGCGATCTAAAAATTGTATTTTATTACTCAGTTTCAACCAACATTAACCAATTTGCTACAGCTTTTTAAGACTTATCATCCTGTCATACCAATTTCTCAACATTACCCCCCAGACTTGATGATAAGTCTCCTATTGCTTATATGATTAAATGAATTTCACGTGCACTTGATAAATAATTTGTTACTCACAGGCTCATTGATAGTGTAGTATTTGACACTCGTTTTCTCAATTATTTTGAATGGACCAATCCATATGTTGGCCAAAATTATGCTTTTGACTAAACCCATGCTAATTATGAAAAAACCCAATTTTTAAACTAGGCTAGCCCGCTATACTATACCTGATTGTTGGCTTGATTCTTTATCTTTTTGGCCAAGCTGAAAGAGTATGCTTCAGTCTGAAGCTTGATTAAAGTGTTAGTCTGATTGGTCAAGTAGCGTTGTAGATCCACTCCACCGCTATCTTCTATGCAGGCATAGACAGTGCAGGTAGAGCTGTGTGCCATCCATATAGTAACTGGAAGGGACTCTTCCCCATTGCAGAGTAATAGCTAATGTTGTAGGAAAAGATAGCGGTGGAAAGGAGAGAACTCCAATCTGAAGGTTGAATTATTACTAACTTCTGGAGTATGTTCACCAAGGTCACATTAGCCCGTTCAATTATACCATTAGATTTGGGGTGATATGGGGTCATTAGAACCCCACAGATGACCAACGTTTTATTTAGCTTAGATAGAATGTGGAAAGTGAAATTGCTACCATTGTCAATAAGGTTGAACTGAGGGCAGCCTTGTTGCTGAATTATACATTCCATTTTAAACTTAGCCACAGTGACTGCCCCTAGATCTCTTATTGCCTGTGCCTTGACCCACCTGGTCAAGTGTTCAATCACCACCAGAATATACTTAAACTGGTTTTCTCCTGTCAGCAAGGGCCCAACGACGTCAATGGGTACCATGTGCCAGGAAAATGAGATTTCTACCAGATGATATGAGGTCTTCTGGTGTAACGGCGTTTCCACTTGGCACTGGTGGCAGCAGAAAAATCGTTTTGAGCACGTCGAAGTGCACGCTCTCCCAATACTACCAAAGTCACATCAATTCCATGTCTTGCATAATCCACCATATTCTACTGTTTGGTTTGCGCTCATAATTATATTTGGTTGGATAAAAGGTCTCAAGAATTTCACTGCAGTGTACCCAATCCGCTTGTAAAACTCACAATTCTTTTGGAACATATTGGCCCTCATTCCATCTAATGCCTTAATTACTTAGGGAGATTCATCATATTTCCCGCTAAGCTTTTTTTCATACATCATATCACTAAGATCCACCATAATGGCAATTGTTGGTGGCCACAATAGGCAGTTGGCATTCTGGTGCTTTGCTCCAGGTTGGTGAAGAATTTTTGGAAATAATAAGCTTGCAGTTTGAAGGACCATCATGCTAGGCGCCCCTCCAGTTCTCTGAGATTCTGCAGCCAGCATAATGAGGCGTGATCCGTTACTACTTTGAACTTCACTCCATGCAGGTACACTCTGAACTTCTGATAAGTGTAGTTCACTGCTAGGCACTCTTGCTCAGAAAATGGTATAATTTCGTTCATAGCAGTTCAGATTCTAAGAGAAGTATGAGACAGGGTGCTCCTTGTTGGAATCAGGGCAGGATGTAAGCTTGCTGGTGCTAATTTGCCCCAGACTTCAAGATTAATGCAGGAGAAGTATTATCTCATCTGCTGAAATAAAAATAAAAGGGGGTATTCACCACTAAATAAAATACCACTTATAAGTTGTAATAAAAGTTGGGTTTTTATCAGTTTTTATTAAGTAGCAGCAATCTTTCTACTCAATATCACTTTCAAAAATTTTGATTATTAGTACCCATTGATTTTCCAACACCACCTACACCACATCAGTTTTTCATTTATGTCTGCGGATCCACCACCTGCTGCCCCAGTATGGGGCAGCGGTGCTCCACCTGATAGTGTTTTTCTCCCAGCAGGCAAACGCATGTGGACTGACTCATCCAGCCTGCCTAATGCATTGGGCCAATTTGTCCCTCAAGGGACTTATTATTACACTTAGCGTGAGTCCACCCAACCTGCCCCCACCCCTAGCCCTACCCCAATCATACACACACACACACACACACACACACACACACACACACACACACACACACACACACACACACACACACACACACACACACACACACACACACACACACACACACACACACACACACACACACACACACACACACACACACACACACACACACACACACACACAAGCGTATTCGCTTTTGCCTCTATGTCAAATATGGATGTCTCTTCCCATATGCTGACAAAGCGATAGTTAAGCTGGCAATGGCCATGTTTGCACCAGCTGGGTTTATTGACTTCCACTCTTACAAGGGCTATTTTGATATAGGTTTTCCCACTGAAGAAGATTCAGCTGCTGCAGCAGCTACATCGTTAATTTATTTATTTATTTGAGGCAAGCTGACCAGGGGACAGACATTACCAAAATAGAGAAAGAAAGTATCGACATGAAACCTGAGCTGGATCAACTCTGTCGTAAAATTTTTTTTCACCTCTGGATTGGGACTAAGGATTTTTCTGGTTACATCATGGTTAAGGTTTTCGTGTTATTATACCTACTAACCGCCAATAGCTTCCTTCAGCTGGCACCCCAATTGATGTGTGAAGGGCAGTAATCGAACCCACAACCTTCAGGTTGGTAGCCAAACACCCTACCAACTCGCCTTCCACCCCCTACGTCATTAATTTATAAAACACACCTATTACCACCACTTGTACAAGTCTCCCCAGTGATACCATATTTGTGGTATCATTTGTAAACCAACCTTCACACCTTACCCTCAAACACTTTATAAAGAATTGATGACAGAGCTGTCCAGATAGGAACAGACTCCATCCTCCACTTCCTTGTCCTGAGAGGAAATAAACAATTAGTGGCACCACAGGCAATGGCCACCATTACCCCCCACCAGCCAACCATAGCCCAACACATCCCACCATGTTCCTATATCCCATCTGCACCGGATCATTTCTTTTGGGCTCTCACCTATAACAGCCGCACACTTTGCCCCCTCTGCCATGAGTTGGACCACTCAAAAAGGCCTGTCGCCACAGTTCAAAAACTGTGGAAACTGCCAACCCACATGTTAAGCCACACAAACAGTATTCAAGTGGGGATTTTGGCTTCCCCCACCCCCTCCAGCTGAACATTTGAGATATCAGCAAACCTTTGCAACCAAAGCCCAAGCCAGCCAAATTTCTCACAATATACCCAATCATGAGCAGGTTTGGACCCAAATTCAAACCAACCAATTTCCCAACCCAAAACTTACCCAATCACAGCCACATCTCTAAATCAATCCTACTTAACCAAAATCCCTGGGACTTATTGGATGAAATAACCAAATCCAGGTAAATTGTCCCACCTCTGGACTTTCCAATTAATTTAGAACCATATTTGCCTTCAGAATTTGATGCCTTATTCCCACCCAAAAATATATCCATAAACCCACTGCTACCCCGTTCTTGAGCGACCATCAACTTAGCGAGGCTGCAGTGGCCTCTCCTGATGGTTGCCATATCTAAGCAGCTGTGGCACTCTCAGTTGCTGAATTTAAAGAAGGGCTACATTTAACTGAATTCCCTGCTGATTTCCTGTGGTTGAAAAAATGAAAATTGAACAATTACTATGAAACTTCCACCTCAGCTGTCAAGCAAGTGGCTGCACTGGCAGAATTTTCCCACCATACGTATCACCAGAGCCAATATTACAAATTTTGCCCAGCTTCCTGACGCACACATACAAGCTGAACACCATGTTGCCAAACTCCTGGAGGCTTTGCTCCAGGCCAGGATTGTTACTAGAGATCTTAACAGTTATCTATTTCACCTTGACCCACATTCTGCGGATGCCCCAACCCCCTTGCTTTCAGCTTTGATCCGCCTCTCTTCAATGGTGAAGATGAGATTGATAATCTGCTTGATCCTCCCTCCCCCTCCACCATGGTGGGATAAGCGGCTTACTACTACACCTGGTAGGTTATTTTCCTTTTATTTTAGTGTCTTGCTACACATTTAGGGATTATAAATTTGTGTTTTTGGTTCGCTTATTTTGTTTTGTATTGGTAATGACCATCCCCTGGCTATCTTACTTCAAATAAGATTTACATTTTTATTAAGTGGCAGCGAGGGATTAAAAGAAAACTTTTTTTAATCTCACTGCTTAGTATTTAAATTGACTTAAGGATTGAATTACAATAGGCATTAAATTTATTATCAGCTTCAGGCCTAAATAGAAAATATGGACATTTGACCTATCAGAGCTCTCAAATCTCATCTCATTTTAATGGAACGGCTGATTAAGGGTTGAGAGTAGGTTTGACATGTCCGTGAGATAAAGATATATATTTTAGCCAATCACCTTGAGGGTAAATAGTTGCACTTTGTGAGACCCCTCCAAGGCTATAAAAGGGGGTGTTTGCGGCGTAGGTGTTTGAATTATATTAGAAGTGGGCCGTGGAGGAACTCTCAATGGACTCCCCTGATTTCAGTATTTGGTGCAATATTCTTACCCAAATTCATACTATTTGCCCAAGACATATTAGGAAAAGTGTTACCCCAATTTGAGGTGTTCCACTGGGAATTGAACAGGGTCTTTTGGCCGATTTTATCTGTATTAAAAGTCAAAACATTATAAAGATCATCTTGGACAGGTATTGTCTGACAAGCACCAAATTAGAGCTGGTATGGGAGTGGACGCCCCCATCATTGGGTCTATTTTCACCCAAAATATTTTTTCCTTTAAAAGGACAAGCAATTGTCTGACATAACCCCAATCAAGAATGCTGGGGGAAGAATAGGGGCGTAAGAATAGTCCATGTACTATGTTTATGATAATATCCGTAGCGAATGATTTTGAATAATACTAATCACCTCTCTTGTAAGTGACGGTGAAGAGACCCTCCCAAATAGATCCAAGCTTACCGCTTCTAGGTGTAATGCGGTTATGGTGATACAGGAACAGGTCAGCACTTTGAATGAAGGTAGGGGAGCCCAAAATTCATTGGCAGCTTGTCCCGCTTACATAACCAATTAAGATAAGTTTGTCATAGCCTCAGATTTACGCTGAACGATACATTGAGCCAATCCTCATGGGTTTCTCAGATTCCTCAACTTTAGAGGAGATAACATCTTTGGCTAAAAGGGCGGGTATCCCTGGTTCCCGCCCATTCAGAACATGAAATGGGGACATTTTTAGGATTCTGTGATAATTAATCCGGTATGCCATAAGAGCACTGGGTTAGGATTGATCCCAGTGAAGTGGATCAGAAGATGCCATTTTACGCAAGATAGAAACCAAGGTTCCATTGGCTCTCTCCACAGTCCCATTGGTAGAGGGATTATATGGAGATTAGAAGAGTTGTTGGGTCCCCATGGACGTGGCCAGGACCTTGACTACTCTGAAGAGGAAGTTCTTACCATTGTCACTAAGTAGAACTTGAGGACAGCCATGTTGAGAGAAAATGTTTTGATGTAAAAACTGGCTGTGGCTTGGCTGTTTGGGCAGGGAGAGCCATGGCTTTAACCCACTTAGTAAAGTAGTCAATATCTACTAGGATAAATTTGTTTCCTTCAGTAGTCTGCGGGAGGGGACCTACTACTTCTAGGCTGATGGTGTGGAACGGTTGTTGAGGGGTAGTTGGCTGATATTGGTATATAGTCTTGAAATTGGATTGCTTCTTACACGTGAGGCAGGCATCCAAGACTTTGACAATAGTTTCCATTATTCCTTCCCAATAGTAGCCTTCCTAATCCATTCATAGGTTATCTTAAATCCCCCTTGACCTAGGGTAGAGTGAGCTTCCAGTATAGCAGGTACACGTTCTAAGGGCTGTAGATAAAATAATCATTTTGCCCACACCTACTTATACAACTTCCCGCTCTCCACTTTGGTGTTGCAGGCGTTCTGGGATAACTTTTTTCTGAACCAGTTCATCTTCATTATTCCAGTCATCTGGGTTCATTAAGAGGATATATAACCTCTTGACTCACTATTTTCAGAAAACGTGGATGGGCGGCTGAGTTAACCCATCAACATTCATGTGTCAGGTTCCAGCACGATGTTCAACCTTCATGTCATAATTCTGCGTTTTAGAGCCCAGCGCGCTAACAACCCAGTATGATACTTCATATTCTGTAACCATTTTAAAGAAGAGTGGTCAGTAATCACAGTGAGGGTATTGTCATACAAGAAAGGGCGGTAGTGTTTTACAACTAACAGAACAGCAAGGCACTCCTTCTCTGTATTGCTGTAGTTGCGTTCCGCCTTTGAAATCATCTTACTGAAAAAGGATACAGGATGATCTAAACGTTCTCATCCATTTGGGCTAAGGTGGCCCCAACAGCATACTCCAACGCGTTGGTAAACAAGATAAAAGGTTTAATATAATCTGGGTGCCTTAGGATAGGGCGTTGTTGCAGCAGTTGCTTCAGAGTTTGAAAAGCAGCCTTTTGTTCAGCGCCCAAATGGAAAGGAGTGTTCTTCGTCAATAGGCGGATAAGGGATTTCTATGCTGAGTGAACTTTGGGATGAACTGAAGGTAATACCTCATCAAGCCCTAAAATACCTGAATATCTCGTAAATTCTTAGGGGGAGGCATTTTTTATTTGGCTTCAACCTTGACCTGTAAGATTTGGATTCCTTCTTAGAAATGGTGTGTCCATATTAAATCTAACCTCCACTGGAAAAAAATGCACTAGGAGGGCTTTAATTTTGTGTTGGATTAGTGTAAGAATTAAAAAACTTTCTTCAGTTGATTCAGATGCTCGTTAAAAATCTTTGAAAACACCGTGATGTCATTGAGATAAACGATGATGCAATTTAACTTCAGGTCTTTCAAAATGTGATCCATTGCACAATGGATATTTGCGGGCGTGTTGCACAATCCTTGTGGTAGTTGGGTAGTTTGAAAGAGACCCTCACTGCAAATAAGAGCGCATTTCTCCTGATCTTGGGGAGAAAGGTCCATTTGCCAATAGCCACTAGCCAAGTCCATGGAGGAGAAGTTAGAGCCAGAGAGTTGGTCCAGGGTGCCATCAATGCGGGGGATAGGATAGCTTTCTTTTTTTTGAGGTTATTCATTTTGCAGTAATCCATGACTATCCAATGACCTCCTTTTCTTTTTGATAAGCAAGAGGGGGGAAGACCAAGGGCTTTGTGAGGGTACCAGTAGCCCAGCGTCTAGTAACTGCTTAATCTCAGTCCTCATTTGCTGCTCTTTCACTTTAACTTTTAATAAGGTTTAGACCAGATGGAACAGGCATCACCCACATCGATGTAGTGGCACGAGCCCTTCATGTGGCCATAGTCAGTATCTGACTTGGAGAATATGTCGCTATATCCTTCCAATAAAGTATGTACTTTTTCCAGCTCATCTGTGGTCAGCCCATCCGAAATATGGACGTTGAGTAAGGTACATACCAGGTTATCCATTAGCAAGCCCAAATTCGTCATAGAGCCAATGTAGTGGATGCGTTCAATGTCCTCCACTTTGATTAAGAAGCCTCTTCTAAACTCCTGGTTTTTCTTATAACCATGTCCTTGCCGGTGAGGTTTCCCAGCAGAATAGTAATAGGTCTCTGGTATGCTGGGTCTAATCTCCTAGCAATACCCGAGGCTCCAAGGGCTAACGCCCTCAAGATTTATGATATGCAAAAAGAAGTGGTGCGAGATTTGGAGTGTGATTTTTGTGTCAACTACTCGTTGTTAACCAGGCTTAATCAAGACCTCGTCTGCATCATAAATAGGGATGCCATCTCTAGCATCCACTGAATTGGGCAATTTTTTGTCTTTTGCCCAGAGGAGGTATAATGTAAAGGCAAAGCGGAAAAGGGGTATTCAACCAGTCAAGAGTATTAGTTCTTGCTGGGATCTTTAATGTATGAGACTAAAGGGACTTCATAATTGAGTAATGAGAGGAAATTTTGCTTCATTTTGATTATTTCCTCGTACTCAATCATAAACTGAGTATCTCTGAGCATATCATAGGTGTTGTTTTCCAAGGCCACTGCTGGGGCTGATAAGATGAGCTTTATAATTTTAATGGGAAGGGAAAATATGCTGATGGCACAGGTGTTGTTTGGGCCAACGGTTCCAAACTCCTGATTACACTCCAAGTCAGGAGACATCTTTCTCTTGTCTATCAGCTTAGAGGAGATTTTGTTAACCAGGTAGCCAGTATCCAGGATGGCCATTACCCAGACTTTTTGAATGACCACTTCCACCTTGGTGACGGTTCCACCAAAGTTAGGAGACAAAGCCAAGACCTCTTTGAGCCGGAAGTTGGAGATTAGTTTATGAGCGTTCTCACGGTATTTTTTTCAGGATGGATTTTATGGTAGTGACCTGCTGAAGAGGTCGGATTAAACCAGCCAGGAGCAGATCAGCATCACCGGTGGTGTCAATAACTGCGGGACTCCTCTTTTTTTTGACTGAGGTGCATTTCCTCAGGTAAGATGACCTCATCTGCTCCTCCAGCATTCAATCAATAAGGAACCTTTACTTCATCGGGTTCTCCTAGAACATAATAACTGACGTTCTCACAACCCCCTTCAGATTAGTCATCAGTGGGTGTCTATGAACCTCAAAGGGGCATTAGTTGAGAGGGTGTCTTTAGGCATGTTAGTGTTCATTATTTGAAAACTTCGGTTTACTGGCCCTTCTTTAGGTCATGTGATGACTTGTGGACAATCTGCTACCGCTTTGATCATGGGATCAGGTGTTTTAGCTTTAATGGCCTTTGGCAGAAGTTTTTAGTAAACTGGCTTGGGTTGCCCCATAGAGGCAGTTTTTAAGCTGCAGACGGCAAGGGGGATAAAGATTGTATATCAGCGAGGCGTGACAACTGAGCTGATGCAGAAAGCCTCTCAGGGGATGGCGTGACCCAAGACACAGTGTCAACCAGATGTACAGAGCGCCCTTTAAGTTGTAATTGATGAAGCACTAGTGCTATACTCATGGGAAAGGGGAATATCTGTTTTGAGTCGCATTGTGGAAACAGGTTTTGGGATTGTCATTATGATCTCCCTATGGTGAGATATGATTGGGGATTCCTCAATAGTTAATACTCGAGTGTTCAACTCAGCCGTTGAATAGTCTCAGCGTTATGGATATCTACAACCTCTAAAAAATCCTCTTTTATGTAACGGACATACCAAAAATGGCGTTTTACAGAGATGATATGCTATGCTAAAGATGGTTTAGAAGCTATACCAGTTAGGATGGCAGCAACAGCATCGTCAAGGGATTGAATTTTGGAGAGTAACAGTGGCTGGGCTTTCCTATAGAAGCGATCAACAAAGGTGGCAACTGATTCCCCCTCAAGTAGATGTAGGCACATAAACGCCTGTTTTTGCCCACGCAAGCTCTGCATGGATCCAAATTCTTCAATGAGCTCTTTTTTAACTCTGCTAAGTTTTAAGGGTGGCCATATAAGGTACCATCACCTCTTAGGCTGGGTAGCTGATGCAGGGGAGTATATGCTTTCTTTTTTGGAGATTAGTTGTCCCTTCCATAACTCATAAAAAAATAGGAATGAAGCTATGCTACCCTCACCTGGAGTAAATTTGTCCCTAAATGGGGGTTTTCCAATGATTATAGCAGCATCATGAGAGGCTTTGGAAACGCACTGTTCAAATGATGCGATTCAAGCCAGTGCGCTGGCTAGCAACTGTGTTAAAGCATCTAGCTGGGGATCAGTGGCAGCAGGGAAAATTATGTGAGTTAATTACCCCCACACCCTCCATTTTTGATAATTGTTTATGGTGTACTACCCCTGTAGTGAGCACCACTTGTTGGAATCAGGGCAGGATGTAAGCTCGCTGGTGCTAATTTGCCCCAAAGTTCAACAATGTTGCAGGAGAAGTACTATCTCAACTGCTGACATAAAAATAAAAAGGAGGTTATCACTAATAAATAATATAATTCCATTATAAGTTGTAAAAAAAGTTGGTTTTTATTAGTTTTTTATTATGTGGTAGTGAGGGGATTAAAAGCAAACCCTTTTCTGATCTCAATGCTTAGTATTTAAATTGACTTAGGTATTGAATTACAATAGGCATTAAATTTATTATCAGCTTCAGGCTAAATAGAAAATATGGACATTTGACCTATTAAAGCTCTTGAATCTCATCTCATTTTAATGGAATGGTTGATTGTGGGTTGAGAGTAGGTATAACATATCTGTGAGGCAAAGATTTTATATATTTTAGCTAATTAACTTGTTGGGAGGATAGTTACACCTTGTGAGACCCCCTCCAAGGCTATAGAAGGGGGTGTTTATGGCTTAGGTGCTTGAATTATATTAGAAGTGGGCTGGGGAGGAACCTCCAATGGACTCCCCTGATTTTGGCGCATATTTGGTGCAATTTTCTTACTCAAATTCATACTATTTGCCCGAGATGTATTAGTAAAAGTGTTACCCCAATTTAAGGTGTTCCACTGGGAATTGACCAGGGTCTTTTGGCCGATTTTATATGCTTAAAAATTAAAACATTTTAAGGGTGGTTAGCCTGGCAGGTAAACCTGCTTTCACCCTAGTGCAGGTTTCGAGTTTGAAACTTGTGCTGGATAGAAAAATTCTCAGTTTGGTATATTTGTCCCAAGGTCAACCCTCCTCAAATATTTTTAAAAGTCAAAACATTATCATTATCAGCTTGGACAGGTAATTGTCTGGCAAGCACCAAATTAGAGCTGGAGTGGGGGCGAATGCCCCATCATTAGATCTATTTGCACCCAAAACATTTTTTCCCTTATTCAGACAATCAAAATTGTCTAAAACTCCTCCCCCTCATCACCTTCCTGGGATAAAACTGCTCTGACAGTGGAAAGGGAAGAGTCTGTTTGAACAAAGAACTCTTTTTCAAAATCTGGGTATTATACCACTGTCATACTGATTTATGCTGCCTTCAGCATATCAAAGGCACATTGTCAACGTTTTACCCATTCAAACGCAGCATTCTTCTTCAGCAATGTAAAAAGTGGATCCTCAATACAGCTGAAGTTGGTGATAAAGCGCTTGTAGTAACCCACCATCCCAAGAAACCTGTACATTGTGTTTGCTGCTTGGTGGCCTCTTTGCTGGATAGCCTTCTCTTATCCAGCTGCAGTTTAAGCCTCTTCTCATCAACCACAAACCCAAGGTACTCCAATTGGTCTTTTAATAAGTGTCATTTGCAGGGCTTAATCTTGACGTTAGCCTTGTCAAGCCGGCAGAACACCTCTTTAAGATGGATAAGATGCTCAAAATGCTTTCAAAAAGACATTAATATCATCAAGGTACACAAGGATGCACGACAGCTCAATATTAGCCAGGATAGTGTTTATGGCCCATTGAAATGTAGCCAGGGCGCTGCATAACCCTGGGGCATGCGCGTTGGCTGAAAGAGCCCCTTGGACGTAATTATTGCACACTTCTCCTGTTCCACTGTGGGCAACTCAATTTTCCAGTAACCTAATATCAAATCCCTGGTAGAAAAATAACAAGCTCTACCTAGCCGGACCAAATTTTGTTGATCTTTGGTAAGGGAGACAAGTTCTTTTTGGTAATACCGTTGAGCTCCCAGTAGTCTATTACTACCCAGTTAGTATGTCCTTCCTTTTTACAATTAGGACGGGCAAAGCTCACAGACTCCTCGACAGCTCCAGCATCCCATGCTCCAGTAGCTTCCTGATTTCTTTGGTAACTACTTCTTCAGCTGCTCTCAATTGACGAATTTTTCTGAGACCTAATGGGGGAATGATCTTTAGTGTTCAAGCAATGAATTATTCCTGAGCGTATCCCAAATCATGATCATTGAAAGCAAAATCTCCTTATATCTTCAAACAAAGCTATCGCTTTTCCTTCTGCTCTTCTTTTACTCCATTAAATTTTGCTTGGTACCACAGCCATTACACCAAGCTGCAGTTCAATGGGTAGACCAACTTCATCCAGAAACCCAAATTCTTGAAACCAAAGGAACTCATAAACAAGGGTGAAGTGTAGATATGCCGCTATCTGATGTCAGCAGACCTGCAATAGTTCTTTTTGTAGTTAAGCTAGTAAGATCTTGATCTCTCTGTGTCCCGCCAGTATAATACCTGGAGCCAAATAGGGCTCCAGCCGCAATTGCTGATAAAGTCTAATAACCTCCCCATGGAGTCCTGTTGGTATTTCCACTATAACTTGGTGCTTACCATTACTTGGTGGCTGGAGGGAATTGATATATACCCAGCGGCTCTGAGGGGCAGCCCTTGATATTCATATATCTGCTGGGGGAGGGCCTGGGTCCTCTTTTTAGTCGATGGTAACAAACTGGGATTACCCTGCCACTATAAGAAAGGTTAATATGTCCCATATGCACAGGATCTTTTAGCACTCCACTGGAGTTAAAATAAATTAAGATCTGCTGCCCCAAAATTTCGAAGGTCTCCTCAGTCATATTGATGGTGGTACTAAAGTATCGCATAAAAGCACATTTAATTAACAGTCTGGGATTATTGTTTAGTAGAACTATCACCAGAGCTACAATGGCAATTGACTAAACCACAAGGGCAGCGCACTTACGCTCCCTCTGAGACTGTGATGTCAGCTCCAACGGTCTCATACGCCATTCAATGTTCTACATTGGGTTTCAAAGTCAACTTTGCCATCAACTTAGTGGAAACTATGTTGAACAGGGCGCCCATATCTATTTAGTGCAGACTCAATTTTTTGCCACAAAAATGTTACAATAAGTACACACAGAATTAGAAGAATTTTGAATGTTTACTACGTGAACATTTAGAGAATCTCTCTTTCTGTAGAATCGCATAATCCCCTCGCCAACTTTAGGGTATTCTTTAACAATAGTTTCCACAAGCAGGGCAACGTTTACTCCTTTCAGGGAAGGCGCATCCAAGGAGGGTCATGGCTCATCTGAGAATTTTTTTATAAACTGGCAGGCAAATGGCTTCAGTTGTACCTGGGGTCCTCCTTCTGTTATGGCCTTTGCTTGCGCCCATGTCAGTACATTTACCTCTCCAGTTGGTTGCTGATATAGGAACTCATCGTCGTACTGAGGGGCTTCAGATGGATATGCTTTGTCAGGGTTAAGTTGGACAGTTGAGGTTGGGGTAGCGGAGGTAAAGGTCCCATCTCTATTCCACTCCATATTTCTTTGGTTGTACAAGTCTTGATGTACATAATGGACCCAACGATTAGGATAGCTCTGTGTAAGGTGCCAGAGTGGTCACAATTAAAGCAAACTACCCTATAGGGCCCACATACTTGGTTATTGTAAGATGGCCCAGGCTGATAGTTGAACTGTTGGCTGTCAGCGTAAGCAGGCCCAGATTAAAAGTTGGGCTGCTGGAAGTTGTTGTAAGCAGGTCTAGAACAGAAGTTAGACTGCTGGGTGTAACTTGGCCAAGGAAAAGGCGCGTAGTTGCAATAAGTCTGGGGTTACTGGGCTTAATAAAAACAGAGGTGGATGATTCACCCAAATGAGAAGGGCTGGCAGCGTCTGCTGAAATTTTGATCCAAATTGGGCAAAGTAAAGGTGGAAGATAGTTGACAAAGAAATTGGACAATCTTGAGCAGGGGTCATCATCCTGAAAAACTGGGGCCATGGCGTTGTACAGTTCACAGTATGACTTCACTGCAGAGGACATTGCAATTTTTACATCGACTTCAGATAGAGTTTCCGCCCCAATTAATACATGTGCTTCTGTCATAAATTGGTCCATGAACTCATTGAGAGTCTCAATACAATAGAATTTAATGGTCAAAAACTTGGCCTTTTGCTGGGACATCTTTGCAGTGCCCCTGAACAACTGCAGCATGGTCTCCTTTAACACTTGATATGTAACGGAGCTGCTTGGAAGATATCAAGTGACTTCTCAGTTCTTCTAAAATTCAGGGAGTATATCAGCAATTTAGCCTTACGCTGATCCAAAGCTTCTTCCACCACAAATTTAAATTATTTGTAGAACCTGTGGTTGTTCCCATTGCAGTTTAATGGAGGTAGCTTATTGATGCAGACCTCCTCCTCCCTCTCATAACTGTGAGCCTTAGGTGTGTACTGTGGAATTAGTTGAGGCCCATAGTCATAGTCTTGATGAGGAGCTATCTCAGAAGGGCCAGTGGCGCACGGCTTGTCTGCTGCTTTAAAAATAGTGTGGGTCTCTTTGGTGGGCAGTACTGCCATCACCTTAGAAAATCGGCCCATCAAAGCATAATTGTCCCCAGGGCTGCCATCATAGGTTGCATAGTTCATGCTGCCCACATGTTCAGTGAAAAGCCCCTCATCTTGGTATCCAGTCTCAACATCATCATGTACAATTCATTCAAAATGGCCCTTTGTTGGTCTTCCACTAACCAATGAGGGTGCGGAGGGTAGGAAGTGCAACTCAACTTCTTCCAAACGCAGTGTAGCTATTCAGTAGTGTCATCCAGGTGATTGGCAAGTTGCTTGTTTTGTTGTCCAAGGATCTTCAGGTGTCTGGATACAAAGTCGAGCTGTTTCATCACATTGTTACACTTCTAAAGGGGCTCATCTTTCTTTTAGAGCACCGCATCTAAGACAAGTTTGATTTTCATGTACTCAGCTGGTGCAGCGTGACATAAAGATTCCTTGTCGATACAAGCCTGATGTGATATGGCTAGTATCTGGAGAATTTTTTGTGTTTTTTCAATGGGGCCCCTGTAGTGAGCACCACTGTTATAAAATTGGCGATATAATTCAATAACCGCCATAAGGTTTGCACAGGGTTAGGCTCACTGAGCAACAGACTGACAATATGGAGATTGACAGTCCCCAAGATAAACTTAGTAAATTTAATAATATGAAGCAATAGCTTCAGTGACACCTTTTAATTTATTTTATTATATATAGCAGAAATTTTCTGCTCACAATCCCTACTCCTTCTTTCCAAAAAAATCTTCTTCCCTCTAGCCTTCATGACACGCTTATATATTTTGGACTTCAGTCAATTCCAACCCTTTGGCTTAGGCTATTCTTCTTCATAATATTTCAATTAGTTTAACCTCATGCTGAGAGGCTCTGGAAAATCTATGATTCTTGAATTCAGAATCGCCTTATTGCCTTATTTTGAGGCAATAAAAATAGATAGTATTCTTCATAAGTTTAATATTGCCTTATTGCCTTATGTCAAGGCGATATAATAAATAGTATTCTATTACTTGGTCTCAAGTAATATTAACCAATCCGCCACAGCTATTTGGGACTTATCGTCCAGTCATACCAATTTCTCAACACTTACTAAAGAGAATGCTAGATGAAAGCTAAAGAACAATGTTTAAACTCTTAGTGCTGAAAATTTAGATTAGATATATTTAATAAATGTTCTATGTGAGAGTCTAATCTTATGGTAATTGCGCTTTGTTTTGATCTTAAGCAGAGTAAGTTAAAACAAGTAGTTAAGTCAGTCTAGCACAACCATACTCAAGGTTAAAAATGAGCGGCCTAGTTTGTTCACCTATGAGATTTAATATTTTCTAGTATTTCTTCTGAACTGACCCTAAGTAAATTTACAATCCATAGTTCAGTATGTAGTTGGAAATCAGCTAGATTTTTAGATTTTAGTTTTGGAACAAATAAATCTGAAGTAGTATATACCTTTATAGAATTACTTACATACCAAGGAAACCTATATGTTGTTAGGATGCTGCAAATAACTTATTAAAATGCAAATTTTTCTGACATCATTAGTTCTCATAATTTTCATGGAATCTGTCCTGGCAAGGTATTACAGATGATATATATAAAGAGCCAATACTTTATATATCATATTATCATTAGAAGATAATTTATGTACTGAATTTTTATTAACTTTAGGTCATTAGGGGATGCAGTGACGCAATAAGACTTAATGATCCTTACATCAAGATCTTTTATACTGTCACAAAGTAAAAGCATTTCCTTTGACTCAATAATCATTTCATTTTGTGAGAACGTCCCTTAACTTAAGTAGGGTGGTCACATCCAACACCCCTGGGGAGGCCACTGTTTACTCATTAAGCCTCTTATTTGGATAGATTTGACTTATACTTAATCAATTGATTGAGCGTCAAACTCAAACTATTTGAATCTAAGTAACTATCAGATAGATATCAAATTTATACATAGTGTTGTTGATACTACCACAAGTATATTGGAAAGCAATTCCTCGCTCTCTAAAAGGAACCCCACCAGTATCCAACCACCTCAAGATTTTTTAGCTATAAGATCAAACCAGAATAAGGGAGATTAACCCTCTTTTATAGACCAAGGAGGCCTAAGTAATTAACCAGTCAGTTTGTATGATGTCACACAAAAAACTTAGATCAGCCAACTAAAGAGATTTCATATAGAAGATGGCAACGCCGCTGTAAACTTTTTAGATTTTAACCCTTGTTATACATATGATGAAGCGAAGTAGTTTCCAATTGGCCAATGATGGAGTAATTCCATCCAAAACAGCCAACGATGGAGTAATGACCAAATCCATGATGAACAGTTAACTCAATGGAAGCAATCAGCTCGCCAACCTTAGCTTGCTTAACATGTGAGGCTGACTCACTGCTCAGGGAGTCTACTCTGTGCAGATTAGGCACCAGACAACCTTCAGTAAAATCACAATCATTCTTGTAGAGCAAATTCACCTCTGATGATACCCCATTGTAGCATTGGTTCCTTTGGTAAACTCTTTACACATATGGAAAAACTCTTGTAGACACTCTTGGACATGTTTGTAGTATGATGGCCCTCATGACTCAATAGAAGCCAATATAACCTCTCCCTTGACAGCTTGGCTCCAAGTTATCTATGATTGAGAGTGTCTACTTTCAAAAAGAGCAGATCTCAGACTGGTTACTATATTCTTATGTTTAGCTAAACCATAATAATTACTGGCAATTAATCTACTTAATCAGCTGTAAATGCAAGTAAAATAAACTTGAGTTTCTGTGGGAAGAGTTTAAATAAGATAAAAAGTAAATTGTACTATATTTCAAGGTAAAATTAAGATATAAAAGTGAATTAAATATTGAAAAGTAAGTTGGGATTTTAGGTTTCAATATCGAGGGTTTTCAAAATCCCCTAATCAGACGTCTTCTTACTGCTGCTTTTGTAGCTTCGTCTATTTGGGCAAATTTTGTAGCCAAGAGCTCAATCTCGTAGTGTTATCCCTGATCCTGGATGTTTAGGGGTCCTTTAAATGTTCCCCACTTCTGGATTTTGAGCCATTGTCTTCTCTTGCAATATTGGTTGATCACCAAATTTAGTACTATCCTTCTCAACTACAGGTTCAAGAAATGGCGCTCCTATGATGTGCCTTGCATAGTGGTTTTGAGCGACTCTTGAAATGAAAGATGCCAGATTTGGTAATATTCACTTTTGATCCTCAAAATCTCTTGTCAACATAATTTAGGTTGCTCATCATAGCATCATTGGTGCAATGAAAATTCTTTTGGCCCCCAAAATTATATAAGGGGGTAAAGTGCATATTAATTATCAGCTATAATGTCATCTTGATAAAGTAAATTTTCTGACTCATGAGGTAAAGATTATTTTGCATGACGTCATCCCAATTTGACTAAAAATACTTTTCTCGCCCATATCTATAAAAGAGCCTTGTTTATCCCCATCCGCGGTGGGTTGGTCCCCTGTAAGCCACTGATCTGAGATTTACTTAAGTCATCCCACTGGGCGAGAAATGCTCTTCTGTACCATTTGCGGCTTCATCCATGACACTTCCCCTCCCAAGCCAAGACTTGAGGAATAATCTGAGATGTTAGGCATGGACTCTGTTAAAAACAACGTTAGTGTCATTATCCTGGATGGAGTATTCCATTCTTCTCTTTGTTAGAACAGCAGCAGGTCCAGTCCAGATGGCCTGAAATTTCTCTGGTTGTGTTCCCAACAAATGGTAGAATAAAAGCTTGTCTCTTAGGTTGAGCTCTGGTAGCCTAGATTGTCTCTGACTCTCTTATATGCTCTGATGAATAGTCACTTTGATGTTGTTTGAAGCTTAACTGGATTCTTATTAGCACATCAGCTAACTCCTGCTGGTAGCTCCCAGAAAGCAGGTCCTTCCAATCTGCTGAGACTATTGGTGCTAGAAGTTTGCCAGAGCTGCCTCTCGCCCATACAGGGCTTTGAAAGGGACATAAAATCACTCAGTGGTGGCTCAACTGGTAAGCCAACAATACAAAGGGCAGTAAATGATTCTATTTTGACTTGTAATTGAAAGCCGTCTTATTCAAATCCCTCCTAAGGTCTCATTAACTTGCATGACACCTCCATTGGAGGATGGAGTGTAGGGGGTAGTGATTTTCTGCTTCACTCCCACTAGGTCCATCATCATTATTACACGTCTGAGATAAAGTTCTTCCCATTGTTAGACAGTAAAACTTTAGGGTAACCATGCCTCATTATGACCTGATTATATAGGAAGTGAGCAGTGGAGTTCACAGTGTGTCTTGACTGCGGAGGCCTCAACCCACTTGGTAAAGTGGTCAATTGCTACTAAGACAAACTTGAATCCTTTGGATGCAGTTGACAAAGAATCCACCTTGTCAATTGAGATATTACTGAAAAGTGCTGTGGGGAAATTGGTGTAAACTTGAATCAATTTTCCAGTGGGTGAAAACTTGCACAAGGTATGCACAACTTCAAGGCTTGCTGCACTTTGTCTGACATGCACTCCCAGTAAACCTCTTTTTCAGGTATGCCAACGTCTTTTGAAACTTTCCATGGCCCACATGCTTGTGAGCATCCATTACTAACTCCATGCAATCGCTAGGCTAGAATATATGGGTACCAGTTGTTTTTATCTTTTTCTGTATATTTTATAATTATGTCAGGTGTCTTTAAATCATCTCCTCAAGACTCTCTTAACTTCCTCTGTCTATTCCTGCCATGCTTCTTTGGGTAGACAATTAAGTCATAAAGGAAGTCGCTCTCAGGCGCTTGCAAGTGGATCGCTGGTAATCTTGACAAGCCATCCGCGTTGAGGTTTTTATCCCCTAATTGATGTATAATTTATAAATTTATACCCTTGTATGAGTACAGCCCAACAGGCAAGGCGTCTATCAGGATCCTTCATATTTCTCAACAATCAGAGAGACGCAAAATCTGTGACCACCTTAAAATATACCCATACAAGTAAGGCCTAAAAAGTTTGACTTCTTTGTTCACTGACAAGCATTCACGCTTGGTGACCATGTACTTCTTTCTTGCCTTGTAAAATCTTTTTAGTTGTAATTAATGAGGTGATCCACCTCATTTTCATTTAACTGTGAAAAGATCACGCCAAGTCCTAAGTCAATGGCGTTAGTATATAGGTAGAACGTCTTGTTGAAGTCTGGATAGGCCAAGATTAGTACCTTTACCAATTGTGCCTTTAACTCCGAGAGGGCCTGCTTCTGCTCCAGGCCTCACTAAAATTTTGTCTCCTTAGGAAGCAGGTAAGTTAGTGGCGCCACCAATTCTGTAAAATGAGTGATGGACTGTCTGTAGTACCCTACCATTCCAAGGAACACTTGGATATCCCTCATACTCCATGGTGGCTCCATTGCCAAAATGGCGTTTACCATCCCATCCTGATGTTCTACCCCATTAGGGCTAATCTCATGCCAAGAAACTCCAACTTTCTCATGAGAAGTGTACAATTTATTTGTTTTCACTTCAGGTTAGATGCGCGCAACCACGTGAAGGCCTCCTGGAGGTGCTGCAGATGCTCTTGAAACATCCGTCTGAATACTGTGATGTCATCAAGGTATATCAACACACTTGAGAACTTGAGATCGCCAAAAATGCGATTCATTGCACACTGGAAGGTAGCAGGGGCGTTGTAGAGCCCCGCGGAATCTCATGGGCTTAAAAAAATCCTATATATTGATTGAGGCGCACTTTTCCTAATTCTCTGGTGAGAGTTAATTTGCCAGCAACCGCTGGCTAGATCCATTGTTGAAAATTATTTTAAGCCGCCAAGCCATTTCAAAGTTTCATCAATAGAGTAGTGAATACAAGTTTAAGTTGGGTACTTCTTTTAGGCGGCGGTCATCCAAGAGCACTGTAATGGTTCCATCCTTTTTGCGCACCAGCAACAAAGGAGATACTCATGAGCTCTTCATCGGTTCATCAGCCCTACTTTGGCGAGTTGGTTGAGCTCTTGTGTGATAAATGCGTCTTCTTTTAAGCTGTTTTATGGTTTGGACTTAAAAGTTATAGCTGAACTGGTAACCATCTTATGGTCCTCGCCTTTGCATAGGACATAATCACTGGAGCCAGTACTGAATATGTCGTTAAACTCATCTAAAAGTTCATTGAGCTCCTATTACTGCTTAGGGGTCACTTCCCCAACCCTGAGCTCATCAAAATCCCCTACTGCATTGACAGACTCATTCTCTTGCCAACTAGTCAGTTGGGTCAATGCAACAACCTGTCTTTTTCAACTTTAATTGGTTAAGTAGTGATTTATCCTATCATGATGTTTAGCTCTCCAGAGTAAGTGGTGTCTTAGAATCCTGGTATTATTCTGAGTTCTTGTTTGATTCTCGTCATGACTTTATACTTCCAATGTGTTGTCATGAAGAATCTACACGCTTATTGGTAGGATCATCCTGAATTGAACCTCTGGTCAAATCTCTATTTTTCCAGCGCTAAGTAGGATTCAGTCCTGTACGCTAACAGTAGGAGGTAGCTGCTTTATACCTTTATCAGTAAAGGTGTAGTGTTTGGGGTAAATAGATTTGTCCATTTCAACCAAGCATATACGTTGCTTCATGTGGTTTGACATGCTTGTCCTTAAATACCAGCAGAAGTTGGTAGCTCGAATGCTCTCAGTGTTAATGGTAAAATTGATCTTCACCCTAAATTTTAAGAGAGACTGTGTCCCAATCATGAAATTATAGTGATCGTTGTCCAACACCAATGATGGTGCTGTCAGAACCATGCGCCCAAGCGTAAGGGTAATGCAAAATAAGCTCATAAAGCATGGTAAAGTCTATTCCTGTGGTGCGGTACTTCATGTTGTAGTCAATGTTGGGCATAAACTTCATTCTCTTAATGAGTTTGAATTAGATGATATTATTTGGAGCACTGGTGTCTAGTAATGTCAATATGCGCACCTTCTGGATGATTACTTCCACTTTTGTTACTCTCTTGTAAAAAGGGTTTCCAGTGGTCAGCACATCAGTAGCAGATTCCTCAAACTGTATCAGAGCAGTAGCGCTCATGGTTGCTTTGCAGTATCTTCACCATCCTGTTCCAAGTTCTTGAAGGTAGCCATAACTAACTGATCCCCTGCTTTAACTGAATTGATGACCTGGGTAGGCTGATTTTCTTGTGTCAAATAGGTATCACTCAATATAGATCCGCTAGTGCTGTGGAATCTCAATCTAGCAGGCACAGCCATGGCGCTGGGTATACTAACACATGGTATCCTAGAGCTAGCCAAATTTTCATCTTCTGGTCATCTTTACACTCATTGTGGTGATCCACCCAGTTTTTGGTGTTAATGGTATCCTCTTTGGAGGTGCGTTCTTTTTCTCAGTGGCAAGTAACGGACAGTTTCAATAAAAGTGCCCAGATTTATGACGCTTGTTGCAGGTAAACTCTCTACAAGGCAAGCGTTCAGGTGGTTTGGTACTCTTATCATTTGTTTTATCACCCTTATTGTTGGAGACATAAACAGCATTATTAACTCGTCAAGGGGCAGGTGTAGATCCCATTATCTTGAAATTCAGCTTTGTATATTTCTTTTTATGTTGAGTAATCATTCCTTAAGCGCCTTGAGGGACGTTGCGCTCATGACCGCTAGAAATATGCATATTCAGGTTAGGATGAATCTCCAATGAGCTCAATAAGAAGGGTTTTGTGGTAGGCAAATTAATAGTTCCTGTAATTCATAGCTGTTGAACCTTGAGGTAGTAGAGAGGGAACCATCTAGTACTAAAAAAGAGGTAGTAGAGAGGGACATAATTTGTGGCCGACTCTTTCTTGCCTATTTTCATCAAGAGGGACCCTTGTTTCATATTCTGGATGTCTTGTTCACTACCAGACTCTGAAAGGAGGGATATTTTACTTTGGTCCAAGATAATCCAGGCTGTAAGCTCGCTCTATGGATCTCCTGAGCCTCGCGACTCATACAGCCTTGCATGTGGCAAGCTTTCTAGCCATTGCTAGCGCCATCAATGCTGTTCTCGTGCATCTAGAGGAAATCAGCAATCGTTCCTTCTCCAGGTGTATACATGGTCTTGAAGTAAAGTTTATAGTTGGGTCCTCTTCAACAGGATTAACATGCATCTTGGTCAGCTGAGTAGCAGCTCTGACTGGTTTTGGTACAATCCTTTGAGTAGCCCACATAGGTGTCTCCAATTGAGTTATGAGTGAGTAGAGTTAGGCTTTTGTAAAGTATATTTCGTGCCTTCAAATCTTTTATACTCTTGTCCATTGCAAACATCATATTTTCATGCTCTTTTAAGCCCTCACCATATTCATTTAAAGTGGTGTTGTTTTCGCTATTATTTTCTTGAGGAATACAAGTCTCTCCTCAAAATTCTTAAGAGTAGCCTTAAATTTGATAATTAGGGGATGGTCCTCTCACAATATGTAGTGAGGCAATGCGTGCTCTTCTGGAGATCTCCTTGACAAGCTCAATATCATTGCGTAGATTGTGCAATTCTAAATCCATGGTATGGAGTCTTGAATAGATTGTATCCTACTCCCTCACCAGGAGCTCAGAGAAATCCTCTCTGTGATATACTTCCATATCTGCTTCATCGTTGGACTGCTCATGAGAATTCTCATGATCATCACTAGGGCCTGACGATGCCACCCCTGTAGTAAGCACTATAGTCAGCTTGCTGACCTCATCTCGCTTAACTAGTGAGGCTGACTCGATGCTCAGGGGTCTACTACACGCAGATTAGGCACCAGAAAACCTTCACTAACTTCACAATCCTCCTTTCAGAGCAAATTATCCTAAGATGCTACCCCATTTTAGCATCAGTTGCTATCTTAAGCTCTTTGCACCCATAAAAAAATCTTGTAGACACTCTTAATCATGTTTGTAGTACGTTGGCCCTTGAGACTCAACGGAAGCCAATCCAACCTCTTCCTTGGCAGCTTAGCTCCAAGATATCCGCAATAGAGACTGTCTTCTTGTAAACAGAGCAATTCTCAGACTGGTTACTGTATTCTGTATTTCTGTCTAACCCCAGGTTGATTACTGGAAATTAATTCACTTAAACAACTATAAGTGCAAGTAAAAGTATAAACTTGAGATTCTGTGGGAAGGTTTTCAATATTATAAAAAGTGAAGTATTTTAATTCAAAGGAAAAATATATATTAATGAATGTAATATTAATATTTAATTAATATTTTGGGTTTCGGTATTGTGGAAACTCAAGATCTCCTAGTCAGACGTCTCCTGACTGCTGCTTTTGTAGCTTCGTCCATATGGGATAATACTTGTAGCTGTGATCTCCAACTCATGGTGGCTATCCTGAAACTAAATATTCAGGGCCCTTTCATAGGACGCTGCTTCTGGTTTTTGGGTCATTGTTTCCCCTTGCAATATTGGTTGATTACCAAATTTAGTAATATCCTTCTCGACTTCAAGTTGAGCAATGATTCTCCTGAAATGCAGCTTGCATCATGTTTTGAGCAACTCTTGAAATTAAAGAATTGCCATATTTGGTAATATCCACTTTTGATCCTTAAAAGCTCTTGTTGGCATAATTTAGATTGCTCATTGTAGCATCATCAGCTTAATGCAAATTATTTCGCCACCAAAGGTATAAAAGGGAGTCAAATTTCATATTGAGTTTTGGTGACAATGTCATCTTTATAAAGTAAATCATATGACTCATGAGGGCGAAAACTACTCTATATAACGTCATTCCTTATTGACTGAAATTCTTTTGATCGCCCACAACTATAAAGGGGCCTTGTTTTCCCCAATCCACAGTGGGTTAGTCGCTGTACTGCCACTGATCTGAATTTAAATTCTAGTTATTCCACTGGGCGAGTAATGATCTTCTGTACCATTAGTGGCCTCATCCATGACAGAAGCAATCAAACTTCTATCTGTATATTACCCAAAAAGGAAGTCAGGCAATATTAAAGGTATCTTGAAACCCTGAAGCAAGGCGCATCTGAGCAGTGCATTGTCATAATTTCAAACTGATTAAAATATAGCTAAATTGGTGAAGAGCAATACACAGTAGTGGTATTACAGCCCAAAACCTAGAAACAGGGATTAAACAAGGGCCATTAAGCATACTGGTTCAGGCATGAATACTTCAAGACAGAGCTTGAAGATACAATCATTGATTAAAATGGATGCTACCACCAAGGTGGAGATCAAGAAAAGACTGACAAGGGGTTATGAAGCCTTAATTATATTGTCATACTCCAATCTCAGTTTATATTAGCTTTATATTTTAGATTTATGCATGAAATATATAAATGCTTCGCTTGAAAAAGCCAGAAACCACATAATCTTAAATTTTATGCTTTTTCCACTTGTATTGGATAAATGAAAAGATTGCCATAACCAGTATGGTGTAAAGAACAGGACACTTGCGAGAAGTATACCTTGGTTAGTGACAATGCCAAAGGAGAGGTTAGTTGAGATTTCATTGTGTTTTGTTCCAGAGGCTAACGTACCAAGGTTGTATTAAATGACGATCATACATGAATCTCATAAGGTTGGGAATTATGGGATTCATGTATGTCAATAGTTGTAATTCCGTTATTCTGAGTAGGATTTTCTATTAAGTTCTATTTCAGAATAAATTAAATAAGATCGTTTATTGAATTAGTTGTGCGTTCTGAGGTTCCCCTCCATTTCTCCGCTGAGTTGCCTAAATGCCATCAATTCTGGAGGCTTTTGCACCCCTCATTACCCACAATTCATTTAGCCTTTTTAGGAAAGTTTTTAAAGGGAGGTCCATTCTGATAGTCCTCACTTTGGAACTCTATTCTGACTTTGAGTCTACTCCCAATAAAGGCTGCTATTCGCTGGATCCATTTATTTAAATTTATTTATTTAAAGCAAGGATTGGGGTGTGAATGGTGGTGCGATGAGGAGGAGAGGAAGGGGGTTGTAACGCACTGGTTCCTTCCAGTGAGCCACGAATGAATTGGGAAGCAGGGCCCAAGTCAATGACCAAAGGGCAGACAAGGTCCCTGAGACCATTCTCCTAATGCGTGTGCTACAGGAGCCACGGATAAACACCCTTTGGAGGACCGTTGCAAGTATGCTTACCCCCAGCAATATGACCTGACTCCAATACAAGGTGTATAGGGAGGCGATAGCCTTCCCAATCTCGCTCTCAAAGTCCAACTCCTGTTTTTATAGGCCAAACATGGCCGCGGTTAGACTAAATAATCAATTTAAACCTCGGAAGACAGTAATAAAATAGATAAGGCTTAAGAACGGCTATATTTGATATATTTGGGCAAGTTGATAGAAAAAGGAACAAGAGAACCTCACATTCTCAACTTCTATCTCTTGTAGCTCTCTTCTGCAAGCATAGATTAAGCTCATTCACCATGGCTGACGTTATGTCTTTTGAAACATGCCATAATCAAGCCCCAGTTGTTTTAGGCCAGATTGAATTCCGTAGTGGCTGAACCACCATACCCAAGAATCGTTCCAATTCTGATTCAAATCCACCTTTAACCTAGTTACCACCCACTTCAAAACCATTTGGTTTGACCCCAGGCCTGATGAAACATCTAACCGTCGTCCTTCCCTAGTCTTAGTCTCAACCTGGGGTCTAGCCAAGATTAATGCTCTCTCACTCCCTCTATCTTCCACACCAGCCTGTCTTGTCTTATCAAAGATCAGGTCAATGTGATGTTGAGGATAAACTTCAACTGTCACAGGGTTGGACGCGCCAGGATCCTCTTGAGAGTGGCCTTATCCTGGTGAGAGGGGAAGGAGCCAGAGTGGCCCAAGGCGACAGAGGCTGGTTGATCACACCTCAGCTGGGTAACCCTGAGGCGACAGAGGCTGGTGCACCGCACCTCGGCCTGGTATGCCCAGCAAGGCCATACATTTTGACGGGACCATTTGGAGTTGTTACAGCCACATATGGGGGTGGTGGTTTAGGGCTGGTGGCGGGCTAGGCCTTGGGAGCCCCATCCGTTACATTATTCCAAAGTCATCCTTACCTCGGCGGGCTGTGGTACCATCCAGCCTGAAAGATGGCCACAGTCGATGTTCCAAGCATCACTGTTAGTCATCAGTCCCTTTTGTTGGTTTGTAGGGCCTTCCAACAAAGGGGATGGGGAGCTTGGGGGTGGGCCGGACTGCTGGCGGTTAATGGCCTCTTGTGCCCACCAGGAGACCTCCAGAGAACCCATTGATTTGATATGGGGGCTCTGGATTTCTGGTTGATTTCCCCAAGCTGCTCGTGAAAAAAGTCCCCTTGCAAAAAAGTCATTGGTCGCTGCACGCCTGCCTTGCCAGTTCAGGTCCAAGTCTGCCAGAATTTCCATTTTTACAAGGAGATTAATGTAACGATCAATGATCATACATGAATCTCATAAGGTTAGAAATTATGAGTTTTTTGTATGTCAATAGTTGCAATTCCGTTATTCTGAGTAGGATTTTCCTATTTGGTTCAACTACAGAATAGATTAAATGAAATTGTTTATTTAATTGGTTGTGCATTCTGAGGTTCCCCTCTGTTTCTCCGCTTAGTTGCCTGGATGCCATCAATTCTGGAGGCTTTTGCGCCCCTCATTACCACAATTCATTTATCCTTTTCTAGAAAGTATTTCAAAGCGAGGTCTGTTCTGATGGTCCTCACTTTGGAATTCTATTCTGACTTCGAGTCAACTCCTTATAAAGACCACTATTCGCTGGACTTTTTTTATTTAATTATATTTATTTAAAGCAAGGTAGGGGGTGCAGAAGGTGGTGCAATGAGGAGGAGAGGAAGGGGGTGGACACGCTGGGATCTTCTTGAGAGTGGCCTTGCCATGGTGAGAGGGGAAGGAGCCAGAGTGGCCTGAGGTGACAGAGGCCAGTTGACCACACCTCGTCTGGGTAACCCTGAGGTGACAGAGGCCGTAGGGATGCACCTCAGCCCGGGGGCCCAAGGCGACAGAGGCCAGTGCACCACACCTTAGCCCAGTATGCCCGGCAAGGCCATCCATTTGGACAGGACCATTCAGAGTTGGTACGGCTACATATGGGGTGGTGGTTTAGGGCTGGTGGCGGTCTGGGCCTTGGGAGCCCCATCTGTTACAAAGTTGTGTATAATAGTGTCAACAAGATTACTACCAGCATGGCGATGAGCAGTTCCAACCAGCTTTGATGCTACAGAGGGTAGCATAAGAAGAAGAGACTCAGAGATGATTTCTAAGACCCTTCAGAAGGTTTCCTTGTGTCTAATCTGTGTTTACAGAGCCTCACAACAGCAACTCAGCCACTAAAGTTAAGCAAGAAAAGGCTTAGTAGCTTATTATGATTCTCACTACATGGTTGACCCCATCAGACAAGACGGAAAAGCATTAGATTCCTCAATAACAAATTGACGTTGAGGATATAAAGGGCTACCACTGTAAAGATTCCTCTGAATTCTTAGTTAGAGAAACGGAAACCATCCATCTAAGACCCCAAACAGCGGATCTTGAAGTATCAGCTTATAAACCCAACTTGAGCATGTCAAGGAGACTTCTAGAAGAGCTCACGCTGCTGCCACACCAATTGTGTGTGGAACTTTAGCTGTAAGGAAGTTTGAAACCACCCTCTAAGAGATTGAGGAAAAACTTATATTCTTGAAAATGAGAACAGAATGAACATCTGCATCTTATACATATATTGAGATTGTTTAGAAAAGCACAATTTCATGCTGTAAACCTTTGATCAGTTTCTGGATGAGTTGAAGGCTCAACTGCGTGACAGTCCAAACCAAAACCTACCTCATCTCAAGCATCTAGATAGACAGAGTAACCAATTTTGGCTACTCAATTGACATCCACGAAAATGAGAATGGTGAGCGCTAAACCTATTGTAGAAAATCTGAACTTTAAGCCCTACTTTAAGACTTTTCTACACCTGGAGAGGGAACCATCGCAGTTTTACTGCAGATATAGGAAAACAGTATGGTAGGCATGAGTGATTTACATAAGGCTCGCCATATACAAGTCTTCTTGAGTCTTAAGGATCATGAGATTCTCAGTGCAGCCTACTCTTTGGCTTAACCTGGGGGAAGTGAGTGTCATTCTCTTGTATGAGTTTGGGACTGATCAAGATGTCTAGAACATGAAGCAAGACTTTCTGCTCATGTAAAATGGGAAAGAACGAGTTGTTTGCTAACTATACTGCATGGTATTACCCTAAGGCTCAACAACTATGTACAACAGAAGCCATGGATCTACAAAATTAAAAAATGGTGCTACTGGGTTCCCTAGATATGCATTTCGCTTTGAAGATGCACATGACCTTAGCCATCAAGGCCACCATGTCACTGAAGGCCATTAAGGAGGCCTTACTCGATGTTTAAGGAACTTATAAGATGTAATGTAAGGCATCAAGACATCCCACTCAGAGAACAAACATGGTTGTCTACATTGCTCATTATAAGAGTGAGAAACCCTGTGATAACACCCCAAAGCTATTAAACGTCAGCCATGGAGAAACTACCTGAAACAAGTGTCATAAACCTGGATACCTTTGGCGCTCTTGTATGATGAACGTCACTGAGAGGAATAATACACCTTTTATAAGGATGTCACCCTTTCAGAGGACTGTGTATCTATACACTGAAAGTGAAGATGATCATGAAGGTTAAGATGTAGTTAATGCAGAATACTATGTTCTAGGGGCACCTAGTTCTGTGGTTGTACCTGCTCACTACTTGTGAATGTAATTTACAAAATGGATTGTACATTAATTATTTGGCACAGGCCACCCAACCTACCAGGATCATCAGGACTGTTGAAGAAGTAAAACATTTTTTAAATTCTTCCTTTCAATAGCATAGAGCTGGATATTAAAGACACCTTTTATCCGCATCATATAGGAGCTCTGAAGCAGTTTTAAGAGTCATCCACTGGCGCTTATAAATTAAAAACCCATTTGAAAAGAGCGTTATGAAGGTTGAAGTTACGATTCAGTGGGTTTGAGTCTTGGATGTACTGATAATAGGAGCGCCTTTCAACACTATTTCCTCTGAGTTGAGGAAAAAGGTGAAGATCATGCTATAACCAGACTACAATGTCAGATACCAGATAGCTTGTCAGATGTAACGCGCGCCTTAGTAACATATTCAATGTTGCCATTACATCTTGGTCAAATGGTTTTAATGGCTTTAGCAGTAGTTTTGAACAATGACCATTATGAATTCCTAGTTAGAACCCAGTTTCTAGTTTGAGTTTAGTGCTAAGATGACTTCACCACCAGATTCATGAGCATACTCAGCTATTAATTGCCACTGGTGTTTAAGAATGAAGATTCCAAGCCACGCAAGTAGAGGACCTGATTGGTGGAAACTAACCAGTCAACCTAAACAATCCATTACACCATTGGATAAGTGTTTCAAGCAACTACCTGCCACGGTCAGCTCATAAGAAGGCCTACCACTGAGATCTAGTGAGGTCATGGAAATAAGACCCAGTGAACATTGACAGATGTTAATCTAAATCAGTGTAAAAAACCTCCAAATTTAATAATTTTCATCTAAATTTGCAATGGTATCAGAGAGCAGGAGCCAAGAGCTCTGCTTGGGTCCTTAGATATTAACTACACAAGAGAACTGAATGTCATATTGTGGAACATTACAACTCAGCTATCCATGTAGAGAAAGGCATTCTATCTCAAGCCATATTGACAAGCTGTGATGCCATCAAGTCTATGCACGATGTTATAGAATTTGATGAGCTAGGATTCGAGGATGTGATCAATAGGGAGAAGAAGGAATTGGAAGAAATTCTGAATGGATATAAAGAAATCTTTAAACAGGACCATATGATTATGGCCTTTGAAAAGGAGAGGTTCATTGGATGGACACCAGATTTGATATCCTTTTTCGTTTCATAGCTGTAACGCCATTTAAAAGCTGAAAAATAATTTTTTGCCAATGGAGTTAAATTAGATATCTGAAGATGACTTAATAGTGCCTTCAAGGAGCCCTTGGGATTCACCGCTGCTACTGAGCGCAAGAAGTAAGGAACACACAGCGTGGTTATAACCACCATTGATTTAGACAAATTATCAAGAAAGATTATATCCAACCCCTCAAATAGATGATGCCCTGAAGCGCTTGTGAGGATAAGAGTAATTCTCTGCTATGAATTTGGCAAGTGGGTACTGCAGATGGAGCTCTCACCTGAAAACTAGGAGAAGTCTGCCCTGATCAGCAGTCTGGGATTGTTTGAACCAACGAGGATGCCACAGTGCTGTGCAAAGCCACTGCAACTTCCAAAGAGCGATGGATAAAATCTCTGGTGATTAAAATCAAATGTTCTCATTACATGAATTATATCACAGTGTTCAGTCACTTTCGAAGAGTACCTCTAACACTTACAAGGAGTGTTTTCCCAACTTTGGGAGTATAATCTAAAGATAAAGCAAAGCAAGTGCACTTTCTTGAAAAGACAACTAGAGTTCCTAGGACATGAGATAAAACCAAAGGATTCAAGCCTCAGGAAGGGAAGATCAAAGCTATAGTAGCTATGGAACAGCCTCATAGTATGTGTGATATCTAAGTCTCCTTGGGATTGTTGGATCCTATTGGCAGCTCATCCCTCATTTCGCAGACTTGTATGCGCCACTCAGCTACCTGTTAATCGGAGATACCAAGTTTGAATGGGTCCTATATAAAGAGCAGGCCTTTGAAGAATTGAAAGCTAGATTTGTAAAGGCACTAACCTTAACTTACTTAGACTTCAACTAGGAGTTTTACCTGTAAACTGATGCTAGTTCATTGAGCTCAGAGCGATGCTCACCCAATTGGATAAAGAAGGTGTAGACACCTTACAGATTACCACTATAAAGTTTTACAAGAGCGGAGTATAACTATACTGTGATGGAACAAGAACGTCTGGCAGTTGTAAGAGCAGTGAAGCACTTTTGACCTTAATTATATTGATTACACTTTATAGTTGTATCAAGTCATGTGTTTCCACGCTGGCTGCGCAACATGAAGGATCCAGATGAAAACAATGACTAATAGGCAGTACAACTTCAATGGCATAATTTTGAGTTTATACACAGAGCAGGCAGAAAGCATCTCAATGAAACAGACTGTCCTGATAACCTGTTTTTTACTTCCAGGAACATGAGAGTGATCTCCTGTACAACCTGATCGGACTTACAGAGGAGAAGTGACAGGATGAGACCAATGAAGTAAAGACTGTCCTAAAGCGAAGTTCCAAAGATACCCTGCACTTTGATTGGAACCATCAGATGAAGTAAAATACAAGTGGTACCCATATATCCGACCTAGTGATTGAATGGAACTTGTGATAAAAGCTCACAAGCATGTTGTTCATGGATGATTCCATAAGACATTGGCTTATCTGAGATATTAGTTTTTTGGGAGTTATACGGACGGATTACAACAGGCCCTGGAACTCTGTGTACCCTGTGCGAGCTTCAAACCACTTGAGAAGCGCTTTGAGCTCCACCCAATCTCTCCAATAGCCTTATCTTACAAAAATTTACATCGACGTGATATAACTATTGCCTACCACTTCAAGTGAATTCAATTTATCATTGTTTCATTTGACGTTAAACAATATGGGTCAAAGCACCAGAAGTCAAGACCTACACTGCAGGATCATCCACCATATTCCTGTTTAATCATGTGAAAGAGAGGCACGGATGCCCTCAGGTTCTGCTATCAGATAATGGCAAGAACTTTTTTTCTGATGTTGTGATAGAGCTTATAATATAGCTGGAATGAGACAACAATCCACTACTCCATATACTCCATCCTCCAACAGAAGCAAAGAATGCCTGAATAGAACCTTAGGAGGAATATTGAAGAAGATGGCCCTGAACTACTAGTCAAAGTGATACCTACTGTTGCCATCCGCGCTGCTAGCATACAGATTTAGCCATCACTGGCCGATTGACATGTCTCTGTGTAAATCTTATATGAGCGAGAAGCAGCGCATACCACCTTGATGGCACCATTCATCTCCGCATATTGCAAGAACCTACCACTGAGGTGTTACTATCTAGTGTTTCCAATGAATTGATCAAGATCCAGTTGTAAACCTCCAAGAGCATCAAAGCCACTATCCTCTAGATTAAACATGAGAGTCAGAATGGACTAGACTACCAGAGTTCAGTCTAAGAGACAAGATCTTTTCTTCCATGTTTGGGGAAGGCAGCCTGATTAGTTGCAATCCATCTGGACTGGCCCTACGACTATACTGGCCAAGAGATGAGCCAAGTATTTTATAAGAGACGATGATACCAATATGGTATTCAACAGACTACACACCTGGCACCTTATGTCCTTCCCCAGTCTTGTCTTTGGAGGGGAAGTATCATTAATACTACCACAAGTATGCTGGTAAACACTTACTCGCCCTCTAGAAGGAATCCCGTCAATATACAACCACCATAAGATTTACAATTACGTGATTGAAACGCGGATAAGAAAAATAAAGCTCCTTCTATAGACCATATAAGCCTAGGTATTTTATCAGTCAGGTGGGATGACATCACACAAGATGTGATAACTGCTGGTTGAAGATTTTATATATGAAGATGATGATGCTGCCACCAACGCTATGAATCTCAACCCTTTTTATACATACATGAGGGCAAAATAAATTAAAATTGAATGATTAGGGATTAATTCAATCCAAAATAGCCAATAATGAATGACTGAACAAAATCCTAGCCATACTAAGTTACTGAGTGAACCAACTAACCTTCCATCTAAAAATCGCTTGAAAAGGCAGTCCAGCAATATCTAAGGTCATTTCAAACCCTGAAGCGAGGCACTTTGAATCAGTGCCGTCATCCAAATCCTAACCTGATCAGCGTATTACTAAACTAAGTGAGGAAGCAATACACAGTAGTGGTATTGAAGTCCAATCCCAGAAGCAGGGATCAAACAAGGTGCCATAAACATATCAGTTCAGGGATGTCTACTGCGAAAAATAGCTTGCAGATACAGGCTTTGGTTAAAATGGATTCTGCCACCAAGGCGGTGATCAACATGAGACTTATAAGGGGTTTATAAGGCCCCTGCAATATCGACATACCCCATAACCATTTTTTAACTTTATATCCTAAATTTATTCATGGAGTATAAAGATACTTTTCTTTTTTAAAAATTCTTTTACCACGGAATCTCAAGTTTTATTCTTTTTTCCGCTTATATTGGATAAGCAAAAAGATTGCTATAACCAGTATGGAATCTAATGAACAGGACACTTGTGAGGAAGGATACCTTGGTTTCTGATAACGCCAAGGGAGATGTTTAAAGATTCTGTTGTGTCATGTTCCAGAGGCCAAAATACCAAAGTTATTTATAAGAGCGTTTACAAGATTACCACCTGTAGGGAGATGAGCATTTCCAACCAGCAATTAATTCTAGAGCGGGTATAATCATAAGATAAGTTACTCAGAAAGGATCACTACGCCCCTTCAGAAGGTCGCCTGGCGTCTAATCTTTGTTCAACAGAACCCCACAACACCAACTTGGTCACCCAAGTGAAGCTTAAAAAGGCTGATGATCTGCCTTATGGGGTGAAAACAAATAAATTTTCCTTAGAAAATAATTTTTATACTGTTATTATAACTATTAAAAAATCTATAACATATCAGTACTAGCCTATTTTTATGACTATTAACAAACTATCAAGCAAACAAAATTACCATTTTAGGAGATAACTATAATATAAACTTGCTAGCTTTTAATAAAGAAATTAAACATAATTTGATATCTATAATGAAGGATTATTTATGATACACAGCTTAAAAAAATGCCAATAGGATTTACTACTAGAAACTTACAAAAGTATAATGGAAAAGCTGGTAAAAAGCTAATCCCTACTAATAAGACAGTTGTACTTCACTATCAAAAGCTGTAAAGAAAATTATAGATAGCTTTGCTCATAAAGCCCTTATGTGTCAATGTGAAACAAAATAGACTATTCATATCTATTACAAAAAAGGAAGTATTTTGCAAAAGAGTAACTTTTTGTGATTATGTATATTCCCAAAAAGACCTATATACTGCAAAGGCAATATTTACATGATTGTTACAAGCTATTAGTTTCTTTGTAAAATATTAATGAATGAAAAGATAGGTCTATTTCTGGATTCCTATGATTTTTTGTATGATTATAACCCATTTAATCATTTAAGGTATAGAGTACAAGCTCAATTTTGTTGATATGAATATCAAATAATGATACTTAAATGTCTTATAAAAACTCAACTTATTGCTGAGTATGTTTATCAAAGTTAGACTTTTAGTTAAATAATAACACTTTTGATTTTTGGGTCCCCACACTGAAATTCCTGCCGTTTAGAGATCTTTGGATTTTTGATTAAGTATTTACTTATAAAAGTCTTTCCACTTGCCTTTAAGGTAAAAATCTCATAACAATAAGAGTTTATTGATAAAATTAGTAATTACTTCTATTAGCTCTCTCCAATCGTCAATAAAAAACTTTAGTATTAAAGTATAAAAAGCAGCTTAAAATAAAAAAGGGCAGATAATGATGCTTCTAGTAGCGACTCTTAATATAACTTTGTATAATAATCATTATTAAATTTAAAAGGGACACTAGCTTTCATCAGTGGTAGTGTTTATAACTACTTAGGGCCTAAAACTTACAAAGATTACTTTTGCTTCTATGAGGTTTTAATACCTAAAAGCCACAAAGGGAATGCAAGATTTAAGATAAAATTTAGAACAGCCTAAGGAACTTTATACAACATTACTCTTAAAACAAAAGGAAAGCTCTTGATTCTATTACAATATAACTAAAAAATGATGAAATAAGATTGTAGATAGTATATATTACCTGTGCATAAAACTGCTACTAAAAGGTTGTAAATATAAGAAATGTATATAAAATGGAGCTCTACTTGAATGTGTAAGGACCAAGGGAGAGCAAGTTAGCTTTATTTGTTACTTTGCAGCTCCAATGAACACACTTAAGTGAATAGGCTAATAAAATAATGGCTCCAAAGCTATCTATCCAATGTGGGGACAGCCATTTTAGTGGGTGCATGTTGGCCATAATGCACACTATGATGCACAAGATGCTAATTCAAAAAAAGAACTTAAAAAGTTATAACAAAAAATTTTTCTATTAAAGATTATGTAAATATGTAAAAAATAAGTCATTACCCTCACAAGTAAGAGCACTGACCTATATAAGGAAAAGGGCTTTGGTGGTCAAATGTGCAGTTCTTTAAGAGCTACAACTTTTTGGTAACTTCTCCAGTTTAAGATCTTTTAAGGTCACTCATAAGAAATGGTCAAATAACAAAGATTTTGCATAAATATAGGGGATGGGAGAAATGATGAGACACACCATGATTGGATGCTCCCTAATTTAATTTTCTAAAACTTATCAAAAAACTTATAAATTGAGACGCGCTCCATCCTAAGAGGTCCAACGCTCAGTTAGCAGAAAATATTTTAGAATTGGAAATAATATCAGGGAAATGGAAAAGGGATAACCAAAAATAGGGATTTTAAATTAGGACTCATAGTAAAATTAATTAATCTTAACATGCATACTAAAAAAATAGGGATTTGTGATCTGGGATTCAAGACTTAAGTAAATTGGGGAGATTATGTAAAATGTGCGTGGTAGGGAGAAACTTACATGGAGTAATTTTTGCTTTATTTAACGGTTTAATTGAGTATTTCTTTACACAAGTGACTAAAACTATCAGCATACAACCAGACAGGCAATATGGTGATATGAGCAGTCTAATATAAAAGTAGAAGACAGTAAAAAGCCTTACATTACCCTTTCATTTTTCCATAATTCTTGACAAGGTTGGACTATATGGTCTCCATTCTTGCATAGTAATTTTGTTGTGGACGAAGTTGAGTAGTATAACAATGCCGTGAAATTGGGGATGGGAACCAAAGAGTAAGTCACTCTATTTGAGAATAGGAGGGAACTGGGTGTTCTGTTAATATTGTGGATAACATGGGATGGTGTGGGATTTTATATGACCGCACTATCCAGCTTGAGAATTATTTAAGCTTTAATTAATTTAAATAATTGGTTCAATTATTTAATTTAGCATTTTGATTAAGCTTTGAGATGATAATTAATTATGTCATATCTTTGGCAATAATCACCAATTAAATGGTTAATTGTAATTCACAGAGGATAAAATTTGATGAGATTTATAATTCTCTTTTTTCAGGGATTGTTGCTGACAATTTGGAGATGAGTAAATTGGCTTGAAATTAGAAATTACTCATAGGAAATCGTAAGGTTCAGTAGCTGACATGTGGGCTGATATGAATGGTGATTTAAATACACTATTCCTCATGGAAATCAGCTATAATCTTTCCCAAAAATGAACCAATATCTCTTTTTGTCGGCTAGGTGTGCTGAGACCATTGTGGATATCCCTTTTTGTCAGCTAGGCATGCCAAGAATACTTTGGTTACCACAAATACCCCTAACACATGTCCTTCACCATTTTACCCTATAATATTCCCTCACTTTAATATTAATAAACACCTTAGTACTGTGTATACTTTATTGTTTTCAATTGTTGATTGTTTACTTCAAAGTGAAGTTGTGAAGAAGTACTTCCTGTCTAAGCATCAATGCCAGAGTTAGGCCAAAGTCGCTTGAATCTTTATATTGCCAAAGTGGGGCTGAAGCTACCCATTTATCCAAACTTGACTAGGCTATTTGCCTTCATACAATTAGCAAATTTGTAACTATTCCCAGAGTCAGTAGTTAAGCAAACCTGTGCACCTTTGAAAACCCTGCAGTTTTTACACGTGGTGCTCACTACAGGGGTTGAGTTGAGTTTACAAGAAAATACTAACGCCAATTAATATAACTAATATGGAGCATCAAAGTAACGAGGAAGCAGAATCATTAGCAGAAAACTGAGGAAATATCCAATTAGAGGCTGGAATGCTGGTGGATCCCCAATACATCCATCTATCAACAATTGGAATAAATGAGAACGCTGTAATGATTTATGAACCACCTTCAGAGCGAATCTGAGAAAATATACCCAGTATCAGCAATATCCTAATGAGAGGATTCCAAATTTTGCTGACTGATACTTTGGACCAAAGCTGTGGATTATTCCACCAAACTATCAATCAGGAAGAGTGAAGACGTCACTTCAAAAACTTCCTTAATATGAATAATTCAACCTTGGTGAGATACTTGAGAAGCATTGGTAACATTGGGGACTATGTTATCAAGTATGTACAGCCCACTACCCAAAATATGAGAGCTATCCAGGTCTTACAATAGGCGGTGATTGCTGATCTAGTCAAATACACTCGACATAATAGTGTACAACAGCAGGCATTAACGTGAAAACTAGACATCAGCTTTCAACAAATTCGCGCTGGTTTGGATTCCACATTACAACGTGTTCAGCAATCAAACACCCAAATTAAGAATCTGGTGGCCGAGTTGAATACCAAACTTTGGGGGATAGTCAAAGAGATTATCAACCAGATTGGGTTCAATCACCAATGGAAGCATAGTGTGGACAAGCACTGTCAATTGGCTGAATCAAATATTGCTTATTTGATTCGAGCTCAGGAGGCAGCTGTGCCAATGGCTGCAGCCAACACTGAAACTCACACGGTCATGTTTGATTTAGTCAAGGGGAGACAGGAAATTAAGGGTACCATTAATTATATGGAAAGAAAATTCAAATGACTCAAAGAGATGAGAGCCAAAATTAATAAGCTTTGCACAGAAATAGAAATTGTTAATAAGAATGCATTAGAATTGGCAACTTAATCCAAATTAGATTCATTGAAGCTTAAAGTCATCAAATTAGATGATGAAATGTCCAAATACAAAAAAGAGAACTGTGAATTATATGAGCATTTATTCCATGTCCAAACCTGAGAGGGCAAGCTGCAAAAAGAAGTTGAAATCCTGAAAGCAACTTTACAAGAGGAAATTGATAAAAAACATCAACTGTGGGAAAACGACTGTCATGATTTTAATATGACTGGATGATAATCTTGGGACAGCTGGGTGGAAACCGCGAACACAGTATCAGTTACAAATATTTGATTGCCTTGAGATGAGGCGATATTGGGATATAACGAGTCTTATTGGATATAATGAGTTTATTGGATCGCCTCTATATAAGGCAATAAGGCAATGTTGATATTTGATAAATATGAAGTAAATTGCTGTGTGATCTGCCAATGGATGCCACAAATATTTTGTTCAAAGTGAGAATTTTACTTTATAATAAAAGTAATAAATAACGCTTTGTTAAAGTTTTTATTGTTTAAGCAGGGCAAACCCAAAGAAAGTCCTTTTCTCAATAACTAGTTTTTCCTATTTAAACTAGTTCAGATTTCAAGACCATGGGTATTTGAGGCAAAAGTACATAAAGCTGAGTCATCTAAATTAGGAAATATAGTCTTTTGGCCTATCAGATTGAAGATAAATATTTTTGAGGCAAAACTGACCCATGTGGTAATGATTTGATGTAATGTCTCCAATCACCTTTGAGTAAAAATCTTCTCACCTCAGTGGTGGTCAGACTCATGTGGTAATTATTGGTTAATTTATATCCTATTATCATTGAGTAAAATCTTCTCACCTCAGCGGTGGTCAGACACATGTGGTAATGATTGGTTAATTTGCATCCTATCATTGTCGAGTAAAATCTTCTCACCTCAGCGGTGGTCAGACTTGTGTGGTAGTGATTGGTTAAATTTGTATCCTATCATTGTCAAGTAATATCTTCTCACCTCAGAGGTGATCAAACCCATGTGGTGACAAACACCCCAAATTCAGCTGAGAAGTTGTAGTAATCCTATTATTAGTTATTACCTTTTTAAGCCATTTTTGGTATATACCATATTTTTCTGATAGTTAGGATTCCACTGAGAATCCGCCAAGGTCTTTTCGCTGTTGGTACTCATATCATTGATAACCATATTATTATTTAATGATTGGGCAGGAGATGGGCCAATCATGGTAGCTGATTCAGGAGCACTAATATCTCCCAACATTCTTTTTTCTTAAATTGAGAAGGAGAATGTCTGACAATTGCCTACAATTGGGGTGACAGCAGATTAAGCATAACAAGCCAAATTTGAGGAAAATCAGCGGAATAGAATAACCCAAGCAATGATAAATAGTATTGTCTGAAGCTGAGGTATATAAGTGAAATGGGCGATTGAATAGAGAAGGTTTTTTGAGTGCAAGACGAGTGGGACAGCAAAATGTAGCTGTATTTATAAAATAAAAAAATAACTGGTCGTGGCAATTGCTTTTATTTTTTAATATATTTTCAAGTGCATCCAAAGGACTGACAATCTTCACATCATCTGTATGTTGTTCAGAGGGCTTGACCTGTGTGAATAGCCCGGCAGATCCTAGCAATACTGCCCAAAATTATAACAGTAATGCTCACTACAGGGGGCCCATTGACCAACAACCCAACACTCTGGAACCATAATTGTCAACCATGCCTTATTCAGGCCATGTCATTGGGGAGTCTTCCCAGAACCCTATAACAACTGAATATGAGGAACTCAAAGTTACCTTGGACGCAGTACTCAAAAACCAAGATGAACTCCTTCAATAACAAAACGCGGTCATGCAACAGCTTGATAGTACATTTAGTCAAATGTGAATCTTGGGACAACAAAACAAAGAACTTGCTGAATGACTGAATGATACCATCCAGCAGCTGCAATATGCAGAACAAAGATTCTCTACTCCTTCTTGGTCATCTCATTGGGAGAAAGATGACTATCAAGAAGATGCATCCTATGTAGGAGAAGACAGCGCTGGTCAAGGCTATAACACTCCCAATAATAACACTGGATATTCATATGAGTCAGAACATCACTTACCTCCAGTAATGGATGTACCACCTACCACTGACAGTCATGGTACCCCAGAAGTGATGAACATCCCAGCTTCCGCTAGTCATACTCCTCATTGAGAATCCACTTTCAGGTCTTGTTCCATTCCTCAATGTGGGCCTAATAACCTCAAACAAAAGGAGGAAATTAATGTCGAAAAGATACCCCCATTTGATCATAATGGAAACATCCATGGGTTCTTTAAATGGTTTGAGTTTGCCATGGAAGGAGCCTCCAATAAATGGAAGGCTAAGTTGCTAATATCTGCTCTGGATGTGGGAAGCGCCAATCAGGTTTCTTGTTACCTCCCCAGTAGTTCTGTCTCCTATAAGAACATAAAGGACACCATACTCCGCTTGTTTGGAGGAAACTCAAAAATGTCACAGTGGAAAGAAGAATTCCTAACCATCAGATTCCGTCAAAATGAGACTCTCATTGAGTTCGCTGATCAATTCACAACAGAAGCCCATGTGCTGATTGGAGCTGGGTACTTAGAGGAAGCCGATGTGTGCATTGCCATGTCACCGCGGTGAAGCCACATCATGAACTTTCTAATGTTATTTCGCCGCTTCTGGATGATGATGTACCTCTGTTTAAGATTGTACGGTTTTTATGTCAGGTATCTCCTAACTTTTCGCCACCAAATTCAGATCATAAGACTACCGCTGCCACGGCACCCTCTTATTCTGGAAAATACTATCATCCGCCTCCAGCTTCATTTAGTAATCCTTGGCCTTACTATAACTCTATGCCTCATCCTCGACCAAATTATAATTAACAATTCAATCAGCGTCAATGGGCTGGCCATGACACCCACCAGCAACCTAGTTTTATCAACCTGGGCCAATTATGCTGACTGTCAACAATTAGCTTACTGACCTGGAACTGGGTATACTGAGCGACCCCAACCCTTCCAGTCTGGACCTGCTTATGATAACCCAGGACGTGGTTCCTATGGGGTCAACTGCTACAAATGCGGTCACCCTGGTCATTTGGCAAAATTCTGCCACAATCGCCAAGTGAACTACATACAACAAGACCAATACTACCAGGGAAAAGATGGAGCAGAGTAGAGATGGGACCCTCTACCCCCGTAATACCCACTCAACACATCCCCAAATCAATAGTAGTATATCCTGCAAAAGTTCCTCAGTATGATGACGGAATTTAATACCAGCAGCCAGTTGGAGGAGTAAATGTAGTAACCCCGAGCTCAAGCTAAAGTAACAGCAAAAGAAGAGCCCCTAGATCAATCAAAACATTATGCCTAACAAATGCTTGATAAAGTGTCCTTGGACCAACTTGATCCTGCTGCGGACGCGCCAACTCTGAAAGGAGTAAACGTCGCCAACCAGTAGATACCATTGTCAGAGAATACCCTCAAGTCGGAGAGGGAATAATAATTTTCTTGGGAAAAGAAGCCTGTAAATGTTCACATATTAAACAGTCAATATTCTTCTTATTCTGAGTGTACATACTGTGATATTTTTGTAGCAAAAAATAGAGTTCGCTCTATAATAGATACTGGTGCTCCAGTCAACATAGTTTCCACTAAGTTAATGCAAAAAATAAATTTTAAAACCTGATGTGGGTCATTGCATGGTTTACGGAACTGCTTGAGCTTTAAGCCTGTTTCTGAGGGAGCTTATAGTGCGCTGCCTTTGCACTTTGGGTCCATTGTCATTGTGGCTCTGACAATTGTGTTACCAAATGAACACTACGACATATTAATCAGGACCACTTTTCTGCGTCATTTTGGGGCTATCATTGATATGATGGAGGAGACCCTCAATATCCTGGGTCAGCGGATCCCAATTTACTTTACTACTAGGGGAGTACCAAAGGATCCGGTGCATATAAGTCATATCAACCTCGCCTATAGTGACAGAGTATGGCCTGTTCGCTACCATCAACTGAAGTGCAAAACTTGGGCCCTTCCTCAGCAGATCTATGAATATCAAGGGATACCTCTTCAAGCGGCAGGGCCCATATCCATCCCTTCCGGCCATCAAGTCTTAGTGAATACTGAGTTAAAGGTAGAAGTGCCGAGTGGGTTATACAGGGAAGTTATTGGGCTCTATCATCAAACATGGTTTGAGCCGCATGTGGCTCCATGAATTATACTTCTGGGACATGGTGAGATAAAGGTTTTGTTAGCAAACCTGTAGAGTGAACCAAATGCAAATCCGCTGCCACCAAAGTATACCATATCTACATCTGATTCCCATAGGTGAGGTCCATCAGGTTCATGATTTTGGATCATTGGATGAATTTGGACTACTGCTCAAACCATCGATTGATGTACTAATGGTGGTCCCACGGTGTAATTTAACAGGATTAATGGATGAACAAAAAGATTAAGCAATGGCTTTATTTCAGAAATACAAGGGGATTTTTGCTGTTGATGATCACAATTTAGGGTGTGCTTGGGGGTGGTCCATCAATTGGATACCGGGAATCATCCTCCAATAAGGTCTCAACTGATCCGCCCTCTCAGGCAGCAGAAGATTGGTTACTGAAGAAATTGATAATTTATTACAACAAGTGGTGTTTGAGCCACACAAGAGCCCGTGGCCTTTGCCTGTTCTAATTTTAAAAAAGAAGGATGGCACCAATTGGGTAGTAATAGACTATTGAAAGCTCAACAGTATTACAAAAAGGATTCAAACCCCTTGCCAAGAATTGATGACGCTCTGGACCGATTAGGGGGTGCCCACTACTTTTCTGCGATGGACTTAATATCAGGCTATTGGAAAATTGAGTTACCCTTGGCAGAACAGGAAAAACGCGCTGTGATCACATCCAAGGGCCTTTTTCAACTGAAATGGATGCCTCAAGGACTGTGTAACGCTCCTGCTACTTTTCAGCAGGCCATGGACACTATTCTTGGCGACCTGAAACTGTCATGCGTCCTAGTATACCTTGATGATATTAACGTTTTCTCTTGAACCTTTTTGGAGCACCTATACCACCTTGAAGCAGTATTCCGCCAGCTGGCTGAGGCGAACATAAAAATTAAACCTCAAAAGTGTAACTTTTTCAAAGATCAGCTAGAATACCTGGGTTTTGTGGTAGACTCAACTGGGCTGCAGCCACAACCAGATAAGGTGGAGGCCATTAGCAAAATGGCTACACCTAATAGTAAGTGTGACATACAGGTATTTCTGGGGATGGTCAGTTACTACTGATGCTTTATCCCTAATTTTAGCTGTATTGGGGGCCTGCTATTTGAGTTGTTAAAAAAAGACTCTGTGTTTGAGTGGACGGAATGTCATCAATCTACCTTTGATGCACTCCGTATGGCGTTGAGCAGCACACCAGTGTTGCATTATCCAAACTTTGATTGGGAGTTTATTGTTCAGATGGATGCATCCCTTTCTGCTGTTGGGGCAGTACTTTCTCAGAAAGATGATGAGGGAGAAGAACATCCTGTCGCGTTCTGTTTCATAGTCTGAACTGTCATGAGCGTAACTATACCATGATTAAGAAAGGGTGCTTAGTAGTAATCTATGCATATAAGCAATTCAGACTCTATCTGCATGGGGTAAAGTTTAAAGCTGTAACTGATCACGCGTCATTACGCTGGTTGCAGAATCTCAAAGAACCAGAAGTATGGTTGGCTCAATGGGCTCTCAAGTTACAGGCTTACAATTTTGAGTTTCTCCATTGGCTGGGAGTGAAGCATCAGAATGCAGACTGTTTATCTCGATTACTGACTATTATGGTGACAGCGGACCTCAGCGACGTGATGTATGACAAAATGCTCATCGGGAAATATGATGATGAACCACCTCAAGTAATCAAAATGTTAAATAAATTGCGCACAAATGCCTTCCAACGAAATAAATAACTGTATAAACAGATTGGCAATTCTACAGTGAATTTCCCATGGCCCTCCGCATGGCTGAGAATCATTATGAGCGCTCACAGGGTGGTCAGCCATGGTGGCGTGCGTGAGACTATGGAGTTGTTACGCCCACGGTGCTATTGGGAAAGTATGAGTTTTTAATGTGCTTGAAACTATTTCCTGTTGCCATCAGTGCCAAGTGGAGAAGCCATTCCATCATACAACATCATATCGGTTAGTGAAACCACATTTTGCTTGGCATATGGTCTCCCTTGATGTCGTTGGTCCCTTGCTAACAGGAGCTAATCGTTTTAAGTACATTCTAGTGGCTATTGACCACTTGACCTGGTGGGTTGAAGCAAGGGTGATACGAAATCTGGGGGCAGTTATGGTGGCTAAATTTTTTCTGGAATGCATTATTCAGTGGCACAGTTGCCCTCAGTTTATTCTCACTGATAATGGCACCAATTTCACCTCACACATACTTCCTAAATTGAACGAGCTTATGGGTATCCACAGAGTTCTGACAACCCCATACCACCCTGAGTCCAATGGAATGGTCAAACGAGTGTTGGAACTCTGGTAAACATACTCCAAAATTAGTAATTGATCGCCCTTCTGATTGAAGCTCCCTCCTTTCCACCGCCGTGTTCACTTATAAAATTAGTTACCATTCCGCTATGGGAAAGAGTCCCTTCCAATTACTATATGGCTGACACCCGGCTCTTCTGGCGCTGATTTATGTGTGTGTAGAAGACACTGGTGGATTAGAACCCCACCGCTATTTGACTAACCTCACGAACATTCTGATCAAGCTACAAGCCAAAGCATATTCCTTCATTTTGGCTAAGAAGATTAAGAATCAGGCAGCTGATCAGGCATGCCATAGTGGGTTGGTGCCATTCAAGGAAGGCGATATGGTTCTCTTTCACAATCAGCATGGATTTGGGCGGAAGCATAAACTTGCTAGTATTTGGATAGGTCCATTTGAAATAATAGAGAAGACTGGAGTTGATGCGTATACTATTAAAAATCCTACAAGTGGTCAGATCATTAACTGAGTACACGTGAAGTTCCTCAGACTTTACAAATAATAGGATCTTATTGTCCAGTCAAGGGGGGTAATGTCGCGATTTTGATATGAATGGATGATAATTTTGGGACATCCAGGCGGAAACCGCCAAACACAGTATCAGTTACAAATATTTGATTGCCTTATATGAGGTGATATTGGGATATAATGAGTCTTATTGGATATAATGAGTTTATTGGATCGCCTCTATATAAGGCGATAGGCAATGTTGATATTCGAAGAATATGAAGTAAATTGCCTACAATTGGAGCGACAGCAGATTAAGCATAACAAGCCAAATTTGAGGAAAATCAGCGGAATAGAATAACCCAAGCAATGATAAATAGTATCGTCTAAAGCTGAGGTATATAAGCAAAATGGGCGATTGAGAAAAGAAGGTTTTTTGAGTGCAAGACGAGTGGGACAGCAAAATGTAGCTGTATTTATAAAATAAATAAAAGAACTGGTTGGGGAAATTGCTCCTATTTTTTATTATATTTTCAAGTGCATCTGAAGGACTGACAATCTTCACATTGTCTGTACATTGTTCAGAGGGCTCAACCTGTGTGAATAGCCCGGAGGATCCTAGTGATACCGCCCAAAATTATAACAATGACCAAAAACGCTTGGCTTAGGAAGATAAAATCCTCAGATGATTGGATGACCTTGAAGACTCTAGGTGTACTTGTTCACAGGATGAGTATCATGAGGCGAATTTATTTGAGGAGGAATTGGCATCCATTGAAGCAGAGAGTATTGCCAACAGCACCATCCAATCTGTTTGGGAAATGCCCCCAATTATTGCAGCATTTCCTGAAGTAACACCCAAAGCAACTCCAACGTCTGCTCAAATCCTGATTAGAAGTGCTGGCCCAATTATTGGTAAATATTTCAAGAGTACTCTGAAGTTGCCCACTTTCCATCGGGATAATGCGCCTGCCTTCTTCCAGTTATTTGAAATGACAATGTACAGTTATCAGTGACCTACAAAAAGCTGTTAAATCGTGAATTGTCTCGATAATTTATGCCAAAACCTAGTTTTTCCTTACCTTCGTGGGGAGAACTGGAGTTATAAGGAGGCGGTTCTGACCAAATTTGGTAGTCCAGATAATATCATCTCAGAAACAAGAATTCATGGGCATTCAATTTAAGAAGAATGAAACAGTGGGTGCATTTGCCAATTGTTTCTATGAGGAAGCACAGATCCTCAATGGGGCCAACATGATGACCAATTTTGATGGGAGAATTGTGATGAAGAACGCGTTGCACCCTCATCAAGAATTGCACCAAATGATGTCATCCACTTTGATTAGTAAATACACCATTGCTCAAATGGTAGAACACCTAATGGTTTTATCAGCAATGTCAACGCACCAAATTGGACATACAAGATGAATAATTTAGTCAAACAATAATAAGGGACCAAGAAGATTCCCTGACAAATCCATAGATTTCAACACATGTGGGAATCAAGATAAACAGTATGAAGGAGCTGGACCATTTAAGCCTCAGTTAACTTGCAATAAGTGTGGACAGCCTGGTCATTTCGCCAATAACTGTGGACAACGCAAACCAAAGGATCAGGTTAACTTAGTCCAGCATAAGGATAAACAGGAAACTTCTGATGGGCAAGGAAAAGACCATAAGCTCTAGACGTGGAACAGTCTAGAACTGCAGGTAACCAAGTTCCCCTGGATAAATCAGATGGTTTGGACAAGTCAGATCTATTTGTGGATGTCTTGAATTAGATCCCCTTCATCAGATCATGTACCAAGATGTAAACACAATAATGAGATCAAAATCAAAGGGGATTGCCCCCAAAATTATACAGGAGTTAGCTCGCCCATATGCCCAACAGATAGTGGAGAAGGTCTAAAACGCCAAAGATGAGATGGACTTATTAATACCAAGTTAAACGGAGTTAATGTATCAATTCCAATTGGTACAATTTGAGAAATGTTTTCCAATATATCAGCTCAGTTAATTCATACCCTGGATTCAGCCAATGAATCTGTTATACATGCAGTAAACAATAGCTTATCTTATTTTTCTGAGTGCACTTATATGGATATTTTGGTGAACTGAATCCCCATCAGAGCAATAATTGACAGTGGAGCGCCAATCAATATAGTATCGACTAAATTAGTAAAGAAATTAAAGGCCAAACCAGATTTGGAGCACCAGAAGCAGTATGGGACGGCAGGCCCTGACTCTACAACTTCCTGTGGAGCTTATAGTGCTCTACCGCTATGGTTTGGATCCTTAGTCATATCAGCACCAGCGATTGTTCTAGCCAACCAGAATTATGACATCTCATTAACACTGACTTCATATGGAAGTATGGGGTCAAATGTGACTTTGAAGAAGACACTTTGACAATTATGTGACATACATTGCCGCTGGTTTATCAACGCAAGGGGAAAGCACCCCTCAGTAGATGGAATAATTTCATCAATTTAGTCTATAAGGATGGAATACTACCTATCAGTTACAAATTAGCTAAAAAAACAGAAATTAACTAAATATGTAAATGAGAATCATGGGATCCCAATCCATTCTAAGGAAGATGACATAATTAAACTGGGAATGCAGCAAATCATGGAGACCAGACTGACTTTGGAGATCCCAGAGCAGTTATATTCAGAGAATCAAAGCTCCTTGGCAACAATCAAGGATCGAACCTTGGGTAGCCCCAGGAATTTTAATTCCTGGTCATGAGGAGATTCAGGTCCTTTTAGCCAATCAGGGAAAATCTCCAATAAAGGTAAAATGACACCAGGTGATCAAATTTTCCCAACTAAAACCAGTATTGGTAATTTGTTCCTTCCACAAATTCGTTGAATTGGATGAATTGGGACTTCCAAAAGAAAATGATGGGAATATCCATATGCTAATCAAATAGGATTGGTTAGCCATATTAACGGAGGGCCAGAAAAGATGAAGTTCAGGCCTTATTTGAGAAATACTGAGTTATTTTCGTGCAGGATGACCATGATCTCAGGTGTGCAAAGGATTATTTACACTGAGTTGATACTGGGGATGATGGGCCGATTTGATTGAGGCCTATTTAATGGTCAGGGTGGCAGAGGCAGTTGTTGCCGAGGAAATTGAAAAACTCTTAGAGCATGGAATGCTCATACCGTCATCCAGCCCATGGGTGAGCCCTATATTAATAGTTAAGAAGAAAGACGGTTTGAATTGAGTCATAATAGATTACTGACGGTTAAATAAAATCACAAAAAAGGACTTGTACCCCCTGCCTAGGATTGATGATGTGCTGGATTGGTTAGGAGGATCCAAGTTTTTCTCCACCATGGACTTAATCTCCAGATATTGGCAGATAGACATGCCCCCAGAAGACCAAGAGAAGTGTGCTATTATCACAGCACAGGGGTTGTACCAGCTGATGAGGATGCCTCAAGGCTTATGTAATGCCTCCACAACATTTCAATGGGCTATGGACACGACTTTGCCATATTTGAAGCTGTCCTGTGTCCTGGTCTATCTGGACAACATTAATGTATTCAACCAAACGTTTACCAATTACTTACAACATCTTGAAGGAAGTATTAAAGCGACTGGCTTTGGCAAATCTAAAAATCAAGCCAAGAAAATGCCATTTATTTAAGGAGGAATTAGAATACTTGGGATTTGTAATTAGTGCCGAGAGACTTAAGCCCCAAGTCCAAAAGATAGAAGCAATTAATTGGATGTCAGTCCCCAAGAGTATACATGATATTCAAGTTTTCCTCAAAATGATCAGCTATTATTGCCAATTCATTAAGAATTTTGCAAAAATAGCTGAGCCACTTTTCCACCTATTAAAAGATCTGAAGAGGGGATTTGTCTGGAGTGATGAGGTTTAACTCACATTTGATGAATTGTGAAAATACTTGATGACGAGTCTAATTTTTAAAATACCCAAATTTTGAGAAGCTGTTCATTATTCAATTGGATGCATTGCTGATGGCAATAGGAGCCGTCCTTAGCCAAGTGGATGACAAGGGGGATAAACACCCCGTGGCATTTGTCAGCTGAACACTGTCAAAGGCTGAGAGGAACTATACAGTCATTGAGTGATAATGTCTTGCGGTTATCTGTGCATGCAAGCAGTTTTGAGTCTATATCCAAAGAATGCACTTCAAGGTCATGACCGACCACGCCTCTCTCCAATGGCTTCATAACCTTAAAGAACCAGAAGGGAGATTGGCATGGTGGGCTTTGAAGTTACAGGCCTATGACTTTGAGATAGAACATTAGCTGGGAGATAAGAATCAGAACACTGATGGTCTGTCTAGGTTGCCAACCGTTCTTGCTGTGTAAGATCGTGCTGATGACCTATTCAAGTGAATTATCTGTGGGGGATTGCATAAAGAGCCAATTGAAATTCAAAAAGCGTTAAAGAAGGCAATGGAGAATACCAAGCTCAGTAATGGACAATTATTTAAAATAACAGACGAAAAGAGGCTTTTGTTTCTGAAACCATTGGAATGCACTGAGATAATTTGGGCCGCCCACAAGGTCATCAGACATGGTGGGTTAAAGAAGACGCTCAAACATATCTGACAATACTACTATTATGAGTCCCTGAGTTTCGACGTTGCTGATTATATCACCTGTTGCATGGAATGTCAGATCCATAAGACACATAAGAACGTGACAAATTACCAATTAGTGAAGTTAGGGTTTGCATGGCACACGGTTTCAATTGACATTATGGGGCCACTAAGTGCGAGTACAGGTGGTGTATGTTACATAATTGTAGCAATCAATCACCTTACGAGATGGGCCAAAACCTGAGCCTTGAGTCAAGCAGATGCCTTAAGTACTGCCAAATTCATCCTGGAGCAGGTGGTATACTGACATGGGTGTCCCCAAGTGTTGCTGAGTGACAACGGAGCTAATTTTACCACATTTGTAATTCCATGCCTGAATGAAATAATGGGGATTAAGGGGGTGGTGTCTGCACCCTATCAGCCTGAAATGAATGGAGTTGTGGAATGAGTCAATGGGACACTTGCTGCTACGCTAAGGAAGCTGATCTCGAGTAAGGCGTCATCTTGGGCGTCTTATCTAAGTTTGGTAACTTTTGCATATAATATCAGTTTCCATTTGGTGACAGGAAAAACGCCATTTGAATTATTTTACGGTCATAGAGCAGCATTGCCACCAATTCTCTATTCAGCAGTGAAGCTGACTATGGAGATGAGCGCGGATAATTACCTATATCAACTCATGAATATAATAGTGGATCTCCAATCTCAAGCCTGTGATACAACAATCAAGAGAAGGATTCAGGCCAAAAAAGCCAATGATAAGAGTTGATCCACCCTTAGGGAATTTACTGTTGGAGATCAAGTTGCCTATTGTGAAACATATGGGTTCAGTCACTAAAATAAGCTAGATGTGTTATGGTCAGGACCATTTGAGGTTATTGCAAAAATGGCAAATGATGCCTACACAATCAAAAATATATCCTATGGTCATGTGATTAATATAGTACACAGCAAATTTCTAAAAAAATGGTATTAAAATATATATATATAATTAAATATAATAGTAAAAAATTGGAAAAAAAGGGAAAAAAAAAGTTATTTTAAATTTATTTATTTTTTTATTTATATGCCTCGAGTTGCAAATTGCAAGCTCTTCTTTGACGCCTCTGGGGGAGGGAGGTTAAACGATGATGTTTTGAAAGAGGTCGCTAAAGTCATTCTGAGATTGGATACTTGCAAGGGATAGAGCAAGCCAAAACCAAGTTCTTTGAACCCAAGGTGGATTCTGCAAATAAGCAACAATGGGAAGAGTGATGGGGACGTCCAGTTTGGCAAGTTGGGAAACTCTGGATTGGGGAGGAAAACAGCAATGCAAGAATATGCAATCTGCAAACAAGTCTGTGTAATCTTGATATGACACAGGCGCTGGAAGCTGTGTCCAGAATGCTTGATGACGGGCTTTGTCAAGAACACTTGGCATATGAGAAAACAGCGAACAAGGTAAATGTGCAGGTGGCTGCCAAACCATACCACCAATTATCGCCATTAATGGAAGATATTGCTGAATAGTCTTATCTGTGAAGTAATCGTGCAGGCAGCAAACAGCATCTTGAAGGTGGTAGCTGCAGGCCTCCTGAAACTGGAAGGGAAAGGAGGGTGGAAATCTGGTGATGCAGGGAGTGAATTAGCCCATGTGCAAAGTACTTGCCTTGTGAATCAGAGTGCAAAGGAGGCAGAATCCCAATCAAGTAAATTATCAAGGTCACAAGGCGCAAAAGAGATATTAAGTGCCTCAGTCAATTTACCCTGAAGTTCCTGGTACAGAAGTTCAACATGCTCATAATTACTGATTGTCAATTCAGTAGACAGGATAGTCAGTTGATAAAACTGGCCAATCTGAAAAGGAACTCGAGAAGAAGATCCAACTCAATTAGGAAAGATTGATCCAAGTTGGTAAAAATTGCTTCATTAGGATCAAGAGCAATTACTGGATTTAGAACAATGGGAACCAAATCCAATAATGCCTCAAAATTGAGCTCAGTGACAGGAGAATGAGGAATGAATGAACAATAGTTTAATGATGAAACAGCCAACCATGTTTCCTCTTTGGAAATTGGCACCATTACAGGAAGAGCAGAAGAGGGTATTGCCAAATCAAGTTGACTCAGGGGGCTGGATCTATATGGACCAGAAAGGATACCCCTTTGGGTGGTTCATGACATTGCTCAAAAATGGGAGGCATCTGCTTCATTCAGACTAGATAAGATTTTTTTGTAGAAGGAATTATTTGATGAGGACATTCTTAACTGATAATCTGGTCAAGCGAGGGATGTATGGAAATTATATGACCACATTATCCAGCTTGCAAATTATTTAAGCTTCAATTAAAATAAAATATTTGGTTCATTTATTTAATTTACTTTATTGATTAGTCTTTGAGATGATGATTGATTATGTTGTTTCTTTGGCAATAATCACTGATTAAATGGTTAATTGTAATTCACAGAGGATTTAATATGATGAGAATTATAATTCCTATTTCATCAGGGATTGTTGCTGACAATTTGGAGATGAGTAAATTGGCTTGAAATGGGAAATTACTCATAGGAAATCGTTAGGTTCAGTAGCTGACATGTGGGCTGATATGAATGGTGATTTAAATACACTATTCCTCATGGAAATCAGCTGGAATCTTTCCCAAAAATGAACCAGTATCTCTTTTCGTTGGCTAGGTGTGCTGAGACCATTGTGAATATCTCTTTTCTGTCAGCTAGGCGTGCTGAGACCATCATGAATATCTCTTTTCTGTCAGCTAGGAATTCCAAGACCATTGTGGATATCCCTTTTCATCGGCTAAGCATGCCAAGAATATTGTGGTTACCACAAATACCCCTAACACATGTCCTTCACCATGTTACCCTATAAATATTCACTCACTTTAAGATTAATAAACACCTCAGTACTGTGAATACTTTATTGTTTTCAATTGTTGATTGTTTACTTTAAAGTGAAGCTGTGAAGAAGTACTTCCTGTCTAAGTGTCAACGCCAGAGTGAGGCCAAAGTCACTTGGATCCTTATATTTTGCCAGAGTGAGGCCAAAGTCACTTGAACCTTTATGTTGTTAGAGTAGGGCCAAAGCTACCCATTTATCTTAATTGACTAGGCTAATTGTCTTTATAAATTAGCAAATTTGTATTTATTCCCAGAGTCAGTAGTTAAGCAAACCTGTGCACCAGTGAAAACCCCACAGTTTTTACAGATGTTAAGGGATAAAAACATATGGGAATATGGTATCCATTGTAATTGGTTTAACAACCATCAGTTCATACTTTTATATGTGATTTTATATTAAACTAATCCTTAGATAAAGGGTTTTATCCGATCTTTACAATTGGTATGGTAAAAGTCTATGTTCCTATATGGAGCTGGCCCCTTATTAATTTACTAGTGATCAAATCCCTAAAATCCCCGCTGACACATTTATCATTCCCATCCTTATAGTCCACTGGCGCCAGTGCTTTGATTCATTAATTGCCTTCTATTTTATTCAGCATCTATATGCTATCTTGCCTCCGCATCAGCATAAAAATATTGGTAATAGGGTCCTTTTTATAGCTACTATGGCCAACTGACCATAAATTAATTATATCCAGTGAAATCTACTTAAATTGGCATATTGATCTTATGTTGGGAATGCCCCAAGGTCTATAAGCTCAATCTCCTGGATTAATTTGGATATTACGCTTGTGTTGACCCATCATAATTGCTGCTCAATAAACACAAAATGCAACAATAAGAACTTTGGTAGAGAGAACATATCTAAGTGAGCTTGCCTTTTTTTTAAGGGGGTCTGCTTCTCTTAGTAGATAGTATAAGTCTACTGTAAAGTTGATATAGCGGCCTTGGATTAATAGGCAGTACCAGATACTATGGGGCGTTCCCCTCTTTGATTAATAAAATACCCATTCCTGATAATAAGGTTGTTTGTTGTTACATTTTTTACCCAGATTGCTGACTTTAACCAGTGTCTGGTGTTGTTGTTTTCACAAACCTGTTTGTATGTAAATTGATGCATTAGCGCCAATTACAACAGTCCCAATAGCGTGAGAACAGAGTTAATTGTGGAAAGAGGGTCAGAAGCTCCATTTTTGATAAAAGATCTAAAGCTACTGGCAACATTTCACTATGGGGAGTACAAAGCTGCATTTTGGCTGGAGTAAAATCAACTACAAGACACGTCATCTTCTTGCCAACTAATCCAAGAGAAAATCCAGAAGCAGATTTTATCCTGTTTCAGAACTAGTAGATACATACCCTTGAGAACAGAACTAGCGCATAAGCAGTAATTCACAGAAGGTGGGAGAAGGACTTCAAAAAGAGACAAAAAATTAAGTAACAGAACCGCAAAGCTGGGAAACTGTCAAGGTAAACAGAGAGCGCATTACCAGAAGGTTCATGCTGCACTGCAGCAGAAGTCTTACATGTGAGTGGCCTATTATGTAAGGACCAGGGGAGACCAAGTTAGTTTTATCCATTTACATTAGGTTCTCAAGGAGCCACCTGAGTGACCAAGAAACTATTTTAATAATGGCCCTGAAGCCCTCTATCTGACAAGGGGTCAGTTATCTTAGTGGGTTCATGCTTCTCAAAATGTGAACCATGATTACAAAATGCTTTTTCAGAAAATAAAAATTTAAAGAAAGTTGAAATGACAAATATTTTTATAAAAGAAAACTAGGGAAATAGAGAACAAAATTATTAGGATAAGTACGTTCCAAGAAAACACTAGCTTTTGAATGTGGGTGCTTCAGCAGCCACAACAGCAGTCACAGACTACTCATCTACACCTCATCATAGTTATGGGTGGTATTGATGAGAAACTTTGTCATTATAAGTTTGCTGTTTCCAATATCTGGGGCTGAATTAACACCTAAGAGTTCCTCTATAACTGAGGCCATTTAAACGTGACCCTTAGGAGGTTTCAACATTTGGGAGAGCAGTAACCGCGGTAGTTTGATATAAATTCTAATTATATAAAAAAATATGAATTTTTAAGAAAAGGTTATATTGGGAAAAAAGTAAAAATAAAACTCAACACCTAACCATAGATAGATATCTGGGTTTTAGACTGATCTGGTGGAGGTTACTAAGCTGAAATATGATGGTAGGAAATAATTGATAATTATATATTTATTTGAGGCAAGCCAACCATGGACCGGACATTAACAAAAGAAAGAAAACATTGACATGAAACCTGAGCAGGGTCAACTCCATCAAAGAAAGTTTTTCCACCTCTGGATCAAGACTTGAGTTTTTCTGGTTACATCATGGGTAAGGTTTTCATGTTGCTAGACCTACTAACTGGCAATAGCTTCCTTCAGCTGGCACCCCAATTGATGTGAGAAGGGCAGGAATTGAACCTGCAACCTTCAGGTTAGTAGACATATGCCCTAATGACTCACCTTTCATCCCCATAATTTATAATCTTGAATGCAGTAAATAATGTTTTAAACAAATTCACCTTCAATACTATTGGACAACATGCCTGTGCTATTCTTTGGGCGTTTTCTTGAATTCTGAATGTCCAGATTCACCTTTTGAGTCATAACAAAGGTCTCAGGTTTGTTCCTCATTTTCGGCCTTCCTTTTTCAACTTTTTTCTCAAATTCACCTTAGTAAATGGATTTTTCTTCAGATTGGCTCCATATTGAAACGCCTGTTGAGGAAGAGGTGAGGTCCTTGTTAGTTGGGATGTTTGAGAATTCTTAACTATAAACGGAGTTTCTTTTATTTCTCAAATAGTACTCTGAAGACTTGACAGTCAGGGATGGCTTGGTAGTAGGTTGAGGGAGAGAAACAGGGGAGGCAGGGTGGGGCAGCAGCTACTCATCTCTCTTCCAGGGTATGCCTTAGGTCAGAGATCTGAGTAAGAGGCTGGGCCTTGAGGTTTGGACCCTTCTTGGTCCTAAAGGAATGCATAACCCCGTTTGGCTTAATAGCTGGAGCCAATGGTTTACATTGCCTTTTCCAAGAGGACAAGGTCATTCCCCCTTCAGGGACCTTGGCCAAGGCATAGTATCATGAATGGTGGTGATTTTAATGGCTGCAATGGTAGTTTTCTGGTGAAAGAAGGTGATGAAGCCTTGGGGTTGGTATTGTGGAATTCAGCAATCAACACTCTAAAGTTTTTGTAATCATTATAAGAAACCCTACTATTTTCATAAGATGGGGTCCTTTTCCAAAATACCAGGTACTGCAAACTGTGTTTGACTATATGGAGAGTTCATGATCTGCTCCACTACAAATTCTGGCTTACCCCCACCATTATGGGCTCTATCTCCATTGACTTTTTTCCTTTAAATGGAAATAAGGAGAAGCGTGGAAGGAGCTTTGGATCTTCTGATGAGGGCAAAACCACATGTAAAAATCCATTATCAAGCACCAGGGAGATAGTAAAGGGGACTGCTTGCTTTCAGGACAACTTACAGAATGGCACTTTGAGGTGCAAATTCTTGGTGATAACTATGATCAAATCACCTACTTAATATTTTGGAGCTTCATGGTGAGTTTTATCATTAAATCACTTGGTATCATTAGTTGATTTGGTCAACTGTTGTTGGTCCTGTTGGTGCACCTTCCAATGTGTTTATCATACTTATTTGCAGCTAGGGTATTACTGCAAACTTTAGGGTCAAGGGTGTAGGCAGGATTGTAATCCAAGGTATCATAAAGTGGTGCTACCCCTGTGGACGCAAAAAAAGAGTTATTTTATAAAAACTTAGTTAAAGGAAGATCTGCTGCCCATGTGTCCTTGGAGGTAGTGGCATAGCATCAAAGATACTGATCCAAGGACTAATTGGTTTGCTCCATATGGTCGTCTGATTGAGGATAGCATTATGATGTTCTGCACGGTTTGATCTTCAGCATGTCATACAAGGCTTCCCAAAATTTTTTGGTGAGCTGAGGCCCATTATCACTGAATCCTCTTGAGGTAAATCAAACAAAAACCTGGGTCACAAACAGACGAGACACCTCTTCTTTTAAGTTATCTGTCAAGCAGGTGATGAAGATGGAATATTTGAAGCGATCTACCACCACCATGATTTCATCATACCCCTGGGGCACTGACAAACCCACAACACAGTCCACTGAATTTTGAGGTCCATGGCCCTTCTGAATGGTGGAGGGGGTAGAAACCATTTTTCCCTGTTCAATCAAATTTAGAGTGGAAACGCGTTAGACATCCTTCTATCTATGTGGTGAAATATCTTGTAAGTCAAATGCAATAATACCCCATGTTTTTCAGGTTGATACAAATCTCCATGCCAGGCTGCCCCATAGTGGGGAAATCATGATGTTCTCTTATGACTTGGGAACGCAGAGAAGAAGGTTACATACTGTATCATGTAAATAAATTACACCATCCTTTTGAGATTACCATCCATATGGAGCTATACTGGTGATAACTCTAGACATAAGATCACAACCTTCAGCATCTAATGCTTGCAAAGCCAACACATCATCCAAGAAAAAACCCTTTTCAGTGTCCTTTACTTGTGCAGGAGCGTTGACCCTTCTTGATTAACAGACTCAATAGTTGAGGGTACCTTTAGAAGAGGCAACTTGGGGATTGGGTGTGGGTGAGGGTTTGGCTTTGAGTTTACATCTGGTTTAAAGTTTGGGGAGTATAGTGGATGGAGCTACCACGGCATTGTCTGAGGAAGGAAGGGTCATAATCTGCTCGGAGGGGATTACTGTCACTAGTTCAGAGTCACCAATATAGTCAGGCCCTATAGAAGTATTGCAACTAAGCTTGACTTGCAAGATATGCGTGGATCCCTTGACAAACTTGTAATTGAAATCAGAACTCAAGAGGTCCCAATGAGTTCTTTTTTTCTGTTGGCCAGCTTTTATGCCTTATGATAGTAAATGAGTGATTTTAGGTCAGTGTTCACCATTACAGTATGGTTGGCATCTTGTAAGAAATAATGCCAATGCATCAGAGACCAAGCAATGGCAGCTAACTCTTTATCATATTTGGCCCACAAATGAATTGTGCTAAACTTCCTTAAGAAGTAATCCACAGGATGTTTCTTCCCATCATGTTCTTGTAACAAAACGGCGCCAACTGCGGTTGCCTAAGGAGTCACATTCCACAATAAATGGGATGTCCTCATCAGAATGACATAATACAGGAGTAGAGGTTAAGACTCTTTTATTGCATCAATGGCCATTTGGCACTCTGGGGTCCAAACAAGTGGGGTATTCTTACCAATGAAGGGGTGTAAAGATGACGCCAGCTCAGAGGTGGCTGGGGGAATTTCTTCAAAAATGTGACAGATCCCAAAAAGCTTTGTTCTTTTCTTTTGCGTCACAAGAGTAGGACAAGCATGAATGGCATCTGATAGAAGGTGCTATGGCATGACCATCCTTCAATACCAGATTCTCCCAGAAACTTCATTTTGTCCTTGTAAAACCCACATTGGATGGCTTTGCAACCAATCAAGCCTTATGTAGGGCTGCCATCACATTCACCAAATCCTTGTCATGTTGTTCAGCGTTAGGAGAATGTAATAAAATATCATTAATGTATGCAATAGCACAGGAGAACTGAGACCCTTAAAGCATCAGCAATTTAAGCGCTAGAACACTTATGGCGTGTTCCTCAAGCCAAAGGGCATAACCCTAAACTGATAAATTCCATACCACGTCCAGTTAGCCATCAGTTATTTCTGGACAGACTTCACCCTACTTGGTGGAACACACTAACCATGTCAAGTTTAGAGAAGACCTTTGACTCTAAAAATGGCATGGGAAATGGCAGCTTCCCAAGGGAAGGGATATGAATCTGATACTGTGACATTATTCATGTGTCCAAAGACCACACAGGGCCTCAGAGTACTATCTGTTTTCTGGTAAAAAACCACTGGAGATGATACAGAGGAGTTTTTCTTAATCATCCACCCCTTAGCCACCATATCATCAATCCAAACCTTAAGAGATTGATCTTCCTGAGCTGTGTATGGGTATAATGGGAAGTTGATTTTAATGTTATCAACTGTCAACTGGAAGTTTAGTACAAACTCAGAATGATTGGTGATACAATTAGCGTTTTCAACTTTGAACCCCTCTATGTAATGTTCCAGGATCTAGGCATAGTGAAAAGGCTAGGAACATCTTTTGAGATGGAGTAATCTGATGATGCTTCCACCACGTTACCTGTGACCAAAGTTGGTAGCAAGAGATTTCCACAGAGTAGGTATGTGTGGTAAACGCCATCATAGTTTGTCCACGTCAAAGCTTACAGATAGACGGCGCCACCAACCCAGTCCCATAATTACTATATACAGCAACTCTGAGATAGCAGAGAAGTGAGCTACAAATTTGTGTTCATGCGCCCTGAACTTGAGTGGCTTTTAAAGTAACAGTGTGACCATAGGGATGTGGGAGGCACCCATAACAGGGCCCCTGCGGTTCTGTAAGATCCAAAGCCTGCACTACCTTAAGTTCAATGTAATTCCCAGTTGCACCATTATTCAACAAGGCATTTGATGTGACTTCCCGCTGCCCCAATGTAATCTGCATAGAATATGAGATAAGCATGGTCAAAATATCTAATTTAGTGAGGGAACACATGCAAGTGTCTTATTGTTTAACCACAGGGGCTTCTAGTTAATCGTGGATTTAGGTACAAACTGAGTGGGAATAGCTGCTGCCCATGCATAGTATAAAGAATCCGCTTTGGATCTGATGGTTCATATGAAGGATGCACTTCTGACAGATCCTCATAAACCAGATTTCTCTGCTCAGCTTCAATCTGGGCCTCTAAGGAGATATAATATGGTGATATTGCTGGTTTCTTAAGATCTATTTGGATTGCCACTTCTCCCAATGGTTCTTTGGTGACATCTGCATCCTCACACTCCTCATCCACATAATGCTCATCCATATCTTCTAGATCATATTCTTACTATTCCTTCACTTCTTCTTTAAACACTGGTTGAAACCCTGTGGAGAATAATAACTGAGGATTGATACTTGGGAGTACATTTGAAATTTTAACTGGTTATGAGTATCCAAAGTAAGAGAAAAGTATAAGGATCCCCTCTAAACAGTGTGCCTGGGGAAGACTCTTATCTGTGAGCATTAGAATGGAACAACTTGGGGAAGGAGGAGTTGTTAAGAAGCTTCATTAAAATTTTCCATGCCCCACATGACAAGAGGGTTTAAAATGAGCTTACCAACATTGAAGAGTCAACTGTTCACTGGATCAATGATACAGTGTCTTTGGCAAAAAATAAAAATGTTTGTCTGTTTATCTGTCTGTCTGTCTACATTTAAATCAATTTATTATGCTAAATTTACCCATTTGGTTGGTGATTGGTTAATATTTATAAGAGTTCAGCCGTGTAACTATTATTTTGAGTTTCTTAATTGTGGGGTTTCCAAGTAGTTGGTAGTAATAAATTAAATTCAACTGTTTCATCTAATATGTACTAATTCAATTAATCTCTCTAAATTTACCAAATTTCTCACCCAAAACTTAAAAAATAGTAAATGGTAAACAATTAAACTTAAGAGTAATCTAAAAGTAGTAGTTTCAATTCTCAACTCAATATTTTTCCATTTACTTTTACTTAATTCATTTCATTCAATTTATTTATTTAATATTTAAATTTAAATTTATTGCGGGGAAGGCCAACCATGGGACAGACACTTCCGAATATGACTCAGACGAGACAAAACTTAGTACCAGGGGAGGCACCCCAGAGAAGCGATGCTATCTCTTGTTGCCAGCGGGAACGCCACTTATGGGAAGGGGAGGGAACGTGTGTAGGGGGCGTAGCCACTATTGAGCACGTGTGGAGGAAGGGGTCTGATTTGATGAACCAGACTGGGAACCAGGAGGAGACCAGCTGTCGGCGACGCGGTGGGAGATATCCAAACATCCACACTTGAAAGTGATCCACCAAATGAGACCGGAATCTGTGGACAGCTTCAGGGAGGGTGGGGATGGATCCAGCAATGGCATCCAAGACAATCGTGTGGATAGTCCACATGGCAATTGCAACAACCAGAGCATGGAGGGAGGGTGGGAGGGGGAGGCCATTGATGAAGCAAACATATCTCTTGACAGACTGAAGGGATGTGTTTGATCCTGGCCTAGCAGACGTTGGACTTCGCGCCATATTACTTTAGAGGTGGGGCACTTCTCCAGGCGGTTAAACAGCGTTCCATACTGGCCACACATGACACAGGATGAGTGTAAAGCATTAGAGCGCTCAGCTGTATGATACACCCGCCTCAGGCAGCGCCACACATGGGAGCGGACTTGAGGCTGCAACAGAGGATGGTGTGCGTATTTCCAGATAGTCTTTTGGGTCTCAGTGGAATAAGGGATGTCCATCATGTCCAGGTAGTCCACCCTGGATAGGACTTAGGGTCGAATGGGGATCACGCCATCATGGATGGGTAGCCCCTGTACCTCTTGTGTGAACTGAGGAGAGGGGCAGCCTCTTCGGGTTGTATGTCCACTAATACAAATTCTCCACTCTGCGCTTTGCATGGAGAGTAGGATTCGTTTGTAGTGGGTTTTGGTCCCGTGAGGACCTGTGGCTGATGTGTGTGATGCGAGGTACTTCATCAGGGAGTGGGGGTTTGATGGATTGTTGAGGCCCAAGGCTTGGGAGAAGTTGGAGCGGGCCGCGCGGGACCAGTGTTGGGATGGGAGTGTTGGAGCAGTGATGGCCGCAATCCAGGTGCCCAGGATCTTGGCGGCATGGGCTTTGAAGTCAAGTAGGCCCATGCCACCATGATGAGGGCCAAACATGACCTCTAGCCGTACTGGTGGAGGGCGGCCTGACCAAGCTAACCTCGTAGCAAAGCATACAGGGATTTGAAGAAGCTTGGGGAGAAGGGGATGGCGTGGGCTCTGAACCAGACTTTGGATAGGAGCATAGAGTTGGCAAGAACAACCCTGCCAGTGAGGGTAGTAGGGTGGGCTCTGAGAGAGGCGATTCGCTTCGTCACGTTGTCCAGTATATGGCACTCCATTACTGCTGACGCGTATCCACCTGCCTCCAACCACACGCCCAGATGGCGTACCGGTCCTATGGTAGGTCGTGGCACAAAGGGGAGCACCAGTGGAGCGGTGTGTTTTGAGTTAGTAAGGCGTGGACGTGGGTGAGCAGATGGGCTGGGTTGGGAACTACTTGCTGGGGCCCAGCAGTTCTGAAACCGACCAAGGAGGATGATTTCAGTTTTGGAGGCGTTCAGTGCCGCGTTGCTTACCCGGGAATATTCCTGGATGAGGGCTTCAAGCGCGCGTGCATCTTTGTTATTAGACATCCCCACCACGCAATCATCTGCATATGCCATCATCTTGACTGGGGTTTGGCCTGGCACATGGACCCCAGTGAGTTGGGCATTCACATTTCGCAGTAGTGGGTCAAGGCTGAAGTTGTATAAGAGTGGGCTCAGGGGTCCCCTTGTCGCAGGCCCCTTTGAGGACGGACTACTTCCATTAGGAAACCTGGGCTGCGCACTGCCATTGTTGCAGATTCCGTGAGCAGCATCACCCAGTTAATGAAGCGGGGAGGTAGGCGGAATTGTTGGAGGCAGGCCCTAAGGTATTCCCAGTTTACTCTATCATAGGCCTTTTGTTGGTCCAAGGATACAAGTGCCCCAGAGGCTGTGGACTGACACACATTAGCCACAGAGTGCATTTTATCCCAAATTGAACTTCTGGGGATGAAACCGAATTGTTCTGGGGAGATGGTAGCAGATGCTACAGTCCCTAAACGGTTAGCCATGATTTTTGTTAAAATTTTGGTGTCTGTGTTTGTTAGAGAAATGGGGCGCCAGTTGGCTAAGTCTAGCCTATCCCCTTTCTTGAAGAGTGTGACTGTAAAGGCCTCATGTCCTCCTGGTAGGAGGCGCATTTTCAACAGGCTTTGGTTGAGTGAGGCTAGCAGCAATGGGGATATGTATTTAAAATATTTTTTGTAGAACTCATATGGAATGCCATCTGGGCCTGGGCATTTTCAGTTTGGCGCACCGTGAATGGTAGTCCATAATTTGTTCGGAGTAATTAAATTCATTATTTCCAGGTATCGGAAAATGGTGCAGATATGAGCTCTGTTGAGAAATTCCGCCATTTTGGCTGGCTGAATTGGTTCAGCTCAGTATAATTTGGAGTAATATCTTTGCGTTTCGATTGCCACTTCAGCCAGTGTGTCCACAATAGAATTATCCGATCTTCGCACCTGTGTGCAGGCCACGCTCTGGCATGGTGCAAAAAAATTTTTGAAGAAGTATGCGGTGCACTTGTCGCCTTTAGTGATGCGTGTGGCCCTGTATTGGACACAAACCCGATGTTTGTGTTGCCTTTCAAGTGCGTTGAGGTGGGCGGCTGCCTCCGCCCACTTCTGGCCCCATGCAGGGCTATATCCTGAGGCTGGAATGTTGGACTCCAAGTGGGCCAATTCTGCCAGCGCGTGCGATATAACCGCTGATGTGGCTCATGAGCGTCTGGATGAGAGATGGCGATAGTGGTGGATGGTGTCTTCTTTGAAAGTTGCCCATGTGGAAATGGGGTCCGCGCAAAATGGTGCAACAAACAATTTTGCCAAAGTTGCCTCTTCCACCCACGTGGAAAATCCTGGCGATGCAAGCTCTGGGGGGCGGATTTTGCACCAATGTGGGGCCTTTGCAACTGTGATGGGTAAGTGGTATGTTATCGAGACCAGTCGGTGGTTGGAGACTTCCATTTTCATTGTTTTGAAGTGGGAGATGTGGGGTTGGAATTTCGCTGGCGCTAGAATAAGGTCAATGCGGGTCATGGACCTTAATTGGCCATTGTGGATGTGGGGACGCGTCATGTTTTCGAGCAGTGGGGCATGTCACAGCAGCGCATCCATTAACCCAAGGGTGGCTTTTAGAACGCGTAGTTCTACGTGACCCTGTGGGGCGTGGGGTGAGGGCGGCCACCGGTCCGTTGGTGAGGTTAGCCAACAGTTCATGTCACCAATTAGGAAAGAATTGGGGGGTAGCGGGAGGGATTTGACCGATGAGAAAAATTCCCAACGCTCTTGTGCACCGTTTGGGGCGTAAATGTTGACAATTGTGTGTGCAACATTGGCCCATGAGAAGGTGATGATGAGCACTCGGCCATTTTAAAATGTTTCTGAGGATGTAAATTTGAAAAAATTGTTTTTCTGAATTAGCACCCCACAGTGCTTTGACCAAAAGGATAGGGATGGTAGGAGCATTGTTTTCCAAGCATCCTTGGAACCTCGTGGACAGTGGGTTTCCTGGATGGCCAGGATATCCACGGGTAAATTATTTGTAAAAAACTCAGTTTCCTAGCCCGGGATGGGGAGGCCTTGAGTCCAGCGATATTCAGCATCCCTAGAGTGAAGGTTTCCCCCATCACACCTTAGGTGCGAGGGGGTGGGCCCCCTGGCCCACCAGCCTCTTCCAGGTCCCCACGGGCTTTCACAGCAGCGCGGGTATCAGCAGCAACGCTATTGGGGTTTTTGTTAATTTTTGTGGAAAGAGTCGCATTGGCTTTGGCCTTCAATTTTTGTTTTCCTGACGTCAGACGAATTTTTTGCGGTGCGGATAAGTTCAGTGCACTGTCAAGTGGGGCAAAAAAAAATTTTTGGTTGGGATAGGTCCCAAGTCGGTTTCAACTGGGGCTTGGGTGCAGCGATTGGGTGAGATTGAATCTCCCATCGGATTTTCAGATTGAGTGGCCCATTCAGCTTGGGCCTCCCAATCTGATTGGGTGATGGATTCCTGAGTTGCTTCCACCGCAAAGGTCTCCATGTCCTCCTGGCGTTGTGAGTGTGGGATGGTGGTGGTGACCTTGGCCGCTTCCTTGGCCGCGGTCCTATGGGCCTGCTTGGCCTTCTTCCGCTCCTGCGGGGAGATGGGCTTTACCAATAGGTAGCAGCCTTGTGCTCCCCACGGGAAAGCCTCTTTGGTGCTTGCAGTTGGTTCGTAGTGCGCCTCTCCGCTGGCCATGGCCGCCAAGGGGTGCTCTTAGAATGTAACGCCCTCTTTGATGGGGCACGCATGTGCCTTATGGCCGAACGCGTCACAGTGGGTGCAAATGGGGGGCGCGCTGTCCACGGTTACCTGGAATGGGTGAGTGGTGTGCCCTGCGATGTCAATAAAGGTGGAGTGTGGGATCTGGGTTAGGTCCTTCACGATCTCCTCAGTTGGGGTCAGAACTGCAAAGGCTTTGCCAGTTCATAGGTGTGGCATCAGCATGAAATGTTGCATTTTGAAAGATTGTATTTCACCGTATATGGCGAGACCATCTTTCAGGTGTTGCTCCAAAATGTCACGTTTTACCATAGTAGGCAAAAAGTCAAATGTGAGGAAAATTTGGTTTGATTTTGTCCATCTGGTGCATTTAGTTTCGACGACCCATTGCCCTTCAGGGAGGTCGACCACTACGTGCACCGCTGCAGCCTCATCTGCTGCTATTTTGCTTTCAAAACCTAGGTCCAGCCAACCGCATGACATGGAGTGAGGTGCAACGTACACCACGGTCGGGAAAATTTTGTGTACATCTTCACAAAATTTTTCCCATAGGGCCGTTTTTTGGATGTCCAGATACACACAGACTCCGAATTCCACCAATGAAAGTGGCTGGGAATGTGGCGTGTTGATGTACTGGTTGCATCGTGCTTGCCACGCGAGTATCTCTGGGGAAATTGTGACCACCGGTTTTTTTAGATTTTTTTCTATTCCGCCAGATTCTCCAGGGCGTTTTCAAATGTTAGAGGCCGTGGGCCTTCCGCCTGCTCCTCTTGCCTTGCTTGCCCAACTGCTCCCAGACATGGGCGCAGACTAATCCCCTCTATGAGATTATCAAACTAGATTTAGTCTTGAATTGAATGGGTTGCAAAAGTGTTTGCAACGAGAAAGAAAAGTCTTAATAATTTAAATGATGATCTCAAGGATATCGGCCAAAAGACCCTGGATGATTCTTGGTGGAACCCCATTAATTGGGGTAAAACCAGTTAAAAACCTGCATGGATGCTAACTTAAAAATTAGTTGATTGAATTACACCAACTGCATGACGGACTTTGGGGAAACCAGTGGAAGTTACTCCCCTAAAAATCACCAAGTCCTTCTAACACCTATGTGGGGGCCACCCACGTTTTATTAGCATGGCGGAGGCCCCCAAGGTGAAAGTCATTTCTTAAGTGGTGATTGGTTGCAGTACATCAAAACCTTCCCGCATGAATACATTCTGTCTCAAACCCCAATTTCATTTTCTAAAAAAACTCACTTTCCCTAAGATCTGATAGAATCAAACCCATATTACCTAGATTGGAAGCTATGAAGCTTTTCCAAACCTATCTCCAAATCCACTCTGACCCTCAAACTCAATATAAATACTAAAGTTATTATTGACAAGGGATTTCTTTTCGTTATTCCCTGCGCTTATAATAAAAATTTATAAAAATCTAATTTATATAGCGCTCTATATTTGTTTTATTAGAATCTTTGTGGAATCCAGCAGCGTGAAAGCACCATCAAGCCAAACTCAGCTGGTTTTCCATAGTGGGTCCCAAAGAGTTAACTGCTTTGAAATCCACTGCCACAATAGCATCTGTTGGGATTGCGTGTGCAATACCACATATCCCTTAATTTTATTGTCCAGGTAACCTGAAGCCTGAGGGTGTTATATAAATACCTTTGCGCTTTTTTAATCAAGAAGTCTTATACTGGATACTTGATCTTTTAAGACAATTCCAGATAAAAAATTATATTAAACTTGAGAAAAAGGGGAAAACAATTAAGTTTGTTATCTTAGTAGCTACATTATAAAGTAAATCAGGGAGGTGTCTCAGTAATAATCCAATCTTAGATCTATAATTTTATACAAATCAGGGATTTTTCAGCAGGTCAACTATCTTGGTGAATTGTCTTCACTTACCGCATGGCTCAGTTTTGAACCCCAAGATTAGATTGCTCCGCTAGAGAAATAGTTACTGTATAAGTTGGGATTGATCCCTGACTTAAAGGGTCATCAATTTATGTCTGAATTATCACCAATAGAAGTTTGAGCTATATGGTCAGATCAGGATCGATTCCCATCATCCAACACATCCAAATTTATCATTTGGGTAGGAATCCTGACAACAACCCTCTCTAGATCTTGGTAAAGGAGGAGAACAGATGGAGAAAGTGACTATTAATGCAGTTTACAACTGTACCTTGAACAACCTCTATGATTGAGTGTTCATTACCCCATTTATATATGTCTCAGTAAGGTCCTGACCAGTTGGTGCCCAGTTTTGTTGTCATGACCTCAAATCCGGTGATAGTAGAATAGGACTAGATCACCCAGTTGGAAGGTGTTTAGAGGGTCATGCTTATCATTAAATTGAGCCGTTTCTCTACTGGTTGCGAGCAGGCAGGTTTTTGGAAGCCAGGAACTGAAGTATGATTAATTTCATTGGCAATACTTCACATAGTGACGTCAGAGGCTTTAGTTGTTGCTTGGTCAAGCATAGCCTGTACTTTAGAAGGAAGATGAGGATTTCTGCCCTACAACGCTTGGAATGGCGACATTTTGGCTATACAGTGACAACTAATCTGATAGGCCATAATAGCACTAGGCAAGTATTGGGGATAGAGAAGGGAATCAGTAGTAGCCATTTTCTGGAGGGTTGCTATTAGAGTACCAACTGCCTGCTCTACCATTCCATTAATTGCAGGATGGTAGGGGGTGGAAAATACTTGTGTGGTTCCCATCAGTTTGGCTAAATTTTTCACTAGTGTCATTTGGGAATTTTGCCCGTTATTGTAGAGAATGATGTTGGGGCACCCATATTGGAAGATAATCTGATTATACAAAAATGTGGCATTAGCATTTGCCAAAGCTGAGGGTAGATATATGGCTTTGATCCACTTAGTTAAATGGTCCATGGCTAGTAGAAGGAACTGATGACCCTTGGAGGATTAAGGAAGAGGTCCCACAACATTGATACTAATATGTGGAATGGTTCACATGTTGAAACCACCAGATGTTGTGATCAAGGATTAGGTCCAGCTTGGCTTTTAAATACCATGCAGGACTCCAATACATCATAGATTGAAACAAGCATTCCTTTCCAAAAACATTGAGTTTTAAGCCACTGGTAGTTTTCTGGATTCCCAAGTGGCTCATTTGCTAATGTCCCTCTAAAATGAAATCAGTTCACAATGAAGGTCATACATAGAGCACCCACTTTTTAGACACAAGTTTGCACAATTGGCCGTTCTTGACTTAGAATATGCCGATTTTTTCACTAATACCTTTTGAAGGGTTGGTGTTTCATCTTTCCATAAATGTGATTGGGTTAGGGGTCTTAAAGTCGATCTTCTTCAGGGCCGTTAAAGTATTTATAAGAAGCCAAGATAGTCAATCTGCAGTTTGGTGGATAGGCCCTGGTCGGTGGATGATAGAAAACTCATAGTTTTAAAGTTTTAATACCTATCGTGCTAATCTCCCATAAGGGTCCTTCATTTGGTGTAGCTATTGTTTGGAAGCATAATCAGTAATGATGGTGAAAAAATTCCTTTATAAACAAGGTCAAAAAATCTAATGGCCAGTAGGATCGCCAATCAATTTCATTCTTTAACGTATAATTGCATTCAGATTTATATAAAGTCTTGCTTTAGTGGGCGATAGGATGATTCACTAAATTTTTGTCATGTTGAGATAGTATAGCTCTGATGGCGAGATTCTAGCATCAGTAAAGAGGAAAAAAAGGATTATCAAAATTTGGTTGAATAAGTACTGGAGAGTGGAAGAGTGATGCATAGCAGATCAAAGGACTGCTTCAGCTCTTTTTTCTATTGGAAGGGTATCCCTTTTCTCAGTAGATACACCAGAGGCTTGGAGGTGTCTACAAAGTGGGGAATAAATTGGCAATAATATCCTACCTTTCTAAGAAAACTTATACGTCTTGTAGGTTTTTAGAGGGAACATCCTAGCAATGGCCAAAAACTTGTCATGAATTGGGGATATTCTTGCGCTACTAACCTTATGGCCCAAGAATCCATATCTCTCTGAAAATAAGAGAATTTTGACAGCTTTAGTTTTAGCGATGATTGCCATAACAACTGAAAGACTTGCCTGAGATGACCTAGATGTTTGGTAAAGAGTTAAAAAATTTTAAATTGTCAAATTTAACTAGCATGAAAATGTGTTTTTGATCGCCTAATAGTCCGTCCAAGGCGCGTTGGAAGATAGTGGGGGCATTACAAAACCCCTGTGGTATTTGAGTGGACCTGAATGGTCTTTTACTTGTGATGTAATAGCATTGTTCACGATCTTCTGGTGGCAAAATTACATGCTAGTACCTAATGGTAAGATCCATAGCTGAGAGATAGTGGGACCCTGACATCAAGCGTAAGGAATCATCTATACGTGGCAATAGATAGCTGTCTTTTTGAGAGATAGAATTGAGATTCAATGATCAATGACAACATGATGGCCACCATCCTTTTTCTGAATTTAATAAGAGTGGGGAAGCCCAGGGGCTTTTAGAAGTACTAATAAACCAGCCTTCAACAGTTTCTGTAGCTATAAGGCCACTTGTGCTTCCTCCACTTTGTTTTTTCAGAATTATTTGGTTTTGATTGGAGGATGAGCCTCCATCTCAATTTGATGGATTAGCCCGGTCATTTTCCCATAGTCACTTGGTCCCAAGGAAAAAAATATTGCCATAATCCTCAAGGAGGTCTTTGAAATTATGGCAGTTGTTAGGGTTGAGATTGTCCCAATTCTACTTTAACCAGAGTTATGTGGGTATGGTATAGAATCATAAAACCTGTAATGAGCTAAAACAGCTCACATCGGCAATATTCTCAATATGACATAGCTTTACATAAGCAATGATGGCATGCCAAGGGATTTGAATGGTTTCAGTTTTTAATTTCCCTAATAGAATAGTATATATTTCCTGTAGGCAGGATCCTAAATTCCCGGGCAGGTCAACGCTTCCTTGATGGTAGGGTTTGGTTGTCCTCTAAGCTTCAAACTTTGATTAAGAGTGGTGAGAATCTGAAACCCAGTATCTAAAATAAATTGTGAGCCAGAGGGTATTGTGATAGGATGAGGGGCATACAGAGAATCCCTTCTTAGGCATCCACAGCCTCAGGGGTAACTTAGTTGTTTCCTCCTAGGACATGGTATTCAACTTTGCAAATGGAGGACATGTTTCGAGGAGGCATGTCCATTTTTTGGGACTCCTTTACTTTTGACAGGGAGTTTTAATTCTTACAGGATCCAGTACCCTAGTAGGGACATATATTTTTACTTGTGTTTGATGATGCAGTTAAAAACCCGCATCAGTTGGACCCCTAATAAGCAACTTATAAGCATTGTTGTCTAACACAATGGTGAGGGCAGTAATAAGAAAGTTTCCCAAATTGAAAGTGTAATGCAGATTATGCTCCTATTGCCTTGGTTGACTAATTACTGGCCATCCCATATTCAAATCATGTATCAAGTCTGGAGCCATTTTTTCATTTGGATAAGTCTGGAGGAATTAACAGTAAACAGTAAACTGGTGTCAATTATTGCCAGTACTTTAACCTTTATGTACGACTACCTTGACTTGAACCACTGAAGATCTGAACTGGGAATTGACAGCTAGTAGAATGTCTTTAGGGATTTGCAACTAAGAAAGTGGAGGATTATGCTGAGGCCAAGCTCAGGGATGTTCTGTGCAAATTAAAGTTTTATCTTTCAATGCTTAACTTTTGTATATAAGAGTTGACTGCCTAAATTTATTTTGGTAACTGAATAACTTAAAATTAAGAAAGCTGGAGATTTTTATTTTCCTTGAATAGAAAGTAGTTTTCAACCTCTGCTGGGGCAGCTAACACAAAGCAACCTGAAGTTCTGGAGATAGAGCTAAAGCTAGAACAATGGTCTTTTTGCTTGATTTCCGTCAGCATAGGGAGCCTCTTGCCCTATACTGACTGATCTTTTACTGACTTACGCTGGAATATAAACAAAAGTCCATAGTGTGGTTGGTTCTCTTCCAGTGGGTGCAGTATAATTGAGTTGTAGTAAATTGGGGGAGTAACGGCTAATACTTGGGGCTGAGGCTTGTTATTATTATAAAAATGAGTGGTTTCAGCAGGTTTGAGTAGGTCAGCCAGAATCTCCAAAAATACTTCTTTATTATGTAGGAGAGACGTCCAGTTAAATATCACCGCTTTAAAGTATAGTAGGATATTAGGCATATTTTTAAATGGCTAAAAAAAGAAGTGATAGCGTCAACTAAAGTAAGGCATCTTCTGGCGACCAGCGTTTGAGCTTCAAGGTGAAAACAGTGAGAAAGCTCAGTGGCAGCTATTTCCGCTTAAGGTTTATACCCATAAAAGTTTGCTATTGGTTGGATAAAGTTAAGTTGTTCCCAAATTTTTCAAAGCAATGCAGTCTTGGCTTCATCCAAAGTCTGGCAATGCATTAGGTGAGGCACAATAATGTCTTAAGCTATGCGACTAAGACAGTTGAGTTAGGTGTTTGAGACGTTGGGTGTCAGTGGCTTCCTCCATAACACTTTTATAACAGAATAAGAAAGATGAGATGCTCCCTTCAATGGGACGTACTTCTCTTTAAATGACGGTTTGAATGTGCCTTTGGGGATTAAAGGTTAAACAATGTGAACTGACATCAGGGGGACGTTTTCACCTAAAGAAGAACTGATATTGCTGGACGTTTTGCTGGGGTGGAGGACGTCCACTTTGTTTCAAAAGGTGTTAATATCCTCAATCATTGAGTCTACCAGATCTTGGACGGTACAAAGGGCCGACCTGGTGGCAACAAGAGGGCATAAATGCCAAATTTCGCTTTTTAGCTCGGTAGTTGCATCTCAAAGTATGAGTTGGTGTTGCTCAAGGGCGAGATTCATTGCTCCAACCCACACATCATAGTGGGTAAATTAGTTAGATGTTTAAGGCGCTCTTGATCTAAAAAGAGATTGGACACCAAATTGTTATTTTTCATTACTTTATTTGTTTATTTTATTTTTTGCCATGAGCTTGGGGTATACCTGGCAGGGAGCACCAGTTTTGTTGGGATCATGGGTGCATTACCATGTATCCCTTAAAATTTATTGTCCTTGTGACCTTAAGCCTGAGAGTGTTAGATAATACCTTTGCACTTTTTTAAGCAAGAATACTTATACCAGATACTTAATATATTAAATTTTATATAAATTAAACTTTCATCTTAAAATTGAGTAAGAAGGGGGAAGTTTAGTTTTTAGCTTAGTAGCAACAATATATAGGAAATCAGGGAGGCGTTTTTGGTAATTAATCCATGCTTAGATCTATAATTTCATATTAATTGGGGATTCTGTAGCAGATGTTGGACTTTTGGAGATTTTTAGTTCGCTGGTGCTTTTAAGCCTAAAAATCCAACAACTGGGGGAGAAAACCACTTAAAACAATAGGGTTAAATAAATAATTAAACTTAGGAATTCTGGGCTTTTTGTGTATTTATTGATGGCTGCGGGGTTCAGAAAAGTCCCCTATTCTTAAGCTGATAATTCATATTTAGCATATTAGAGTTAGAGGTTCAGATTGCTTAGAGCGTTCCAAATTAGGAAATATGCGAGAAGGACCTATCAGGTCATTTTAAACTCGCATCAATTCAAAAAGCCTCAGGGTCTGAGTAAATTTGGCTGAGGGTTTGGGGCAATCTGACTGCCTGAACTCAGAATTAAGCCAAATTATGCTAATACATTTAGGGCCCTGATTAATTGGATTCCACCGAGAATTGGCCAGGGTCTTTTTGGCCAACTAATTCATTATAAAAAATCAAATCATTAATACTAGCATCGCGGACTTGAATATGTCCAACATTTCCCCATTTCTCCCACGATTGCCCTTCAACATTCTTTGTCAGGCCCCTGGGAGGCAAATGTCTGACATTACCCCCTCAAGAATGTTGGGGAGAGAACAGGGCCAAAGAAAGCGCCTTTGAACTCGTTTGATGGTGATTCCAGAAGCAAGGGATTTGATAGAATACTCATCCCCTCACTTGTATGTGACTGAGAAGGGCCCTTCCCAGATAGAGCCAAGCTTTTCACTTCTTGGAGTGATTCGGTTATGGTAATAGAGGACCAAGTCAGATACCTGAAATGAGGGAAGAGGGGCCCTGAGCTCATTCGTAGCTTGGCCTTCTTTGGTGACAGTCTTTGCTAAGTTAGTCATAGCCTCAGACTGTAGTTGGATGATATGCTGGGCCAACTTTCTCATGGCTTGTTCAAGATTGGTCCTATCAGAGAAGACATCTTTGGCTAATAGCGCTGGTACCCCAGGTTCTCGCCCATATAACACATGGAAAGGGGACATTTTAAGTATACAATGATAGCTAATGCGATAAGCCATAAGTGCGCTGGGTAAGTAGAGATCCCAGTGAAGAGGGTCTGAACTGGCCATCTTCCGCAACATAGAGACCAGGGTCCCATTAGCTCTTTCTACAGCCCCATTGGTGGATGGATTATAGGGAGTGGAGAAAATTGTTGCATCCTCATGGAAGTGGCAAGAAGCTTTACCACTCTGGAAGTGAAGTTTTTTTGTTATCACAAAGGAGGACCTAGGGACAACCATGCCGCGTGAAGATGTATTGATGTAAAAAGTTAGCCGTGGCTTTGGAAGTCTGAGCGGGGAGAGCCACAGCTTCAACCCATTTGGTAAAAATGATTTATAGCAATCAAGATATAACGATTACCCCCGGTAGTCTGAGGGAGAGGACCTACCACATCCAAACTAATGGTGTGGATAGGTTGATGGGGTGTCGTAGGTTGGTACTGATAAAAGGATTTGAAGCGGAATTGTTTTTTGCATGCCAGGCAGGCATCCAAGACTTCCATTATGGTTTCCATGATGACCTCCCAACAATACCGCTCTTTAACCCACTCATAGGTTTTCCTGACTCCGCCATGGCCTATGAGAGTGTGAAACTCCATGATCACAGGTACGCGCTCAGACGTCCAGAGATAGGGCAACCATTTGGCCCCCACTTGCTTGTACAACTTCCCAATCTCCACCTTGGTATTGTGGGAGTGCCGGGCTAACATCTTTTGCATGGGCTCATCTTCATCAGCCCACACCCCAGGAGTCATTAGGAGGTCATGCAACCTCTCAGCTTCACTATTATCAAGGTGAAGAACAGGAAAATGCGTTAACCCATCAACATTCATATGGCATGTCCTGAAGCGATGCTCAATAGTCATATCATAATGCTGGAGCTTAAGAGCCCAGCGAGCCAACTTCCCTGTGGGATCCTTCATATTCTGCAACCACTTTAGAGAGGCGTGGTTGGTGATTACTTTGAAGGAAGTGACATAAAGGAAAGGGCGGTATTGCTTAACAGCAAGCAAGACAGCTAAGCACTCCTTCTCAGTGACGCTGCAATTACGCTCAGCTTTTGAAAGCATTTTAATAAAATATGACATGGAATGATCAACCCTATTTTCGTCAAATTGAGCTAAGATAGCTCCAACGGCGTAATCAGAAGCATCCGTGAGTAACATGAAGGGCTTGCCATAGTCAGAGTGACGGATTATTGGCCTTTTTTGTAATAGCGCCTTCATGCTCTCAGACGCGGCTTTTTATTCAGCACCACAATGGAAAGGGGTGTTCTTACCCAGGAGATGGACAAGGGGCTCGCTGAGTTGGGAGAATTTAGGATGAATTGATGGTAGTACCTCATCATGCCCAAGAAGACTTGTATGTCCTGAAGAGTTTTAGGAGGGGGCATCTTAGATATTGCTTCAACCTTGTCTTGTAGAGGTTGTATCCCATCCTGGGAGATGGCGTGCCCAAGGAAATGATTTCTTTTGTAAGAAAGTACACTTGGAGGGCTTTAGTTTGAGGTTGGATGCCTGCAAGCGTTGAAACACCTCTTTTAGGTGCGCGAGATGCTCATTGAAAGTTTTTGAGAAGACTGTGATGTCATCTAAGTAAATAACGACACAGCTCAGCTTAAATCCTGGAGGATATGATCCATGGCCCGCTGAAAAGTGGCGGGTGCGTAGCACAAACCTTGAGGTAGCCGAGTGGGTTAAAAATAAGCCCTCGCTGCAGATAAGGGCGCACTTCTCCTGATCCTGTGGAGAAAGGTCCATCTGCCAGTACCCGCTAGCCAAGTCCATGGCGGAGAAGAATTTAGACCCAGAGAGTTGGGCTAGCGCATCCTCAATGCGGGGGATAGGATAGCTGTCCTTCTTAGTGAGGTTGTTCAGCTTATGGTAGTCCATAACCACCCAATGACCCCCATTTTTCTTCTTTATCAACAGGAGCGGGGAAGACCAAGGGCTTTGGGATGACACTAGCAACACAGCATCTAGCAGCTGTTTGAGCTCCGTTCACATCTGGAGCTCCTCCACTTTGGATTTGTGGTAAGGTTTGGAGCGGATAGGGTGAGCATCACCAACGTCAATGGTATGAGTCCACCCTTTCATATGTCCATAGTCGTTATCAGAGGTGGAGAAAATGTCATTGTAGGCCTCCAGCAGGGTGTGTACCTTCTCCAGCTCAGCTGGGGTTAGCTCATTGGAGATATTAACGGAAGGTAGGGTACATATTGACTGGTCAGCAGGTAAGCCCATATCTGCCATAGACCCAATGCAATGGACTTGGCTTTTTTCCTCAAGGGGAATCAGAAAGCCTCTTCCGATCTCCTGGTGCTTTTTTACGACCATATCCTTCGAGGTGAGATTTCCAAGCAGAAGGTTGATAGGCCGTTGATACGCTGGGTCTAGTACACCCTGCAGAATTCTAGGCTCCAAGGCTAACTCCATCAATGCTTGTTAGGTGTAATAAGAAGTTGCGGGGAATTTGCATAGTAACCTTGGTGTCTAGCACCTTCTGTTCACCCGCTTTAATTACTACCTCTTCTGTAGCATAGAAAGGGATACCCTCGAGGGCGTCCACTGATGGAGGCAACATCTTGGTTTTGCGTCCTGCCGTTGTGTAGTGTAGGGATAAGGCAGAAGAGGGAAACTCAACGGTACAGGTGAAGTCTTTTTTATTGAGCTCTTCATTGGCTAAAATCAGAGGAACCTCATAGTTAAGCAGAGAGAGATAGCCCTGTTTCAGATTGATAATCCCCTCATACTCGAGTATGAACTGGGTACCAATGAGCATGTCATATGTATTATTGGTTAAGGCTACCTCTGGGGTTGAGAGGAGAAGTTTCCCAAATTGGATAGGTAGAGATGAGTAAGCCCCAATGGCGCGGGTATTGGTTGGCCCCGGAGTTCCAAACTCTTGAGTATAGTCAAGGTCAGGGGCCAACTTAAATATTTTATTAAGCCTTGAAGACACAACGTTTACAGGAGACTCATTGTCAAGAATAGCCTTAACCCACACTCCCTTAACAACAACTTCTACTTTAGTTAAAGTTCCACCAAGCTTGGGGGGAAGAGCAAGAACCTCCTTGAGATCGAGCATGGAGGCAAGGCGGTTGGCAGTCTCAGGGTATTTCTCCTGGTTAGTTTGCAACGTATACACACTCTGAGGGAGCCGAAGCATTGAGGCAACAAGCTGATCCGCGTCACTGGCGGTATCAAAACCTCCAAGCCTCTCAACACCTGATAAAGATAGGTGCGGCTGGGCACTTTAGCCCAGTCCACTCACTCTGGTTTTAAGTGATCGGGTAACTCCACTTCCCCTGGGGCTCCTAAGACATAGTGACCGTTATCTTCACAACCCCCTCAGTCTCGTCATCAAAGGGATTCTCAATACAGGTTAGAGAGTCCATAGGGGGTGTGGGGAGGTCAACGCTTCCCTTCTTAGGTGGAGGTATGGGATTGGCAACAGCTTTAACTTGAGCCTTAGGAGGGATAGATTCAGGTCGCCAAATGGTTATAGGTTTAGTGCGAGGTACAACTAGAGGAGAGGCCGGTGGGGATAAAGGTAGCTTTTTCGAGAACGTGACGCTTCAGCTTCAACAGCATTAGGCCAAGCAGTGGCTGGGTGCTTTGGTGCACCAGGTGGTTTAGCTTTTGTGACCTGGCCATTTGACCCGTTGTTAGTGGGGGCAGTTGGTACCTGAGGAAGGGGTTTAGGCTTAGACGCAGGCTTTGAAGATAAAGATGGGCCAGCAAAAGGGGCGTATACTTTCACCAATGGGGTTTGTTGAGCTGGAGCTGACGAGAAGCACTGCCCCATCACAGCTATAACCATCTTCTTATTGTTATGGGAAGTAGAAGCAGTTTGTGCTGGCAGCTCCGCAGGGTCAGGTTTCCAAAGGGATACAGCCATAGTAGATGCAACATTGGGTGGCATGGAAGCTTGGCTCATCGCCCCTTGTGTAGGATCAAGCTCATATATATCCGCCAACTCTAACAAGGCCTCCTTGGTATAGTGTACTTTTTTGAAAAGCGCTTTATGGAAGCGAGATGCATGGCTAATGCAGGATAGGCCACCAAGCCAGCCAAGATAGCTGTAATAGCATTGTCTAGGGGTAGCATTTTAGCAAGCAATAGGGGTTGCGCTTTCATGTAAAAGCATTTGGCAAAGGAGGCGATTGATTCACCCTGTGATAGGCTAAGGCACATAAAGGCCTGTTTCTGCCTATTCAAACTTCGTAATGAGCCGAATTCTTAAGTTAGGGATTGCTTCACCTCCGCCCAGGTGCTAAGGGTAACCATGTGTGAAACCAAGATCTCTTGGGCGCCACGACTCAAGCAAGGAAGGAGGTGCTTAATTTTAAGATGATCCGTTGCCCCTTCCATAGCAACTTCATACATAAAGAGGAAAACAGCAACACTTCCCTCACCTGGGGTGAACTTATCCCTAAAAGGGGGTTTATGAATGAGATGGGAGGCCCCATAAGGGCCTGGGGAAGAGTGCTACTCAAGCCTTTTGAGGCGAGACAAAGCACTGGCTAGTTGCTGCTCCAAGGCAGTTAGCCTTGGTTCCAAGTTAGTTGTCATTTTGTAAAGGAGTTTGGTGTTATACAGGCGCCCCTGTAGTGAGCACCACTTGTTGGACTTTTGGAGATTTTTAGATCGCTGGTGCTTTTAAGCCTAAAATCCAACAACTGTGGGAGAAAACCACTTAGAATAATAGGGTTAAATAAATAATAAAACTTGGGAATTCTGGGCTTTTTTGTGTATTTATTGATAGCTGTGGGGGTTCAGAAAAGTCCCATAATTTTAAGTTGATAATTCATATTTAGCATATTAGAGTTTGAGGTTCAGATTGCTTAGATTCTGAATTAGGAAATATGCAAGAAGGACCTATCAGGTCATTTTAAACTCGCATCAATTCAAGAAGCCTTGGAAGGTCTGAGTAAATTTGGCTGAGGGTTTGGGGCAATCTGACTGCCTGAAAACATAGAATTAGGCCAAATTGTTTTAATACATTTAGGGCCCTGATTAATTGGATTCCACCAAGAATTGGCCAGGGTCTTTTGGCTGACTAATTCATTATAAAAATCGAATCATTAATATTAGCATCGCAGACTTGAATATGTCTAACATTACCCCATTTCTCCTGCAATTGCCCCTCAACATTCTTTATCAGGCCCCTGGGAGGCAAATGTCTGACAGCAGATCAACTATCTTGGTCAATTCTGCTTCACTCGCCACATGGCTCAAGGTCGAACTCCAAGGTTAGCTTGCTCCAATGGAGCAATAGTTGACTGCATAAGTTGGGGTCGATCCCTGACTTCAAGAGTTGTTGAATTTCATTGGGGTTTATCCAACAGAGGTTGAGCTATATGGTTGGATTGGGATCAATTCCCATCAGCTGATACACCCAAATTTACCATTAGGCAGGAATCTTGACAGCAACTACAGATTAGTTCCTACTGGGTTTGATGGTGATGTGGGTCACCAATTGACGCTCTTTAATCAATTCTTTTCCCATCCACAACCTAGTTCATTTTGAATGGAAATGCCCCTGGCATTCTGGGCTGCTTTCTGGATGCTCATGCACCACCACTAGCAGATCAGCATTAACTTCAATTGTAACTTTCATTAGATGGAACCAATAAACTATATTTTTATTTATTTTTTAACTTCATATGCAAATATGACCTCATTTTCATCAATTATCTTTTTGGTCTCACTTGTCATAACTCGAACTTCAATATCAATTTTACAAACTTTAACTTTGGCATATCCAAGGGCATAAACATCTTGGTAAATGTTGGTGTTTTAACCAGAGTATGCTTTTATAACATGTATCAGACCAGTGTTCTATTAAGTTGGGCGCTATCAGACAATTACAAGTCTGATATTGTGAAAAGAGCATTTAGGATGAAAATAGCAATAATATTGGCCAAAAGTCTTTGTCTAATCCTTCTTATATACCTCAAATTCAGGTTATCCTTTGATTCACCTTCAAGGTTAAATAGCTCGATTTTCTACATTAAGTTGTGCCAAACATGCGGCGAAATCAGAGGAGTCAGTCTGCGACTCCTCTCCTTTTACCTCCAATTTACCTCCAACGCCTAAGCAGAGACCACCCCCTTTTATAAGCTTGGAGGGTTCTCCCAAGGTCCAAATTATTTTTTTCAATGGTGATTGTTCAAATAGATTGAATCCTTGCATCATGGACTTGTCCTACCTAATATCAACCCTCAACAGGCCTTTCCATTGATGCAAGGAAAATTCCCTAATATCTAATAGGTCAAAACCATATATTTTTTTGGTATTTATAGCCTAATCTGAATTATGTGCCATCCTCACTTCAAGCCTCAATAAAATCTAAATACAAAGCATTGACATATTGAGAGGCTCACTTCTTGACCCCATAATTATTAATAATAACATCTTTAAGAACCAAAATTTTATTAATATTAAAGTTTTCATTATTTTATATATAAGTGGTCTAGTAACCCCTAAGATTATCAATCCCAGCAGTAGATAGTGTAATTTCTCATGCAAGCTATTGTTGACATCCAGGGTTAAATAGCACCAGCGAGCATCCCAATCCCCTGGATTCCAACAAGTGGCGCTCATTACAGGGGTAGTACACTACAAAAAATCTAATAAAAATGGAGTTTGTTGGGGTAATTAGCCTTCACAACCTCCCTACTAATTAAAACCCTCGCTATATGCTTTTGTTAGCAGCTAGCCAGCGCACTGTCTCAACTTGTAAACTTGAACAGCGCGTTTCAAGCCTCTCATGAGTTTTCTTCAATTTATTAATAAACCCCATTTCATAGACAGATTTACCCCATTTGAGGGTTGCATTGCCTCATTCTTTTTAGTTTATGAGGCTGTCATTGAAATGACACCCAATTTCCCAAAAAAGCATATCCTCCTCTGCTCAGCCGCTCCATTCAAGAGGTGATGGTACCCTATATGGACAACCTTAAAACGGGTAGAGGTAAATTAAGCACTTATTGAAAAATTTGGATCCACGCAGAGCTTGCGTAGGAAAAAATAGGTGTTTATTTGCCTAAACATACTTGAAGTGTATTAAGTTGCCACCTTTAGTAGTCAGTTTTCAATGCAGACCAACCTCTCCTGCTCGCTAAAGCTCTTCTTTTTGATGACGCAATTGCTGCCATTCTGGCTGGAGAGCTTCTTACAATTCCATATCATGCTATATTGTCTCACTGAAGCGTTCCCTACGGAATTTATATGTGATATAAAACAGGCATTATTAGGGGTTGCTGATATCTATAAATTCAACCCTATGCAAAAAGCTCTGATACAAGCATCCACTCCGACCACTATAGCCTCTTCTACGGCTGTTTACATCTGGAAAATGCTCCTGGGGAGTTGCCACCACAATATGATTATCCATCCAGTGAAGATAGTCAGATGTTAATGTATGTGACGGAGCAGTGCTCCCCTCCATCTTCAGCTCCAGAATGTTAGTTGTTAAAGACAGTCACTCCTTGCCTTGCCCCTTTCCTTCTCCAGAGAAGCTTCCATAAATGGTTCCATCTTACCGTCCTTCCAAGAAGCTACTTCTATCTCCATAACCCACTCCTCAGGCCATCTTTCGTCCAAAACCAGTAGCCATGGGCAGCCCAAACCCCCTACATCAAAGGCTAAATGTAGAGCTGCAACATTTATAGCATTTCCTCTTGAAACTAAAAGGGTATATGTGCACCCACAGGGTTTCTCCTGAAACAAAGGGTCTTGAACTTACATCACAATGGACTCCATGGGGTGCATTGATAACCCTTTTGACGACGAGTCTGAAGGGGGTTGTGAAGATGGTGGTCATTATGTGTTAGGAGCCCCAGGTGAAGTGGAGATACCTGAACTGTTAAACCTAAGGAGAGTGGATGTGACTTGAATCCCCGTCAAACTTATCTCCGTCAAGTGTTGAGGGGCCTTGAGATCATTGACACTGCTAGTGATGCTGATCAGTGAATTGTCACACTGATCCGATCCACCCAGTGAGTTCATACCCTGTAGACTGTCCAAAAAAAATACCCTGACATTGCCAAAAAAAACTTGCCTCCACTCTACATCTAAAGAGATTCCTCGCTAATTTCCCCAACTTGAGTGTAACCTCAACCAAGGTAGAAGTCATTGTCAATGGAGTGCTGGTCAGGGCTATCCTCAACACTGGGTCCCTGGTAAACGTTGTGTCAACAAAACTCATTAAATTTTCTCCTAGCCTTGACAATACTCAATAGCTTGGAACTTCAGGGCCAAACAACACTCGTGCCATAGGTGCCTATTCTTCTCTGCCTATTCGTTTTGGGAAGCTCATATTGTCAGCCCTGGCGGTGGCCTTGGCCAACAATACCTATGTTCTACACATTGGTACCCAGTTTATCCTCTACTAGGAAGGTATTTAACCTGAAGCAGGGATATCTAACCCTGCTTTTACAAGGTTCCTTTAATTTTAAACAGTGATGAGCTTAATAAAAATAATACGCTTGCACCGTTGAGTACCCCTCCTCTGCCTTACCACTACACTACATAATGGTGGGGCGTAAAACAAAGAATTTGCCCAAATCAGTGGATTCTCAATAGGGTATTCCTTTTTATGCTTTTGAAGAGGTAATCATAAAGCCTGATGAACAAAGGGTAGTTGACATAAAGGTTACCCTAAAAATCCCCCACAACTATTTATTGCTTCTAACCAGAGATGAGGGTGTTAGTCCCTTAGAACCCTGAGTATTGCCAGGCGTATTAGACCCAGCCTATAAGCGACCTATCAAACTCATGCTTAGTAATATCACCAAGAAGGATTCGGTCGTAAGAAGGCATCAGGAGAACGGCAGAGGCCTGCTGATACCCATTGAGGAAATTGAGCAAGTCCATTGTAATAGGTTTATGGCAGATATGGGCTTACCCGCTAACCAATCAGTATGTACTTTGCCTACTGTACATATCTTTGAGGAACTAACCCCAATCGAGCTTGACAAAGTCCACACCCTTCTTGAGGCCTATAGTGACATTTTCTCTAAATTTGATAATGACTATGGGCACATGAAGGGTTGGACTCACACTATTGACGTTGGAGACGCTAGTCCTATCCAATCTGAACCCTACCATAAATCTAAAGTGGGAGAGCTGCAGATGAGGATAGAGCTCAAACATTTTCTGGACGTCAGGTTGCAGGTGCCATCCCAAAGCTCTTGGTTATTCAATCTTCTACTGATAAAAAAGAAAAATGGAGTTCATTGGGTAGTTCTGGACTACTGTAAGCGTAACAACCTCATCAAGAAGGACATCTACCCTATCCCTCATATTGACGATGCTCTGGACAACCTCTGCGTCCAAATTCTTTTCTTCCATTAAAATGGTTAGTGGGTATTGGCATATGGGCCTTTCTCCACAGGATCAGGAGAAGTGCGCCCTTATCTATAGCAAAGGCCTATTTCAACCCACTCAGTTACTCTAGGGGTTATTTAATGCGCCTGCCATTTTTCAGCATACAATAAAATCATATTCTTCAGAATATCAAGCTAAGCTGTGTGATTATCTATCTCAATGACATTACAGTTTTCTCCAAGCCCTTCAATGAGCACCTCAAGCACCTAAAAGAAATGTTTCAACAGTTGCGGGCATCTGACATCAAGCAAAAGCATCTAAATCTATTTTCAGAAGAAGTTGGATTTCCTCAGGCATGCTATCTCTTAAGATGTGATACAGCCCCTCTAATGTAAGGTGGAAGCGATATCTAAAATGCCTGCACCCAAAACCCTTTACATATTCAGTTATTCTCAGGCATGATGGGGTATTACCATTAGTTCATCCCAAAATTCGCCCATCTCAGCAGCCCCTTATCCGCCTATTGGCTAAAAACACACTCTTCCATTGGGGTGCTGAACAAAAGGCCGCATCTGAGACTATGAAGGAGCTATTGCAAAAATAGGCTGATACTCTTCCACCTTGATTATGGCAAGCCCTCCATGTTGTTCACAGTGTCAGGATTTTAACCAGATGGAATCCTCCAATGATTTAGCGTTATTTGGAATGATAGAGCAAATTAAAGCTGAATGGTTTATTGACTATTTTCGTGTTATTTGGTTCAAATGCTGGTTAGTTGCTCCCCAATTTGGGCTTTGCCAAAATTAGTATTCTGCCAAGTTTTGTATTTAGGTTTGAGTGGGGCCAATTGGTGGCCCCAATTAGTATAATTATCACCGGCGACTCATAGCTGAGGATGATCCAATCAGTCAGCGGAATCAGTGGTTGATCCCAACGGCCATTCATGGTCCATTGTGGGATTTCTGGTGGAAAGCCAATGTATTTGATTACCCATTAATTTTCTGTCTGATACGATGTTGGTGGATCCAACAATTATGAGTTTGAGGTGGCCAAGGTTGTTTCTGATGCCTCATTTATTATCAAAATTAGATGAGAATAGATGTCAGTGAGATGCTAAGATATTCTGAATCAAAATGAGTGACCAAAGTTGTTTCCAGCGCATTATTATCAATTCTAAGGTCAAATCTAAATTTGACATTTAATTAGATTATTTATTTATATGGTTCACCAGCGACTTAAGGCTGAGGATGAACCAAAACTAATTTGGACATTGAGAAGGATTGAGCGAGAGGGTTGACGCCAAGGAAGAGAATCTGTAGATAAAGAAGAAGAGAAGTGGTTGGCTGGAAGAACCAGCAGAAGAGCCAATAGGTCAGCGATGGGCGCAGTAGCCCTTTTGTAAATAGTATAAATACCTGGCGCTTCCCTTTCAATAAACATCTTTCTTTACTCATTCTTATTATGATTTAAGTTTATATTTATTTCGTTGTTTAGGGAATGAGTATAGGGGATCCCCAAAATGGCGTGGGTAACATGCCAAGGGGTTAGCTGGTGCTGCTAGCCCCAACGCCTAAGGCAAAACGGCAAGGGCTGACCAGTCTTCATACTGGTTAGCCTGCCAACTAGCAGAGCCCAAAGTTGATTTTCTGACACTTGTTTTAGCAGTTGTTACTTTTAAAAAGATTTTAATTTATGATTTAATTGGTCAACATGAGTTATGGGAGTTAGATAGTTCTCAGGTCCAAGATAAGTTATGAAAAATGACTACCAATATGGAAAATAAAGAAGGAATGTTATAACAGATTATTAAAGGAAAATAGTTACCATATATTTGACCTTTTTCTCAAACAGATAATATTCTAGAAGGTCATTGTCACAAAAACAACAATTCGAATTGAGACTGGCTTGCCAGTCAGGGTGAATGAGCACCCAGAAAGAAACTCAGAATGCTGGGCAATGCTTCCAAATGCCTTGGTATCAAGCGGGGAGAGAAGCGAATAGGGGGAACTGACTAGTGATCACTGTAACCCCCATACTAACCAGTAACCAAACTTCAGCCACCAGGGTGACAACAGATTCCACAGAGGTTAGATCTTCAGGAGCCACGGAGGGCCCAAGATGTACGTGCACTACTGGCTGTGGAGAAAGTTGTGAGATCATGGAACCTCACCCAGCATAAATAAATAATCTCTTAAATATAGCATTATGTTGTGACGCCAGAGGGCGTCCACCAGCAGGGATATCCCTAACAGGCCATTTGCTCAGTAACCTATTCATTGAGGGGACAACAGCGCTGTAGTGATGGCCACTAGGGCCCAGTCATTGTAAAACCCTGGTAACATGGTTCTGGGTAGCTTCAGTGACAAAAATGAAAAACAATTTTTTGTAAGTAAAAAACTTAACTGTAAAGGGAATTTGTTTATTGAGAACAAAATTTTGAGAATCAACTGACAACCATACCAGTGAGGGATGGTTATTTAAAGTACTATGGGGATTGAATGATAACTGGGAATGCATGAACGTAGGTATCATGATCCCAACTTATTTCAGCATAATGAGAATTAACAACTGATTTAATGTCAAATTGACCTTCAACTGGCCATTTGACTCTCACTCAAATTATGCCACCAAATTTTTCCTCTCATTGTGATTCTGCTTAGTTGGTTAGGGACGCTTTGATTGGTGGGAAACTTGTTGCGCCCAAGGTCAGCCCACATAGGGCCAGACACATTGAGTATCAAAGGGATTTATTGCCTTCATCCCATTTGAGTTAAACACTCTAATCTACATGAATTTTCCACATTTTTGGTGGAACCCAAAATTGTCGCTGTGGGTAGGTACTCATCTCTTCCTGCCTCTTTGGTGGAACCTGAAATTGTCACTGTGGGTAAATGCTCACTAATTCCTTTCTGGAAGCATCCTCACGCCACTTCCGTCTCCACGCACAACCCCCTAATCTGCTGGATCAACCCTTGCGTGGTCAGATAATGGAAAGGGGACAAACTTGAGGTGGTACGCCATCATTACCTCTCATCCACCAAAAGGGCTAAATTTCCTTGAGTTACGAGGGGAAAGCCACCTTTTTTGCCCCCTTTTGAGTGAAAAATGGTGAACCTCACGAATGAAGCACAGGGGGTGCTCCCCTGGACTAACAGTCATACTACTGCTGTGCATGGAGGAGTTAAGAATACTTTTGAGTGGTTGCACAAATGCTATTACTGGGATTATATGTTAGAAGCTACACAAGAGGTAATAGACGCCTGCCTGAATTGTTAGTATCAACATCAATTGGTTGCACAATCAGGACTATTTAGTGTTTTTAGTGTAAAATTAGTTGGCATGTTGCCTACAGGGTTACATGGACATCGATATATATTATTAGCTATTGATTATCTATAAAAATGGGTGGAAGCTATATAGGTGCCATCAGCAACAGCCAAAGACACTGCTTTTTTATTTTGGTGAAGTATTTGTTCAACACGGTTGCTCAAGAATCCTTCTCTCTGATAATGGTTTAAATTTTACTACTCAAGTAGTTCAAGGACTAACCCTGCGCTTCAACATCAAGCAAACTTTTGCAGCGCCATATAATCTCCTGTAAGCCTGGGGGAGCTACCCCTCCGTTTGGACCAGGTGGCATTCATGTACCCATCAAAGAAGGGTCTGAGAAGGCCAGCTGTCCCTCTCATATCACAGGGTGACCTCGCCCATGTGTGGAGGATCGATGGGTAACAACTGTACCTTTAAGGATCCCGCCACCTGTCCCATTATTAAAGTTGGATGTATTAATACAACTAATTAAAAGGATCTTGTTAAGGTATTGGAGAGTCAGCATTCTTTTGGGATAAAAGGTTCAAATAAAGTTGAGGGCAACATGCCTTTGGCATCAAGGTCAGAGAGCCCCAAACCCTCAGCAACAAAGTCCAACAGGCTCATATTTTCAGTGAATAAAACATCTGGTGTTGAATCTTTGGTAAAGCTCACTAATTGCATCTGGTCTATAAGAAATGTTAGGAAGTTCAAAACCCTTCCTGGAAACTTTGAAATACCTGTTTGGCATTCCTTTCTTGGCCAAACTGACGCTAGAGCGACTGGTTGTGAGAGTGTTGGGCACCCCAAACCCGTTCCCAACCTCATGGGACTGTCCCTATATGTGGTGGCCTTGGGAGGTTCCTGTGGCCCATGGGTGAGACGCTGTCACTCCAGTCATCAAAACTGAAGAAAATTGGCAATTCAGGCAACTGTGTATGAACCAACTGTGACTTTGCCTGCCACCAATACTTTTGTAGCTATTTTAAATTAAGTTTGATTCCCCTACTTTTACTTGAAGTTTGTGGGGTTAGGCCAAATCTTGTGGGCTCCAATCCCGCTCTTTCCTAAGCTATTCCCTAAAATTGATTGTCTCTTAAGCAGGTGTAACATAATGAGGAAATTGATGATAAATTATCTTAGTTTAATTCCAATAAAGATCTTTTCATGCTCAATTTTTTGTTTAAGTTTGATTTTTCTTATCATACACCAGTGACATTTGCAATGTGGCCCCGCGGCCCATGTATTGACTGGTTGTCCCTGTCATATTTTTATCTTTAATCCTCACCATCTTCACATGGCCTATTGTGTCAAGGCCTTTATGTATTTTTCCCCAGCCTTTCAACTTTATATACCTTAGCCCATTGGCCCTGAGGCTGTAAAAAGTAGGGTTTTTATTGGATTTCTTCTTACATTGGTGGTCCATTGGCGCTCTGTTGTTACTTATCTCTCAGACCAGTTAAATGTCATTCAAGCAGCAATGCTCCTGGCATTATGGCTGTAGGAATCCAGCATAGAGGTGCTTGCTGGTGCTTACGCCTCTGGATCCCACAAAGAATTATATAAACTTAATAATAATGTACTAATAAAAACTGGGGTTTTTCAAGATTTTTTTTACTAGAAAAAGGGGTAAGAGATAAAAAGCGATCCCCTTAATATCCACCTGATCCATATTTAAACTGATTTCGAGGATTGGGGGGAATTTGATGATAGTTTTGGAATAGCTTTAATGCTTTTAAATTAGGAAATATTAGAAACTCTCCTATCAGATCGTGGGAGATGTGAATTACTGTTTTGTAATTCTGAAATTGGGATTTTGGGGCAGGATGTACCCATGCAGCAAGGTTTTGATATACTGCAACCAATTACTGCTAGAGAAATTACTTTCACCTTGGGGGACCTCCACCATGCCTATAAAAGGGGGTGGCCCCCGCATAGGTGTTGTGAAGGACTTGGTGATGGTTGGGGGGCACCTTCCACTGGTTGCCCCAAAGTCCATCATGCAATCAGTGAAATCTGGTCATTAAATTTTCCCATTAGTGCCCATGTAGGTTTCAAACTGGTTTTACCCCAACTTAATGTGGTTTCACTGAGAATCTGCCAGGGTCTTTTGGCCGATATCTTTGATAGCATTGTTTTTGTTATTATTAAAATCGCTCTTAGTATCCTCAGATAATTGTAAATGGCTGACTTTTCCCTTTTTCAGCTGAAATTGACCTAAAAAATTCTTAGTTTTCAGTTGTGAGGGCAAATGTCTGACAATGGCTCGCCTTTTAGGAGCTTTTGCAACCCAACTGGCAGGACAATCTAAACTTTATCTGCCATCTCCCTGACATCTTTCCACTAATGGAAAGGTGGAGCAAGCTAATGATATATCATTATCATCCTAAGAAAAATGACAGCCACTAATCCAATGCAATGGAATCTCTATTTACCTGCTGCTATATTAGCTTAAAAAAATAAGCTAATTTTACATAATCAAGATGTCTTTAAATCAGGCCTTATATGGATGAGAACCAAGATTACCAAGTAGTATAAACCTTTAAAAAAAGTTCTGTTTCTTAAAATTCTGACCTCTTGATGAGAAATGTGACTGGTAAATTTATTTTTTGAAATTGCCACGGATTAAATTTTCTCAGATTTCTTGCACAATTAATATATTTATTTGCACTATCAAGCTCTAATTAATTGTCAAGTTTGATATTTAGTCCTCTTTTACCACAATTAAGCTGGAGTTCATTCTAATAAGATTAAGTTAAATGATCTAGGCCCTACTAGTTATCTTTAAAGTTGGATCTCAGTATTCAATTTTAGATATTACCCAAGTTACATTAATAACCATGTGCATAGTAGATTCCTACATTATGTTCCCTATTACAAGATCTTGAGGTGGGTATTGTCAGAGTTTGTGATGGAAATGGCTGGAAACCCTATATCAAAGTCACCTTTTGATGAGAATCAGCTGAATTTATCACCTGGTACAAATTTACAAACTGACAATGAAAAAAAGTATTATGAAGCTCCATTCCATCTAATTCTGTGTCAATGATGGGATATTAACAGAAAAAAGTTTGGTATAAAAACTTACAGCCATTTGAACCTGAAATTTTGGGTTCAACTCCTACAAAAGCGAAAGATCTTAGTTAATAGGTACTTAAGAAATTTCTTAAAAGTCATGTTTCCATAAAACCTATAATTATTGATATATTCTAAGTAATAAAGGATAAGAAATTTACTTTTATAAATGTCTGCTTTAATTCAGTTTCCTACTTGATGAAATCACTTGAGAAAAGCTAAAAATTTTTTTATAATAAAGCTTTGGTCCCAACTTTAAATTTAGTATTAATTTTACAAATTATTATAGGATTTGATAGTCACAAACTGGAGTGTCTTACAAAAGAAGATTGTGCCCATGATGACATGTGAAGCACTAAATTCAGGTGGACCCATTATCAATTTAAGATATAGAGTCTATACAACTGACAAATCAATAATTACCATTGTTTCTAGTGTTTACCAGGGAATTATTTGTTACTTTGCAACCTACAACAGTGCTATGTATGATGAACAATAATTAAGCTTTATCAAATCTTTTCAAATTCAAGGGAAAAGCATTTAAGCCTAATTCTTTGACTGCCAGAGCTTTCATTTTTGTTCTTTTTAATGTAAAAAGATTTGATGACATTGCAGACACTCATGATTATTATAAAGGCGTTGACTGTAAATATATGAAGGTTCAGACATGGGGTGGGCTTCAGACATATCTTAATAAACAGGGTTTACATATCTTTCTTTTTCAATATTATTTACTCATAAAATTTGGTAGTGAAATACTGCAGGTTCATTTGGTGTCATGTTTACATGACCTTATAGAGGGTACCAACAGCAGGGACAAGGCTGAGCGGCAGGAGGCTCAGAAGGTGAAACTTCAGGCCCTCCTTGATCTCAAGAAAATCTTGGATCAACGCTGGGTACAAGCTAGGTACGCCCAGGTTGGTACAAATGATATTTCTAAAGCCCAGCCCCCTGTTTTGGCTCTAGGGTTAAAATGAACGAGTTTCAAATTAAAAGATAACAGGACATTTCAGTTAATTGGGGAATGGGGGTTCAAAACCTATTCCATTTATGAAATTGTGAGAGTTAGGTCAGTTTAAATTTTAGTCAATTACTTGAGTAAAGTTAATTTTGAGGTATGTGACCCTTTTTGACAAAAGCGTGTGCCTATTAATGCACCAAGGCTTGGTATCACTTCTGGTGATCCAAAATTTCCCCAAGTTGGCTAAGTATCTGTTCTCAAAACCAGCATTTCTCATTGGTCATCTTCTTAATAAACCCCATAGTCTTTTTACATTTATATATATGTTGACTTGGGCACACCTGTGCGCAGACCTCTTCAAGGAGGTCTTGCAACGTGTTAGCCAATTTTATGATATTTAACATTATCACAGCCTCAGGTACACCTCTGGTCCTACCAATTTACCTCCAAACCCAGTCATTAATGCACTTTACTCATGTACCAAATTCGGTTAGAAACAGCCCTATGGGCCACGGCCAAGTTCTGAAGATTGCTAGAGTTATTAAGTTCACAGTACTCAACACCCTCGCCCTATGTCTTCTTAGCTCCAGATCCCTCTGCTGGGATATTTTTATGTTCATTTTGATGATGAGTTCCCTTGCTTAGGCCAGTGCTTCGTGAACCACCAAGCTGGGAACTGGAGAGTTATAGATACTCTCTTGACATTTGGATCTACCTGAACTGACACTTATTCTAATAGCTCTTTAACAATACTTAAAATATTGAGGTCAATCATATGGGTTTTTTGGTTTGATTGACCTAAAAGAAAATTATTTTTAGTAAAAACATGGTTAAACCCAATCTGAGCTCAAAGTAATTATGATAATAGAAAAATCCATTTAAGAAATGCTTGATGGGCTTGGCCTCATGAGTACCTACTAACATAGGTATAATAAGGGGAAGAAAAAAGTTGTTGAAGGCTCTTAACAGAGGCTCACATGACTCACACGCCAGGGAAATGCAAAAGTGAGCCGCCCATGTTTTTGGTCAATTTTATATCCCCAAACCCTTAGGGCATGTAACACAACATGAACAGGAAATTTTATGGTTGGAATATTATGTCAAACTTGCTATGTGCCAAGGAAAAAATTTGGACTGTAAGTACAGGTGCTTGAATACCTGCAAAAGCCACAGGCTACAATGTTGCAGACTACTATCAGAGTTGAACCATATTAAATAAAAGGAAGGAGCTTGAGTTTCTTGCAAATGTGATAGTGAAGATGAAGTGCTCTGGTACTGTTTATTATATTTTTTAGCAATTTAAAAGTAAGTTATCTATGGATTCTCCTTCCATTAGAGCTAGGAGGTTAGACCCCTTCATGGCTTTGGTTTTTAACAGGACAGTATGTGTGATTATTTATTACATAAAATTATAAATAAATTTTTACAAAAAGAGTATTAGAATAAGTGAAATAACTAACATCTTACATTAGCAGGGTATAAGGTTTTCATGTTATACATGTAGGATTTGAGCTAATCCAAATTACAATGATAAAGTTAGAGCAACTGCTATTATTGAAAAATATTAAATATTATAAATAGCATGTTTGATGACACATCAAACGTGAACTTAATCAGCCACACTATTTTTAGAAAATTTTAATTCTTGCTTTGAATGTTATATACTGCTTTGTCACCATATTAACTTTTTGACTTAATTGATTACAGCTGTTTACCTATTAAATCTGAAATCATATATTTGATTGATATAAAAAGTGTACGCCAGGAGTTACCCAAGTATCAAATGTTTTTTCAACTGAAGGAGCTTTTAGTTGAGACCTATGTCTGGAGATTTAGTTTTTGCTTGTTGCGCTATACTTATACAAATTTATAAATACAAAAACAGAGCTGTCCGATTCTCTGCATATAATGTTCTAATTATACATGAAAAAGGTGTTTGGGATAGGGGAGTTGAGTGTAAGGTTGGTAGAAGTCAGAGGGTGGGACAGCATTTAATCAACGCTCATCCACATATTCCTCAGATCACCAACTGTGTCAATGCTAGCGTTATGGTTTGGTGTTTCTTTTGGTCAAAAGGGGTGTAAGGCTCTGCCAGTTTGATAGCTGCAGCTGGAAACCTAATAGCGACTTATTTAATAAATACTAAATGCATAAGCTAATACACTACTCTATCCTTTATAAAGTCACTATAAGGACAGCCTATATTTAGGAAGTCAATATATAGACTCAACACAGCCTGAATTAGAAGAAATATCTGTCATGAGGTACCTGCAACAAACTTCCCATCACAAATTTCTTATATATAAGTCCAAACATAAATAATGGCCCTGAAACATAGAAAAGTATATTATATTCTAGCTTAGTTATATATCATGTCATCCCTTGACCGTTTAGATATACCCAAGATGTTCAATATCTGTATCTTGATACTTTGTCATGACTGATGAACAAATACTTACGTTGTTAAAATCCATACAAAAGTGTTAATGATTAAATATATATCTAGCAAAGAGACACTTGAGCCTTTTATGATAAGATCACCATAGAACCCTTTTAGACGTGCTTTTACAATATGACTAAATTTAACGTCCTCATAATGATCTCAGAGAAATCTTTAGCATACAAGATGATGGGTCTATGAACTTAGAATCTTAAAAAGATGCAAAATTATTACTGAAACTTTAAGGATATAAAGTGTTTCTAACGTTGCAAATGAACCTTAGGCTACAATTACAAGACTAAATTATCTAAATTTCTTATAATGATGCAAAAAATAGTATGTTTTTTCTACCATATTATAGAAATTAAAGTTACATGGGGTTGCTCCTTTGGACAATGAAGTTTATAAATAAAAACAGTTAATGCATGATGTGTAAGCTTGTAGTTTCTTTCAAACATCATTAATGTTTAAGAACAATGATGACATTTGCCTTTCCCATATTATATTTTTAATTTTTGAGTAACTAATGCGTAATTATTAATAATTGTTATGGCTTTAAATCCTTCTAAGGTGCTATATATGATTACCAAATACTCACACATTATGTATGTCACTATCTACCAACCTACAAAAAATGAGACTGGCCTTATAGATATATAAAAGCTATTCTACCGTATTTTTTCTACAAACTAATCTTTTTTGAAAACTTTTTGATATCATGAAATGAAAAAAGTTAAATTTACAATATTAAATGGCCAAAACACAGTTCAACCTAATGTCCTCAGCTCCAAAGCATATTACTTCAGTATTAGGCATCATCAAAACTCCTCCTAGTCTTTCCACCCTGTTTGAAATGGTTTTGGAATGGTTCATCAAGTTCTACCAATTTCTCATGTCATTTTGTCTTTATTATGGATCCTTGCATTGCAACTTCTCAATCCAACTAGCTCAAACTGCTCAGTTCTATTCCATAATCTGCTATCTAACACTTACTCTGAGTCAACTATGGGCACTTACCCTCAAATATTCCAACAAGGCAAATATTGAGGTGGCAACTGTCACCTTTGCAGTGATAAAATTTTATTGGCTTCCACCCATATAATGAATATTTTATTATTAGGTTCTCCTCCAAGAAGGACGCATTTGTGGCCGTAAGAGCCCCTTGAACTACATGATACCCATTTACTTAACACTCATACTTGCCTTCCTACCAAGTTCACCCTATTAATCTCATTTTCAGACCTCACCTCACACCTCCTGCCACAAAATCTGTACAAAGAGTTAATATCATTGAGTTCAACTATGGCTCTGACTCCATTCTCCACTTCAATGTTCTTTCCATGCAGAGCGCCTCACTTCACATTGCGCAACTGCCACCATTACTCCCAACCAACCTACCTTTGCTTAATAGATTTCCATGCGTCCTTGCATTACTGCAGCGCCAAATTATTTTTAGGCACGCGTTGACATTGGATGATATATCTGCCTCATTTTTACCTAAATAATTTCAAAAAAATGTTGTCTAACTGCTAACCACATCACTGCTGGCCCTTATCTCTGAAGCTGTGGCAGCATCTACTAAATGAGGTGTTTTCTGCCACCTCCTTCTCTGATCACCCACTTGGTGGGCCAGTGCAAAAAGTCCAACTTTACTCAACCTCTTAACTTACTTACCAATCTAAAACTAAACAGCTAAAAATGATCATTCTTGGAAACCCATTTGCTTCCACTACATATCCCATTTGCAAAAAAAGTGTGATGGATGGGTTTTTAGATGACTACAAAGCAGTATGGCAGGAGGGCCCAGATGGGGCCACAAGCAGGAGCTTTTCCAGAGGTAAGATCATGGGCCTGATGGCTTGTGAAACGATTTACTATGAGCTATTGAGCTATGGTAAGGACAATGCTGAAGGCAATCAGGAGGGTCTGACCTCCTGACAGGGCATTGAGTGATACAGTTGCTTTATCCAAGTCTAAAGAATAATCCATTTTTTGTTTTAATGCCATAAATCTCCTTGGATTTTGAATTAAAGATAATTTTTAATTTTTCAAAATCTTTTAAATCTTCAAAATCTATTTTAAATTTTCAATATTTCAATTATATCTACTTGGAGATAAAGTTGCTTAAAGCATCTTCACCTTAGTAAACCTATAAAGAACCTATGTGTTCTTCTTGCAATTCGTTGGCTTGGTTTCTGAGGAGTTTTCAGATAGTTTGGTAATCGGTGGGCTTATTTTTAGATTTTAGTCCATAATCTTTATCATTCTAGGCCTGTTCTAGAACTTTAAATGGGTACCCTTATAGTTTTTAAATCCTCTTTAATTAATCTAAATTCTAGTTTTTAATTCATTCTCAGAGCCAGTCATTTCATATTTTGTTCTTATACAAAACTTTTTTAATTATAAGGATTTTTTTAGTATCTGATTAGTCAGATCGCCATTATCAAAAAAAGCTTTGTTTTTGCAACAATTTTTGTAAAAAAATTAATCATGGCATCTGATTCATCAGATTGCCATCTCTAAAGGTCGTTGCCTTCATAACTTACCTGTTCAGACTCAATTTTCCCTGTAGGGAATATTAGGGCTATGTGGCAACCAGGTAACGCCTTGACCGTTACACCAAGCATCAATCACATACAGATGTTTCAATCTGACCAAAATCCTTTGGTATTATTAGAAAAATTTTATAAACTGGTTGATCTTATTAGACAATCAAGACTTCACCTCAACCTCAAATGGTTTTAAAACCTAATTATAATGCTAATTCCCCTTCATTTTGTACTTGCTGCAAAAAAGGCTACACCATTCCAAATCAATCTTCAGATTGCTGTTGATGCTGCTTCTTTGCACAACTGTTATCCTTTCCACATAGCTGAGCACAATATTGCAAATATATAATAGCACCCCTAATTGTGGCGCACTAATTAAAGAACATCTTCCTGGATGAAATCAAACCTCATACTGATGATAACAACACACCCTTGCTTTCCACCTTATCCTGCACCATGCTTTATGAGGAAAAAAGTCATAAAGTTCCCCTTGATCCCCCTCTGCCATAGTTGGATATTAGTTTGCCATTGTCCACCTGATTGGTATTGGCTCAATATTAATTTAATGACCGTTTTTCTCACTCTAGACATATCAGTATATTTTTCATAATTTTTTTCTCAAAACTGAGCCCTTGGTAATGCCCACCTCTGGTCAGATTACCCCAAATAAACTTTTGTTTGCTCATATGCTTGGAAATAAAGGGTAATTAGTCTGGCAGGGTAATTTCTGATTCTACTCTAGTGCAGGTTTTGTTAAACACAAGTTTAAAACCTGTTCTGGCTAAAAATCTTGGTGTAGTATTTGTCCCAAGGTTGACTCACCTCAATTACTTGTTTATATGCTTGAAAATAAGATGTCTTAGGCCAGGTCCCGCACTGATAAATTAAACCCACATTGCAATTGTAGTACCCAATCAGTGTATACTCTATAAGCAGATACTTAATTAATCATCCTGATCAATACTCAGATGTTTTAATTTAACCAAGGTAAGCTGACCAGGGGACGGACATTAATAAACTAAAACTAAATATCATACTAATAAAGAAATGATTCAAACAAAACTCCCACAATGGACAGATTGATTGAATCATACCTATCAAAATATCCAACCAGGTGGGTAGCGGATACTGCTATCCCTTCATGGTGGATGGGGAGGGGGGATTGGGGGGCTCATCTTTGGCCGCATCCATCTCATCCCATAGTAGGGTACGTGTTAAGGCAGACAATAAGGGTGTGGGGGCATTGGCGGTATGGGGTTAATATCCTTGATGACTGGAACTTCTGAATAGTTGCCAATCATCATAATGGCAACGATGTATTTGGCTAAAGAATCTTCAGCTTTGAGGTGGGCATCTGGGAATTGAACGAACATGGCTATGTTAAATTGGGTAATCTTGGCTTTCAGATTCCATGCTACTGTTACCACATTCTGGATGGCTTCAGTGACGTTTTTGTGTAAAGTTTTTATGTTGATCTTACTTTGTGTAGTAAGATCCTTGGGAATAACGGGAGGTAGAATTCCTCCTGTGAGCGCAGCCACAGATTTGGCGGCAGCTTTGCGGAGCAGATGGCAACCTTTTGTGGTGGCTGCTTCTACTGCAAGATGGTGGTCATTATAGAACGGTTTGGTGTTAGGTTGTGGGGCATATTTTTGAGGTGGGAAATTTTGTGTCTCATTCTGCATTACAGAACCTGTCAACTTGCAGCAACAGTTCATCAACGACATTTCCTGATTCATCAATTTCATCCAATAATTCCCATGGGTTTTGGTTGAATTGGATTGGGGAATCAGCGTATGGTTGAGGTTTGTTTGATTCATTTGCAGAAGCAAGGGATTGAACTGGGATCCAATCTGATGCTTAGTTGGAGGAATTATTTATGGCATTGGGGTGAGGAGGAGGCTGATTGGTGGCTGCAGGTGTAGCTGCAGCAACAGGCTTTGGGGGTGGAGGAGGTAGGATTGTGCCCCATACCAGAAATTGTACAGGGTGGGCAGCAGATTGGAGGTCAGTAGATGAGTCGTCCAATCCATCTGAAGTGGTTGAGTAGGGGCACTTGTGTTTTGAGTGGTCTAACTCAAAACATGATGGACAGATCGTCCACCTGCCCTCAATTTAGGCCCAAAATGGATGGTCGGGAACTGAGGGAATAACAGTGCATGGCAGAATTGCCACCGCAATTTTACTAAATTCATGGCTTATCATGGCATATGCCTGAGGCCCAGCAAGTCATGTGGCCCCATTTGGGACCACAAATTGTAAGTTGGGGTGGTAACCATAGTCTGCCAAACCGTCCATCAGCTCCTGGTGAAGCACTTCAGGGGGAGGTGGGTGGGCAGGCCAGCAAACTGAACCACCAAAGTGGTGTCCGCTGGGAGATGAGTCCAAGCTGTGGGGAGAGTGGTGCCCTGGAATACCAGGGGCACAGTTGCTGCAGTGGCAGCGTCAGCTTTGCAGGTGAAGATGAGGTCGAAATACCCCTTGTAGGGGCAGAAATCAATAAATCTGGCGGGTATCATCACCACCTGTGCCATTTTGATAATGGCTTGGTCATGGTATGAGAATATTTTCTATATTCGACCCTTAGGCTGTAGTGCATGTTGCTCTGGGGGAGCACTAGGGGGCAGCGTGATACCACTTGAGTATGAGCAAGGTGGGCGTCCAGGTCCTTGGGCGGAACAAATTGGCCCCTTGGTTTGGAAATGACTGGGTGAACCAGTCCTAGCGCGTTTTCCTGCCAGATGGAAAATGGCGGGGGAGTTTTGCTGCTACCCCACGCCGGAGCAGCTGGCAGAGAATCTGAGGGCATCAGAGTGAAAGTACTACGGGTAAATTGAATTTGTTTTATAAAATCATGTAATTTGGCTCAGAAAGTTATGCTGAGCGGAAAGAGGATACTTTAATACTCAAATGTTTTTAATCAAATAGTAAATTTAAGATAAAAAAGCTTCATTAAAGTTAAAGTATTATATGCCTTTGTGTATAAGAAAAATACAGTACAGAAGATGGTAATTTTCTTAACATCTAGGAAAGTTATAGAAATGTATATGTTTAAAAATATAATATGCCTCATATCTTGTATGTTTTTTATCAACAATTGTTATACTGTTATCTTGTGTTAATCTTCTGGCGGATTTGATAGGCCCACGGATTGTTGCACAGAAGTGTAACCCACTGATACCACGGAAAAACGATATGTGATCATCATTCCCCAAATAACTTTGGTAAAATATTTAAATAAAGCCAAAGGCTTCAGCACACATGATCTTTATTTTGAATGGCATAGTCCACTGCCAATATTTTTTTCAACTTACAACGAAGAATTCACTACGTGTTATCCAATAGAAAAAGATTCCTAACCCTTCATTGTTTACCCATTTTTCACTCATCTCTCTGGTCACTCTTTGGCTCATATATGCAGCTACTCAGCTTCTTTAATTTCCTTAATGCTCATCTCATTATTGGGTGTTTGGTAGAGCCCCATTTAAGTTTTATTGGAATTGTTGAGATACGCCAGGGGATTTTGCACAGTGTCAAATCCACTGAGCAATCAGACAGATGATATGGAGATCATCAGTCCTTGGACACACTTAAAAATATAATAAGATATAGAGCAATTTCCCCAACGGCACTTTATCTATATAATATTTACAGCGGTTACTCGCTGTTCTGCTTCTCTCAAAAACTACCAACAATCCTCCTCTTTCAAATTTCCCAACTCAATTATATATCAACAACTTTAGATGATACTGTTCCCTTATCTTAGCTATTCAGTTCTACCATATTCTCATTGGCTCCAGCAGAGTATGATATCATTAAATTCTTTAATGCCTTAGTTTGAGGCGATCTACCTAATATTTTCAAACATTGACATTGCCTTATTGCCTGATTTGGAGGTGATCCAATAATACCCTTTTAAACCAATATAGCCTAATCTCAAGGTGCTTGATTAATTTTACTATCATCAGGGTCAGTGGATTCTCGCAAATCCACCATAGCTATTAGGGTTTATGTCCAGTCATATCAGGATCCAATAATACCCCATTGACTGGACAATAAGCCTTCTATTGTTATATGCCCAAAGGAACTTTGCGTGCACTAAGTTAATGATCCAACCGCTTACAGGGTCCTTAATAGTATAGGCTATAACATCTGTTTTCTCAATGACTTCAAATGGACCAATCCAGATGCCGGCCAATTTGTGCTTCTGACCAAACCCGTGTTGGACATGAAATAGAACCATGTCCCCCTTCTTTAACTGAGCTAACCCACTACGCCATACCTTATCAGCATCATGATTCTTGATCTTCTTGTCTAAGCTGAAGGAGTAAGCTTCAGTTTGCAATTTGATCAATGTGTCTTCTAGGTTAGTCAAATAATGGTGGGGATCCATTTCACCGGTATCTTCTACACAAGCATAAAGCAGTGCTGGAAGAGCAGGGTGTTGTCCATATAGTAATTGAAAGGGGCTCTTCCCCATGGAGGAATGATAGCTAATGTTATAAGAAAAGATGGTGGTGGAAAGGTGGGAACTCCAATTGGAAGGTCAATACGTTACCAATTTATAAAGTATATTCACCAAGGTCTTATTAACTCGTTTGACCATCCCATTGGACTTGGGGTGGTATGGGGTCGTCAGAACCCCATGGATGCCCATCAGCCTGTTTAACTTTGGATGTGCGAAGTGAAGTTAGTTCTGTTGTTGGTGATAATGAACTGAGGGCAGCCATGTCACTGGATAATACATTCCATTACGAACTTGGCCACTGTGACTACCCCCAAATCCCATATCACCTATGCTTCAACTCACCTGGTCAAGTGGTCAATCGCCACCATGATGTACTAGACTATCAGCTCTTGCTGGCAGAGGGCTAATGACATCAAAGGAAACCATATGCCAAGCAAAATGGGGTTTCACTAACTGTTATGAGGTCTTCTGGTTGAACAGCTTTTTAACTTGGCACTGGTGACAGCAGAAAATGGTTTCAAGCACGTCTAAGTTCTTGCTCTCCCAATAGTACTGAGGTCGCAACAATTCCAGGGTCTTTTTTTAGTACTAGATGGTCCCAACCTGAGGGGGGATTCATCGATGTACAATTCCAGGGTCTTACTTACTCCAATATGTCCAACTGCTCAGTGTGCGCTCATGATAATTTTCAGTCAGGCAGAAGGCCATGGGATATACACAGTAGTGTCCCATATCCGCTTGTAAAATTCACCGTTCTTCTGGAACATATTGGCTCTTTTTACATTAAATACTTTTTTGACTTGAATTGGTTCATCATTGTACTTTCCGCTGAGCATATTACCTTACATTTTGTCACTTGGATCTGCTGTAATGGCAATGATTGGCAATCTTGACAAGCAATCGGCATTTTGGTATTTTGCTCCAAGTCAGTAGAGAATATCAAATTTAAAAGCATGCAGTTTGAGAGCCCATCGGGCTAGACGCCCTTCAGGCTCCTTGAGGTTCTTCAAACAGCATAATGAAGCATGACCCGTTACAAATTTAAACTTCACTCCATGCAAATACACCCTAAATTGCTTATATGCATATATTACCGCAAAGCTCTCCTGCTTGGTCATGGTGTAATTATGTTCGTGGCAAGTCAGGCTTCAAATACAGTATGCCACTGGGTGCTCCTCCCCTTCATCATCTTTTTGGGATAGGACCGCCCCAATGGTGGAAAGAGACTCATCCGTCTGGATGATAAACTCTTTATTGAAGTAAGGGTAGCGTAACACTAGAGCACTGATTAGTGCCATTTGAAGTGCATTGAAGGAGAATTGTAGGAGTTCCATCCATTCAAACATGGCATCCTTCTTCAATTACTCAAACAGTGGACCTCCAATACAACTAAATTTTGGGTGTAAAACAGTAGTAGTAGTCAATCATCCCCAAAAATGCTTGTATATTGCGCTTACTGTTTGGCGTAGTCATCTTCCAGATAGCCTCCACCTTGGCTGGTTGGGACCTCAGCCCAGTTACATCCACCACAAACCCAAGGGACTCCAGTTGGTCCTTAAATAAATGGCATTTATGGGGCTTGATTTAAATATTGGCCTCTGCAAGTTGGTGTAAGACCTCCTCCAGATGAGTAAGTTGCTTTGAGAATGTACAAAAAAGACATTAATATTGTTGAGGTACACAAGGATGCATGACGGTTTCAAGTTACCGAGAATGGTGTACATGGCCCCCTGAAATGTAGCTAGGGCATTACACAGCCCTTGTGGCATACATGTCAGTTAAAACCCTATTTAACGTGATAATGGCGCATTTATCATGTTCCACCATGGCAACTTTTTTTTTTTTAGTACTAGATGTCCACCATGGCAACTTGATTTACCAATAACTAGATATCAAAACCATTGCTGAGAAGTAACAAGCTCCTCCTAACCTATCAAAGGCATTGTCAATTTGTGGCAAGGGGTATGAGTCCTTTTTGGTAATGCTGTTAAGCTTCCAGTAGTCTATTACTGTGGGAAACCAGCTGAATTGTTGCTCGCTAGTGCTTCACACCAGCTGGTTTCCACAAAAGTTTTAATAAAATAAAGTTAAATATAAAGCGCTAATAAAAATTGGACTGTTATGATTTATTAAGAGCGCGATAAAGGAAAAAGTGATGATCCTTGACCTCCAACTATCTAGTATATAAAGTAATTTTGAAGGTTGAGGGGGAATTTGGGATGTTTTTTTGGGATAGCCTGCACAAGTCTGAATTAGGAAAAATGCAGGAACAACGTATCATTGTTTGGAAACTTGCATCAGGGCAGTGGAACAAAGGAAGTGGGATTCTGATTGGCCCAAATGTACCCATAAGGTAACGTTTTTATAAACTTAAGCCAATCACCACCCAAGAAATTTCTTGCACCTTGGGGACCCCTGCCAAGCCTATAAAAGGGTGGGTCCTCATGAAGGTGCATTGAAGGACTTTGTTGGAGTCAGGGGAGTGCCTTCCAATGATTCCCCCAAAGTCCATGGTGAGGTCAGAGTAATCTGACCAGCCAATTTTACTAATGCCCATATGGGTTTTGAACTGGTGATTCCCCAATTAATGGGGTTCCACCGAGAATCAGCCAGGGACATTTGGCCAATTTCCTCGAAATTTTTTATTAATTTTACTAAATGAGCTCTTAATGACATCGGAATATTGCAAATGGCTGACATTTCCTTTTTCAGCAAAACTCAACCCACGGCATTCTTATCTTTAGTCTGCAAAGGTAAATGTCCGACATCACCCCCCTCAAGAATGTTGGGGGGCGAGTAAGGTCGAAGGAAACAGCCATGTATGCAATTATTAGTGTTACCAGTAGCTAGTTTTTTGATAGAGTACTCATTTCCTCTCTTGTAGACAATGGTAAAAAAAAAACCCTCCCAGATTGTTCCAAGTTTACCACTTCTAGGGGTGATGCGTTTATGGTAGTACAACACCATGTCAGAAACTTGGAAAGTAGGTAAGGGGGTATGGGACTCATTTGAAGCCTGCCCTTCTTTTGTTACTGTTTTAATTAAATTGGTCATATCTTCAGATATGAGTTGAATTATGCGTTGAGCCATTCTTCTCATAACTTTATCTGATTCCTCAACTCTAGAAGAAAATACATCCTTAGTTAAGAGGGAAGGTATTCCTGGTTCCCGTCAATACAAGACATGGAATGAAGACATTTTCAAAATCCAGTGATAACTGATCCAGTATGCCATAAGAGCACTATGCAAATATTGATCATAGTGAAGAGGATCAGATGAGGAAAGCTTTTGCAGAATGGAAACCAGAGTTCCATTTGCTCTCTCCACAGTCCCATTGGTGGAGGGGTTATACAGAGTGGAAAAAGTTGTTGGACCCCCAAGGAAGTGGCCAGGATTTTTACTACTCTGGAGGTGAAGTTTTTTCCATTATCACAGAGTAAGACTTGAGGACATCCATGTCGAGAGAAAATTTATTCTGATGTAAGAAGGTGGCTGTGGCCTTGGCCGTTTAGGCAGTAAGAGCTATGGCTTCCACCCACTTAGTGAAATGGTCAATGGCTACTAGGATAAATCAGTTGCCATTAGTAGTCTGAGGGAGGGGACCTATTACATCCAGACTAATGGTGTGGAATGGTTGTAGAGGGGTAGTAGATTGATACTGGTATCTAGTCTTGAAACTGGATTGCTTTTTACATGTAAGGCAAGCTTTTAAGACGTCAACAATAGCCTCCATCATTCCATCCCAATAGTATCGGTCCTTGATCCATTCATAAGTTTTCTTGTCCCCTCCATGACCTAGAGTGGAGTGTGCTTCTAGGATAGCAGTTACAAGCTCTGAAGGCTGAAGGTAAGGCAGCCATTTTGTTCCCACCTGCTTATACAATTTCCCATTCTCCACTTTGGTGTTATAGGAGTGTTGGGCTAACATTTTCTGTACTGACTCATCCTCATCTTCCCAGTCATTTGGGGTCATTAAGAGATCATGTAGTCTCTCCGCCTCACTGTTATCCAAGTTAATGACTGGTAGCTGCGTCAACCCATCAACATTCAAGTGACGGGTTTCAGCATGGTGTTCAATCTTCATGTCATAAGGCTGAAGCTTTAGAGCCCAGCGAGTTAGCCGACCAGTAGGATCTTTCATGTTCTGTAACCACTTTAGGGATGCGTGGTCAGTGACTACAGTGAAAGTGATTCCACAGAGAAAAGGGCGGTAGTGCTTTAAAGCCAACAGGACAGCAAGGCACTCCTTCTCAGTTACACCGTAGTGCGTTCTGCTTTTGACAGCATCTTACTAAAATAGGATACAGGATGATCCACATTGTGTTCATCTAATTGGCTAAGATGGCCCCAACAGCATAGTCAGAGGCATCAGTGAACAAGATGAAAGGTTTATTGAACTCAGGGTGCCGCAGAATAGGACGTTGCTGCAGTAGTTGCTCCATTATCTCAAAAGCAGCTTTTTATTCAGCACCTCAATTGAAAAGGGTATTCTTGGTTAGTAGTCGGACAAGGGGCTCACTGAGTTGACAAACTTAGAGATGAACTGATGGTAATATCCCATCATCCCTAGAAATACCTGAATATCTCATATATTTTTAGTGGCTGGCATCTTTGAAATGGCTTCGACCTTGTCCTGCATGGGTTGAATACCTTCTTGAGAAATGGAGTGACCAAGGAAAACGAGTTTCCTTTGGAAGAAGGTACACTTTGAGGGCTTCAACTTTATATTAGACTGACGTAACCGTTGAAACACCTCCTTTAAGTGATCAAGATGTTCATTAAAGGTTTTTGAGAAAACTGTGATGTCATCAAGATAGAGGATGACATAAGTCATCTTGAGGTCCCGCAAGATGTGATCCATTGCACGCTGGAAAGAGGCAGGTGCGTTGCACAACCCTTGAGGTAATCTTGTGGGTTGGAAGAGACCTTCACTAAAAACAAGAGCGCATTTCTCCTGATCTTGAGGAAAAAGGTCCATTTTAAATAGCCACTGGCCAAGTCCATGGCGGAGAAGAAGTTAGACCCAGAGAGTTGGGCCAGGGCGTCATCAATGCGAGGGATAGGATAACTATCCTTTTTAGTGAGGCTAATCAACCTATGGTAATCCATGACTATACAATGACCTCCATTTTTCTTTTTATTAGTAAGAGAGGTGAAGACCAAGGGCTTTGAGAAGGAACGAGTAACCCCGCATCAAATAACTGCTGGAGCTCCGTCCTAATTTGTTGCTCCTCCACTTTTGACTTGCGGTAGGGTTTGGACCTAATAGGCCGGGCATCACCCACATCAATGGAGTGGCACCAGCCCTTTATGTGGCCATAGTCAGTATCTGATTTGGAGAAAATGTCACTATATTCATCCAGCAAGGTATGAACTTTCTCCAACTCCTCTGGGGCTTTTTTATCTGAAATATGAACGTTAGGCAAGGTACACACCATGTTATCCATGGGTAAGCCCAAATCTGACATAGAGCCAATGGAGTGGATATGTTCAATGTCTTCTATTGGGAGTAGGAAACCTCTACCAATTTCCTGGTGTTTCCTTATGATCATATATTTTCCTGTGAGGCTTCCTAGAAGAAGGGTAATAGGCCTTTGGTAGTCTGGGTCTAATATCCTAGGAAAAACACGAGACTTCAAGGTGCTAACACTCTCAATACTTATGAGGTGCAATAAACAGTGATGTGGGATTTGTAGTGTGATTTTAGTGTCAATCACTCTTTGTTCCCCAGGCTTAATCAAGATCTCATAAGCCGCATAAAAAGGGATACCATCCCTGGCATTTATTGAATCAGTTAGTTTCTTTGTATTGCGACCAGAAGTGGTATATGACAAGGTTATAGAAGAATAAGGATATTCAACTAGGCAAAAGTAAAAGTGCTTGCAGGGTTCTTTAATGGATAAGACTAAAGGTACTTCGTAGTTGAGTAATGAGAGAACCCTTGCTTCAAGTTAATTATTCCTTCATAATCAATTATAAACTGAGTGCCGATGAGCACATCATATGCGTTATTGTCCAAAGCCACAGCAGGGGCTGATAGGATAAGCTTCCCAATTCGAATGGGAAGGGAAGAGTATGCCCCAATAGCACGGGTATTGTTGGTACCAGCGGTTCCAAACTCTTGGGTGTACTCCAAATCAGGTGCTAGCTTTATCTTCTTGATAAGCTTAGTAGGGATTACGTTGACTGGAGAGCCAGTGTCCAGGATAGCCAGTATTTGGACCTTTTGAATGACCACTTCAACTTTGGTGAGCGTTCCCCCAAAGTTAGGTGATAAAGCTAAAACCTCCTTGAAACGGAAGGTGGAGGCTAACTTCTTAGCAGCATTAGGGTATTTATCCATGATGGACTTTAGGGTATGAACCCGTTGAAGGGGATGTATCAGGCCAGTTAAGAATTGGTCACCATCGCTGGAAGTGTCAATGATTTTTGGACATCCTAGAGCTTGGATGAGGTAATTTTCCTCAGATATGCTAGACTCTTCTACTCCTCCAGCGTTCAAATGATCATGAACTTCTACTTCTGCGGGGGCTCCCAATATATAGTAACCAACATCATCATAACCCCCTCAGCTTCCTCCACAAGAGTATTCACAACAACAGGTAAGGCAGCGATGGAGGTAGATGAGACTACCACAGAAGATTGGGTAGCTGTAGAGTGTGCACTTACCAGCTTAGCTGTAGAGGTAGGCACAGCAGTTTTAGTGATCTTGTGCGGCCGTATGGTTGTTACAACCTTACAAGGCGTTAGGTCCTTAGAAGGAGTAAAAACTTTTTAAGTTGTACTGGTGGAGCTGGCTTTGTAGGGAGGATAGGCACAGGTGAAGGCACTCCCAACTTCTCAATAAGTAGTATCTCCTCAACGATGGGTGCAAAAGATTTCCATACTTGTAATTCAGCTACTTCAATCAAAGCCTCTTTTATGCCACGGAGATTTTCTAAAGTGGCGCTTCACTGAAATGATGTGTCTGGCTAGAGAGGATCAAGAAGCTAGCCCAGTTAACAGGGCGGCGATGGCATCATCATGAGTAAGCATGTTAGAGGTGGTCAACCTTTTGAAGTGAGGTAAAAGCATTCAGCAAAGGCAATGGTTGATTCACCTTCGAATATACTAAGGCGCATAAAGACCTGTTTTTTCCTGTGTAGACTCTGTTGTGATCCAAATTCATCCAGAAGAGCCTCTTTCACCTCTGCCCAAGTATATGAAGGGTTAAGATTAGGGACTATCATCTCTTGCGCTAGACGACTCAATCAAGGTAGGATATGGCGAACTTTTTGCTTGTCTGTGGTGCCATCTATAGCAGCTTCATAAACGTAAAGGAAAGTAGCAATGCTTCCTTCCCCAGGGATGAACTTATCTTTGAGAGGGAGTTTGTAAGGACGCTGTTCAAGCTCCTTAAGGCGGGATAAAGCATCTTTAAGTTGCTTTTCAAGAGCAACAACTTTTGGACTACAGGGAACCCCTGTAGTGAGCACCATTTTGTGGGAAACCAGATGAATTGTTGCTCGCTGGTGCTTCACGCCAGCTGGTTTCCACAAAAGTTTCAATAAAATAAAGTTAAATATAAATTGCTAATAAAAATAGGATTTTTATAATTTTTATTAAGAGCGTGATAAAGGAAAAAATGATGATCCTTGACCTCCAACTGTCTAGTATATAAAGTAATCTTGAAGGTTGAGGAGGAATTTGGGAATATGTTCAGGATAGCCTGCATGAGTCCAAATTAGGAAATATGCAGAAACAACATATCATAGTTTGGGAACTTGCATCAGGGCAGCGGAGAAAAAAGCGGGATTCTGATTGGCCCAAATGTACCCATGAGGTAACATTTTTATAAACTTGAGCCAATCACCGCCCAAGAAATTTCTTACACCTTGGGGACCCCTGCCAAGCCTATAAAAGGGTGGGTCCTCATGTAGGTGCATTGAAGGACTTCGTTGGAGTCAGGGGAGTGCCCTCCAATGATTCCCCCAAAGTCCATGGTGAGGTCAGAGTAATCTGACTAGCCAATTTTACTAATGCCCATATGGGTTTTGAACTGGTGATTCCCTGATTAATGGGGTTCCACCGAGAATCAGCCAGAGACTTTTGGCCAACTTCCTCAATTTTTTATTATTAATTTTACTAAATGAGCTCTTAATGACATCAGAATATTGTAAATGGCTGACATTTCCCTTTTTCAGCAGAACTTGACCTACAGCATTCTTATCTTTAGTCTGCAAAGGTAAATGTCTGACAATTACTACCCATTTGGTGCTGTCCTTCTTTTTGACAATCAGAATGGGTGAAGCCCACGGGCTCTTTGATAGTTCAATCATCCCTTGTTTGAGCAGCTTTTCAATCTCCTCGGTTACTGATTTCTCAGCTTCCCTAGACCAGTGGATGGTCTGAGATCTTATGAGGGGATGATCCCCAGTGTCCACTTAATGGAACACTCCCTGCGCACACCCTAAATCATGGTCGTCAATGGCAAAGATCTCCTTATAATTTTGGAATAAAGCTATCACCTGATATTTTTATTCTTAATAATATCTTTGTTTTCACGCGGTATCACCACCAATACGCTGAGTTTTGGTTCAAAGGGTAGACCCAATTCATCCAGTGACCCAAAATCGTGAACCTGGAGGACCTCCTCCACTGGGGTTAAGTGTAAAAAATCCACTAATTGGTATTGGCGTATTTTTATTGGTTCATGCTGTATATTTGCTAACAAGACCTTGATCTCCCCATGACCTGAGAGAATAATGCCTGGAGCCACATGGGGCTCAACCCATGACTGCTGATAAGGGCTAATAATCTCCCCATTAAGCCCAGCTGGCACTTCCACCTCTAACTCAGTGTTTACTATTACTTGGTGTCCATAGGAGATGGATATAGCTCCAGCAACTCTGAGCGGCAGCCCTTGATATTAATATACCTGCTGGGGAAGGGCCCAGGTCTTACTCTTTAGTTAATGGTAATGAACTGAAATCATCCCATCACTATAGGCCAGGTTAATATGCCCCATGTGCACCGGATCCTTTGGCACTTTGCTGAGGGTAAAGTAAATTGGGATCTGCTGCCCCAAATTTTAAAGGTCTCTTCCATCATATCAATAACAGCCACATAGTATTGCATGAAAGCAGTTCAATTAACAAGTCTTAGTTACTGTTTGGTAACACTATTGCTGAGCTACCACAAAAATTGCCCCAAACACAACGTAAGTGCACTGTACGCTCCCTCAGATACCATAATATCTCTCTAGCGGTCCCATATACCATCCAGTGTTCCACATCAGGTTTTAATGCCAGCTTTGCCACCAATTTTGTGGACACTATGTTGATTGGAGCACTTATATCAATTATTGCACGAACTCAGGTTTTTTGATACCAAATTGTCACAGTACTTACATTCAGTTAAAAAAAGAAAATGACTGCTTAATGCGTGGACATTTAAGAGGTCTCATTTCCTAAGTAAGCTCATAATCCCTTCACTAATTTTGGGGTACTCTTTGACAATAGAGTCTACTGGAAGGGTAACGTTCACATCTTTCAGGGAAGGGGCATTGGCTGCGGAATCCAGCTTGTCTGAGGAATCTTAGTTGAACATTTGGCATGCGTATGGCTTTGGTTGCTCCTGAGGTTTTTATTCCACTGTAGTCCTGGCTTGTGCCTATGTCAGTACATTTACTTCTCTGACCGGCTACTGATATAAAATGCCATAATCATACTGAGGGACTTGGCTGGACATACTACAATTGGTTCAGGTGGGACGTCTGGGGTTGGAATAGCGGAGGTAGAGAGTCCCTTCTCTACTCCACTCCATCTTTTCCCTTGTAGTGTTGGTCCTGCTGTACATAGAGGGCATGACAGTTGGGGCAACTTTGGACAAGATGAGCAGGGGGCCACATTCAAAACAATTCATCCCTAGGCTGCATCCTTGGTTTCATAAAATGGCCCAGGCTGATAATTTGATTGTGGGCGACCATTATAATCAGAGCCAGGTGATAAGCTGAATGCTGACGATTGGCATAATTAGGTCCAGGTTAGTAGTTAAGCTGCTGACAATTTTCATAAGCATGGCTGGGCCAAAAGTTAAGCTGCTGGGGTAACTTGGCCGAGGATGAGGTGTATAGTTGTAATAAGGCTGGGGTCTACTAGGCGGAAGTTGAACAGGATGGTTGGATTCCCCCAAATAAGACGGCCTGGCAGTGGTGATGGTGGTATGTTTCTGCTCAGCATTGGGTGGAGGAAAGATAACGGATAGACGGTGCAGAAACTGAACAACCTTGATCAAGGGCACATCATCATCTAAAATCAGAGTCATTATATTGTAAAGCTCTTAGTATGGCTTCACAGCGGAGGTCATTGAAATGCACACGTCACCTTCAGCTAGAACGCATGCTCCTATTAACACATGGGCTTCCACTATAAATTGATTTGCAAATTCAGTGTGGGTCTCATTACGTTGGACCCCATGTTCAGGAACTCAGCTTTATGCTGTGACATCTTTGAAGTACCACCAAACAACCACAACGCAGTTTCCTTCACTTTGTGGTAAGTAATGGAACTGCTTGGAAGGTATCAGGTAACCTGGTCAGCGCTTCTGACATCCAAGGCGGATATCAGAAATTTAGCCTTCCATCAATTGGAGGCTCCTTCCGCCTCAAAGTTAAAAATTTGAGGAATCCATGGATGTTTTCATTGCGGTTGAATGGGGGTAACTTGTCAATGCAAACCTCCTCCTCCCACTCATAACTGAGAGTATTAGAAGTGTACTGCGGATCTGCTCATGGCCCATAACTGGGATCACGAAGAGGGGCCATATCAGAAGTCCCAGCTGTCCTTGGGGTAGTGTAGGGCTCTTCAGCGGGCAGGACTGCCATCACCTGGGGGTCTGGTTGGGTCAAAACATAATTATCCTCAGAGCAGCCATCATAATTAAAGTGGCTCCCGATGCACACAGTTTTGGAGAAAAGCTCTTTAATAGAGTATCCAGTCTTATATTTGCTGTAAAAAGATCCTTCCTGAGTGACCCCTTGTTCTTCTGCTTCCCAATGGGGACAAGGAAAGTAATTAGGTAGGTGTTAACTTTCACTTCGTGCAGTGTATATAAACAGTAGCATCATACAGGAGATTAATGAGCTTCCTGTTCTGCTGTCCAAGTATTTGCAGCTGACTAGCCACACTTTCAAGTTGATCCATTACTTTGTCATGCTCCTGAAGGAGCTCCTCTTGTTTTTTAAGCATGGCGTCCACAACAAGTATGAGTTCCACAGTTTCAGCCAACGCAGCCGTTTGGTACAATTCCCCTTCAGTGAAGGCCATGATTGCAGATTGGGAATTTTTGGTTTTTATTGGTGGTTGTTCAATGGGCCCCCTGTAGTGATCATCACTGTTATAATTTTGGGTGAATCTTTGAGTTACGCCAGGGGATTTTGCACCATTTCAAACCCACTGAGCAATCAGACAGATGACTTGGAGATCATCAGTCCTTGGACACACTTAAAAATATATTAAGTTATGGAGCAATTGCCCCAATGACACTTTATTTAACTAATATTTACAACGATTACTTGCTGTTCCGCTTCTCTTGAAACTACTAACAACCCTTTTCTTTCAATTTCCCCATCTCAATTATATATCAGCGACTTTAGATAATACTGTTCCCTTAGCTTAGCTATTCAGCTCCCAGCATATTTTCATTGACTCCGGCAGAGTATGGTATCATTAAATTCTCTATCGCCTTAGTTTGAGGCAATCTACCATTTATTTATTAAATGTCAACATCACCAAATTTCCTAGTTTGAAGGCGATCCGATAAAAATCCTTTATAAACTAATTTTCTTTATCTCAAGGCGCTCAAATAATCATAACTACTATCATGGTCAGCAGATTATTGCTAATCTGCCATAGATATTAGGGGTTTATCAAACACACATCATGATCTCAACACCCCATTTTTGGACAAGGTCAAATTGCTTAGCATCAACCCATACTTAATCATGATAAATATTAAGTGTGCTAAGCTTGCTTCTTGGAAGATAACTGATGATCTGACAATAATAATTAGCCTTATCATCTAGTCATATAATTTCCTGACAATACCCCTCCTTGACTAGATGATAAGTTTTTAGCCCCACTTCTTTTATTGTTCGTCCTATGTTTTTCTGAGTCTCAACTGCAACCAGACCCCAAGACGCAGCATTTTTTCTTTAAATATGGTACACCTCAATTTTGGGAAACCCAGGCAGGGTTCCCCCTTCCTGATTTTTGCTGACTCTGGGCTACGAGGGGGTGCCCAATGTAGATGCCATTACCATCCTGGCACAGGAGGTTTTCCCTCCTGAATTCGTTGGCCATTTGACATCCTTGCGTACGCCCTTTGGCAATCTCATGGCACAGTTGCACTGGGGTAGGGAAGCGGAGCAGAGGCCCTTTGTTTAATGGTGCAGCCTGGCTCCTAGTGGACAGCTTCAGCCATCTAGTGCTGCCCCCTATTGACAAACCATATCCAGCGGCATTAGCAATCTTCCAGATGTTGTGCTTCATGTGATGGATGTTAGCCAGCTGATCAGGCCCCTTTCTCTGTGCTCATAACCACTTTCACTCACTGAGGGGTGAACTTCCAGAACAACCAGCTGAACCACATGCATTCTGGGGTGTCCGTTGCATTACAGCTCTGGATGCTAATGACCCAGTCTGGTACCTCCCCTAATGGCGCTCCCTGGTAATCTTATTTTCTTCTTTCCCCTGAGCGAGTTAGCTTTGGGAATGGCAAGGCATTGGGTGATCCTAGAGTGGTCCCATTGAGCAGCATATTCAGAGTCTGATCCTTTCCCACATGCCTATCCCAGCATGAATGACTTCCTTGTGGATTGCTTGGCGCTCAGTGCATCCTTTTCTCCTATGCGGAACCCAGATCCTCATTTCTGGCCCACTCCAGCTTCATCCCTTTTCGTCGCATGCTCCCTGATATCCCATGGCCACCAACAGATGTGGTTGTGGTCTTTGCTCTTGGTGGGACAGTAGCACGTTTGCTTTGAATGCCAGGTCTAGTTGTCGCCTCTTTAATGCTCACCCCTGACGCAAAGTTCCACTCCCTCACACAGTACATCCTCCACAACTGCTCCTTATATCACTGGAACATCATCCCACATGATGATATCAATGCCCTCCCCTCCAATAATGCTACCTACTCTTTACTCACCAGCCCTAGAGGGACCTAATTACACCGAGCTACCTGAAAAGCGTCAGAAGAGAAAGAAAGATGAATCCCACTGGGCAAAGCACAAGTCCTAAAAAGAAGCAGAAAAGTGAAGACAATCCTGAGGCAGTCTGATCAATAGTATGTCGCTTCAGTTTCTTATCAAACTCGCCTTACCTGAACAGTATTATTATTTTTCCTTAATTTTTTGTTTTTCATTTTTATTTTTAACGTTTATAAGCCTGTAGGAACTTAGCATGAACTCAGTTGATACCCTGACCACTTGCTGAGTCCTTGATGGTATAGGCGTACGCACCAGTTTTCTATATTATCTCAAAAGGCCCAATCCATATACTAGCTAACCTATTCCGCCATCCAATCCTGCACTGGTTATGGAAGAAGACACTCTCATTGTTATGAACTGAGGAATTCTGCTACGGTTAGCTTATTGGAATCATGTTCTTTGATCTGTTTATCCAAGCTGGTTAGTATGCTTCAGTCTGGAGCTTGATTAGCATGGACATCAGAGTCATCAAGTAGCATTTTAGATCTATTCCGCTGGTATCCTTGATGCAGGAGTAAAGTAACGCGGAAAAGCTGGATGCCTTCCATAAAGCAACTGAATAGGGCTCTTTCCAGTCAAAAAATAATTGCTGATGTTGTAGGGAAAAATCCAGTGAAAAAAAAGAATACTCCAATATGATAATCTATCTATCACCATATTCCTGAGTATATTCACCAATGTTCCATTAAACCTTTTTACCATTCCGTTAGACTCAGAATGGTATTGGTGTTGTTATAGCCCCCAGATGAGCATTAGTTCATTCAACTTAGGGAGAATGTGTGAGGTTAAGCTGGTTCCATTGTCATTAGTATGAACTTTGGGTCATCTTTTCCGTTGAATTATGCAACCATTATGAACTTAGCAACAGTGGCCGCCCCCAAATCCTTTATTGCTCGTGCCTCTACCCACCTGGTAAAATGGTCTATTGCTACCAGGATATACTTGGAGCGATTTATGCCTGCTGGTAGGTGTTCCACAACATTAATGTACACCGTAGAGCCATGCAAACTGAGGCTTCACCAACTGATATGAGGTCTTCTGACAGAATAGCTTCTCTATTTAACATTGATGGCAACAGGAAATCACTTCTAGCACATCAAATGGTATACTCTTAATAATAGCGCTGTCACAAGAACTTTAACGTTTTGCATAGCCCTTTATGGCTACTGCCTTAACACTCAAAATAATGGACATTCAAGTGGAGGGCTTTAAAAGACTAATTTAACCCTCACCAATCCGCTTTTATAACTTAGCATCTTTCCAGATTGTATCAGCCATCATCCCATCTAGTGCCCAATGTCATGGTTGGATGACATGATAGTAGACACTGATGCTAGGAACAAGGCTGGGCGACAGGAGGCCCAGAATATGAAGCTTCAGGCTCTTCCTGACTTGAAGCACACCTTAGATCAACGCTGGGTGCAAGCCAAGCAAGCCCAGGTTGATACTAAGGGTGTGCAGAACGCCAGCCTCTTATTTCAGCTCAGGCCTTAAAACGAACAATTTACATTTTAAATAAAGATGGTTCGATTAGCTTGGTTGGAGAACAAGGGTTTGAGTCCCACTCCAGCTATGAGATTTTGACTTCTGGTAAAATAAGGCTTCAATTGATTACTCGAGTGAAGGCACTTTTGGTGTATTTTACCAAAATGGACGGAAGCGTCTGTTTATTGGAATGTCAAGGCTTGGGCGCATTGCCGCAGAACCCAAATTTCCCTGATTCATTTTAAATATGTTTTTGTGATCAACACTCCTTGTTGATCGACTTTCTTAAATAAAAAACACCCCGTTATTTTACGTTTTCTAATGGTTCCTTGGGCAACCCTGGTGGTGGACCTCTTTGGGGAGGTCTCCAACCATGTAGGCCACTACCTTATCTCGCAATTTACCAAAATCCCAGGGGCACCTGTGGGCCACCCAGGTCCCCTCCAGATCGAGGCACCCAAAGCCCTGACATCAAGCCACACTTGATTATGGACGCCCCTCTGGGGTCCACTCAAGCGGTGTTGTTTCTTACTTGCCTGGTATTTTATGTTGCTATTTATATACTTGCCTGGGGTACCTTTTGTACTGGCACTGCTCAAGGTGCTTGTATTCCCATTCTTTTAATGGCTAGTTCCCTAGCAATGTGGGTTTGCATCCCACATCACCTTGCTGGGAATGAGAGAGTTACATATACTCTCTTGACATTAGTCGATCAACCTTTTTATTAATGTGCATAAGAATTATCCATGTGGGACTTTCATTATTATTAAAATTGGGTGCACTGGCCATTTGTCACTGCCACAATGGTGCTCACCACAGTTTTCTCATTTGGTTTTGTACTAGTGCATCTCAGCGTTATTCTTGCAACTACCAACTGGGAAGTACCCACCCTTCCTACTTGTACCTGGTGGTCTTGGACTTTTCACAATCCTAAGATCGTGATTCCCCACCTTTCTCCCAAAATTTACTCAGAAATTCACCTGGCCTTAGCTTCCCTGGGACAAAAACCCTCATTAGACAAAAACAATTTGTCTGGTTCCCGTCCACTTTTTGCAAGGAGTGGATCTATTGTCCCAGTTGTCTCCTGAGGCTGGGGACTGGGTTTTTGCAGTACTCTGCACCCAGCCTCTCTTGTGGAATGCAACAGGAGGTTTGGAACAGGTCTTAGAGCAGAATTGACCTGATGAAGCCTCCTTCCGTTCCTTCTTTGAGTTCTTTTCTCTGCGTCAAGCAGGTCTTCTGATGAAGGTTTACCTAAGTGAATTCTGTGAAAAAGCCCAGGCTTTGGCCTTAACTGATGAGGTTAAAACGTCGTTTCTCTGTTTGACTTTGGATATATCAATACATAACTCCCTGATTTGGCAGTCACCTCCTTCCAAATTTGATCATCTTGGTGAAATCCTTTGGGGTGGTTTCTCTGCCCCAACCCGGAAGGGGCCAGGTATTTGGCCATCATTGGATCAAATCATATAAATATGGGTGCCAAAAAGTTGCACGCGCCTTTGGAAATGAGGGAATCTTATCCTTCGAATCCTTTGATGACTTCCAAATTTGGAACTTCACAGGGGTCTAGCCCCAAGAATGATGTAACAGTTTCAGTCAATTCTGCCGCGATGATGTCACCCATGGTCATCCCTATAAATACCGCCTCCTCAACTAGTGAGTTTTCCTTGAATCGTGAGATGTTTCCCACTGATTTCCTCCCCATCTCTGCGGAAATTGGGAAAATCCTAGGGTCTGAACCCGCAATTAACAAAAAGGATTCCGGTATCATTTTTTCTCCCTGACACATTTCTGAGGAGCACGCCAAGGCATCGGCTCTGGGCTTGGGGGTGATGGCCCTGGATAATGATGCACACTGAACCCTCGAAACAAATGGGGGCTCATTCAAACAAAAAAACATGTTTTATAATGCAAGCAATTTATCTCAAAACGAACCATTTATTTGCTCATATGGTCTAGAGGAGGACTCAATTTCAGTTTATCAGATTACTCCTGAGAACCCTCGCTTGACCCCTACCATGATTAGGGGTTCCCAGGAAGTAGAGAAGGAACTGCGCCACAAATATAAAGATGTCTATGCACCTGTGGAAGGTGGGGTGGGATATGTGGCCTCAATAGTAAGAATGGCCCACTCTCCTTCCCCCTTCTATGATTCCAAAACATACCCTAATGGCTTGTTCAAGTTAGAGGAAGAATTTTCTGGTGATTTGATGGCGTTTTCTGCATTGAATAAATCCCATTCTGGATATTTCTTGTTGACTGCTACCCTTACATCCTCTTTTGGAAAGTTCAGCACAACTATTTTGGTGGATACTGGTGCTTCAAATAATTTTATTGATCAAAATCATGCTGACTACTTTGAGTCGACTTACTCACCAGGTGGTATGGTTAGGGGTGGGGCATCTCAAGGTATTCTCACACTGAATATCATGGAGCCCGTCAATTTCCAAATTGGTTCTTATCTATTGTCTGACCAGTTTCAAGCCATCAAAAATCTCTTGTTTCCCATCATTTTGGGGGTTGAGTGGTGGTGAAAGTTTGATGTCAGAACAAATTTAAAAGAAAAAACTCTAACCTTGGTTTTAACTAACAGTCACCAGTTAATTGTTCCTTTGTCAGAGGATAACGCCTCAGGAAAATCACCCCATTGTCCAATATTCCCAGTTCTAGTCTTGCCCCTTTGTTGAAGCCCCCTGTGGAACTTTCCTTACCTTCTTGTTTGAAAGAGTTGGCATCCTCCTTTGATGCAGCTTCAGCTAGTACGCTACCAGAACATTCTGAGTTTGATTGTGAATTTAAACTTACTGTGGATCTGGTGCGTATTTCTTCTCCCATATACCCATTGACTGTCTGGGAGGAGGAGGTTCTAGATGTTTGGGTGAAGGAGCAGTTGGCTAAGGGTGCCATTTTTCAGCGTACCTCCCCAGTTTGCTCCCCACTGCTTTTTGTGGAGAAGGCAGATGGAACTTTAAGTCCATGTGTTGATTATGGGAACTTAAACAATGTGACTGTACCTGACCTCCATCCCATCCCTTTAGATTCCCAGATTGCGCGTTATGTGGAGAAGGCAAAAGTCTTCTCCAAGCTGTACTGCCTCAATGCGTTCAATCAAATCTGGATAAAGAAGGGCCAGGAGTGGTTAACTGCATTCTGTACCAGAAAAGGAATTTTCCAGTTCCGGGTTATGCCTTTTGGGCTTAAGAATGCTCCTGCCATCTTTCAACGCCGCATTGATGCTGCGTTGGGAGACTTGTTGGGGGTATGTGCGGTTGCCTACATGGATGACATTCTGGTGTTTTCCCCTGATCCCGAGTCACATACAGTTCACCTTCAACAAGTAGTGGAGAGATTGAGGGCTGCATGCCTTACCCTCAAGATTAGTAAATGCGAATTCTTTAAGTCCCAGGTTACTTTTCTGGGCAACGTCGTTTTTGACCAGGGCTATATGATAACTCCAGACAAGGAAAAGGCTACTTGGGAGTGGCCTACCCCCACCTCTGTCAAGGAATTGAGGAGTTTTTTGGGGACGTGTACATTTCTCAAGAAGTTCACATCCAGTCTTTTCGAGGTGGCAGCCCCCTTATATAAGGCTAGCGGGGCTAAGGTGCTTCAGTGGTCCCTCATTCTGGAGGATGCTTTCCAAGCGGTGAAGTTCACCTTGTTATCCACATCCATCCTTCGCCATGTTGACCCTGCCAAGGAGTTCATTGTGTCCTCAGATGCTTCCAACTTTGCCATTGCTGCGGCCCTGTTACAAGTGGGGGAAGATGGGTTTGAGCATCCAGTGGGATATTTTTCTAGGAAAATGTCTCTGCATGAGTTAAACTACGCCATATATGACAAGGAGTTATTAGCAGTGGTGGAGGCGCTGATAAATTGGCGTCACCACTTACATGGCTCTTCCCAACCATTCCAGGTATGCACTGACCACTGGGCCCTGTTGTATGACCATGCTCCACATGTTTTAACACCACGTCAGACGCGTTGGCATGAGACCCTTGCCCTATTTACATTTTCCTATGAGTTCACCAAGGGCAAGGAGAATGGTTTGGAGGATGCTTTGAGCCGCAACCCTGCTTTGGCTCTTAATTCAAAGTAGGTAGAGATTCACAACACTTGGTTGATGATTCCCCCAGGTATGATTCTGCCTCAACTTCCTAAGTCCACGATACATACGCCAGCGCTCATGACCTTGTAAAATTCAGCAGAATATAGCATGTTTAGGAAGGTAGTTCTTTCTCAACCATTATCAGCTGAATATGCTGTTGTTCTCGCTAAGAGTGCTCTGAATCAGGAGGACTTATCCAGGGGATATCACATGAAGGATGAGATGGTGTGGTTTCAGGGACGCCTATGGGTTCCTGCTGGACCACTGCGCTTGGAGATCATCCAGGGCCATCATGATGGAATCACTGTTGGTCATCCAGGAAAAGCAAAAACCTTGGAGTTGATATGACGCACTTACAATTGGAAGGGCTTTCCCGTTCAGGTAGGGCGGTACTGCAAAGAGTGCTTGATCTGCAATCAGATGAAACCCAATCGGCAATCTTTAGCAGGGTTGCTGGTACCAGTCCAAAAGGCTGAAGGACCCCGGACTTCCCTATCAGTGGATTTCGTTGTGGAGTTACCCGTTTCAGATGGGTATGATGCAATCATGGTGGTGGTGGACCGCTTTACAAAGTTCGCTCACTTTATTCCTTGCAAAACAACTATAACTGCCGCTGAAATGGCTAGGCTTTTCGTCACCCATGTATTTGCACTTCATGGGGTTCCTCAAGAAATCATTAGTAATCAGAGACCCCAGTTCACCTCCATCTTTTGGGAAGAGTTGTGTAAGACTTTTCAGATTCGCCCCTGCCATTCAACAGCATATCACCCCCAATCTGATGGGCAGACTGAGCGAGTGAATCAGTGCTTGGAACAATTTCTGCGTTGTTACACCACCGCAGACCATTCAGATTGGGTTCCTCACCTTCCCATGGCTCAGTTTAGTTACAACAACACTTTGCATTCCTCAATTGGTTGTTCAACTTTTTTGCTAACCACGGCTTTAACCCTGCGTTTAACATGGAGCCCGGCTGTGGTTCTAAAGTGGAAGCGGTGCTGGACTTTGCCAAGACTCTCAAGAAGTTCCATCAAGGGGTGTCTACAAGTTTGGAGGCGGCTATGCTGGTTTATAAGGAGAATGCTGATGGAAAGCGCTGAGTGGGTCCAGCATACAAGGAAGGGGATCTCGTGATGCTTGATGCTCGCAACATCTCTATCAAGCAACCATGCAAAAAGTTGGGTCCAAAGAGGATTGGTCCTTACCGGGTAGTTAGAAAGGTGGGACATGCCTCATAACAGTTGGATCTTCCCTCAGTGTTTTGGATCTTCTCTGTCTTCCATGAAAGCAAGTTGACCCTGTTTGAAGGCCCTCCTCCTGTGACCCCTGAGTCTTATCTTGTGGATGGGGCACCAGATTGGGAAGTGGAGGAGATATTAGCCTCTCGCCAGGTTAAGCGACGCCTTGAGTACTTGGTATCATGGAAAGGGTTTGACGCAGCAGAGAACAGCTGGGTTCCAGCACGGGATTGTGTACATGCCCAAAACCTGATTGAATCATTACATAATTGTTTCCCTGAGGCGGCAGGATCTCAGCTAAAGCCAGCAGTTGCTGCTATGAAGTTGCCACCAGCACATAAGAACTTCTCCTTAGCGAACGCCCCTGGAGGGGGGGTGGAGCCCAAAAAGGAGGAGAGGGTAATGTCATGGTTGGATGACATGATAGTAGGCACTGATGCTAGGAACAAGGCTGGGCAACAGGAGGCCCAGAAGATGAAGCTTCAGGCTCTTCCTGACTTGAAGCACACCTTAGATCAACGCTGGGTGCAAGCCAAGCAAGCCCAGGTTGATACTAAGGGTGTGCAGAACGCCCAGCCTCTTATTTCAGCTCAGGCCTTATACGAACAATTTACATTTTGAATAAAGATGGTTCGATTAGCTTGGTTGGAGAACAAGGGTTTGAGTCCCACTCCAGCTATGAGATTTTGACTTCTGGTAAAATAAGGCTTCAATTGATTACTCGAGTGAAGGCACTTTTGGTGTATTTTACCAAAATGGATGGAAGCGTCTGTTTATTGGAATGTCAAGGCTTGGGCGCATTGCCGCAGAACCCAAATTTCCATGATTCATTTTAAATATGTTTTTGTGATCAACACTCCTTGTTGATTGACTTGCTTATTAAAAAAAACCCCGTTATTTTACGTTTTCTAATGGTTCCTTGGGCAACCCTGGTGGTGGACCTCTTTGGGAGGTCTCCAACCATGTAGGCCACTACCTTATCTCGCAATTTACCAAAATCCCAGGGGCACCTGTGGGCCACCCAGGTCCCCTCCAGATCGAGGCACCCAAAGCCCTGACATCAAGCCACACTTGATTATGGACGCCCCTCTGTGGTCCACTCAAGCGGTGTTGTTTCTTACTTACCTGGTATTTTATGTTGCTATTTATATACTTGCCTGGGGTACCTTTTGTACTGGCACTGCTTGAGGTGCTTGTATTCCCATTTTTTAACGGCTAGTTCCCTAGCAATGTGGGTTTGCATCCCACATCACCTTGCTGGGAACGAGAGAGTTACAGATACTCTCTTGACACCCAAATAACTTGAGGCGGCTCATCAGCGTATTTTCCAATAACCATTTTTTGTACAGTAAGTCACTCAGATCCAACATTATGGCAATCATCAGTAACCAAAATAAACAGTTGGCTTTCTTGTGATTTGCGCCAAGACAATTCAGTATTTCTAAATTGTAGGCCTGAAGCTTAAGGGCCATTGGGCAAGCTGTCTCTACAGCTCTTAAAGCTTTTGCAGCAAATGCAACAAAGTGTGATTAGTCATGACTTTGAATTATACGCCATGAAGGTATACCCAGAACTGCTAATATGCATAGATTACAGCTAAACACTCCTATTCTACTATAGTGTAATTCTTTTTGTGTCAATTTAAACTCTGATCTCAGTAAGCTACATGGTGCTCCACCCCTCGTCATCTAGTTGGGACAATGCTTCTCTAACAGCGGAAAGATAAGGGTCAGTCTGGATGAAGAACTCCTTCTCAATTTTGGATATCACAACACTGGGGCGCTAGTAAGTGCCGTCTGGATAGTATCAAAGGCATTCTTCTGCCGTTATATCCACTCAAGTACAGTGTCTTTACGTAAGAGCTCAAAAAGAGGGGCTCCTATGCAGTTAAAGTTGGAAATAAACCATTGTTAATAGTTGACCATTCCTAAAACACTTGTATATCGCGCTTGGTACTGGGTTGAGTCGTTTTTTGGATGTCTTCTACATTGGCTGTTTGTGGTCTGAGACCCATATTGTCTATCATGAACCCAATATATTCTAACTAGTTTTTAAAGAAGTGACATTTACAGGGCTTGATTTTGAGATTAGCCTCTGTGAGCTGGTGGAATACATTTTCCAAATGATCAAGGTGCTCTAAGAACATCCATAAAAAGATGTTGATATAATAAAGGTACACTAGAACATTGACAGCTTGAAATTACCTAGTATGGTGTCCATCACCCTCTGAAACGTAGCTGGGGCGTTACACTGCCCCTGCGACATATGAGTGGGCTAAAATAACCCTTTTGAGGTGTTCATAGCACACTTCTCTCATTCCACTGTGGAAACTCTGTCTTCCAGTACCTTAAAACTAGGTCCATAGATGAGAAATAGCAAGCACCACCTGGTCAATCTAAGGCATCATTGATATACAGTAGTGGATTTGAGTCATTTTTGTGATTAAATTCAACTTCCAGTAGTCAATTAATACCCTCCTTAGTGACATCCTTATTTTTGATAATAACAACAGGTGAAGCCCAGAGGCTCTTGGATGACTCTAGCATTCCCTTCTACAAGTATATTTCTTATCTCATCAGAAACTACCTCTTCCATGACCTGAAAGCGACGGATTGGATGAGACCAAATGGGATGGTGATCCCCAGTGTCCACCTGATGAACAACGCTGCAAGCGCATCCAAGATCATGGTCATTGGCCATGAAAAGGCCTCAATAATTTGCAGATAAAGTTGTTTCATGATTCTTCTGCTCTTCCAATAAACTCATTGAAGTTTCTCGTGGAACCATTGCTATTAAACTAGACTGGGGTTCTATGGGATGACCAAATTCCTCCAGTGACCCAAACTCATGGAACTGGAGGACCTTGTCCACAGGAGTCAAATGAAGATATGCCACCACCTGGTATCTCTAGATTCTCAGCAGTACTTTTTTTATATTTGCTAGTAAGCTTAGATTTCCCCATGTCCAGGTTAAATTATACCTGGACCCACATAAGGATCAAAGCGCAATTGCTAATAAGGGCTGAGAATCTTACCATACAGCCTGGCTAGGATCTTAATCTCTAATTCTGTGCCCACTATCACTTGGTGGCCAGAGGGTATTATTAAAGAAGCAGTGGATCAAAGCAGTAGCCCTTGGTACTTATATATCTGATGGGGAAGAACCTTTGATTCTTTTTCAAGTGCTGATAGCGTACAGGGATTACATTGTCACTGTACATAGTATCAACCTGCTTCATCTGATTGGAATCCTGGGGAACACCGTTGTAAGTAAAAAAATTGGGATCCACTGGCCCAAGAGTTCAAAGGTCTCCTCATCCATATTGATGGCCACACTGAAATGGCACATGAAGGCTGTTTTTATCAGCATGTCAAAGTTATCATAATATAATGCAATTGCTGGTGCTGAAATGGCAATTAACCCAAACTGCAAAGGCAGTGCACTGTAAACCCATCTGAGACAGCGCATGCCGTTCCAGTGGTCCCATATACCATTGTTAAGTTTTCAGCTGATGGTGCAAGCTAAAATAACTTAACAGTGAAATTGAGGATATAAACTCGCTTTTCAAATGAAACTCCTGCTCATAATTGGGAAGTAGATTCTCCAATAATCCTCAATAATAGCCAAGTAACTCTGGTATACTCACCGTTCTTAAGTCTACTGGCACCAACAAATACAAGACCTTCTGTCTTTGTACAAAATCAGGAAATTATTCCTCTATAATTGGGACTACTTCTCCAGCAGGCAACTATGTACTTCTCTTAGGGAAGAATAAACACACACAACTATCTAATATAGATGTAATGGTGACAGATACAAATATCTGACAGATGACAGATGGATAATTTTAATAAACTAAGTGACAGTAGTTATTAATGATCAATAAACTAGTAAATGATGATTAATTGATTTAATTGATTTTTATTAATTGGCCAGGTGCCAGTATTATATACCTCTCAGGCATCTCCTGGCCAAACTCATCTATTAGATGAGTTCATTCATATTATGCCAATCCTCTGCTGGTCATGGCAATAATTATGAAAAATCCCCAAGTCAATTTGGCCCATGAATTGACTAAAAATAACAATCATTTCAGCCCAATTGGAGGCAATTTTACTCTCATAATTGGGACGACTTTGGGTTTTTGAACTCAACATCAAAATCTTCCCAATTAGAGCTACATCATAACTTGATGTCTAACAATAAACGGGGAATAAAAAATATATGATCATAAAAGATGATGCACCCCAATTTGGGACATTGGCAGGCCTCTCAATATAATTATGCCCATAATTGGGACAACTTTGGGTTTTGAACTCAACATCAAAATCTTCCCAATTAGAGCTACATCATAGCTTGACATCTAACAATAAATGGGGAATAAAAAATATATGATCATAAAAGATGATGCACCCCAATTTGGGATGTCAGCAGGCCTCTCAATAGCACTAAGTATGCCCATAATTGGGACATCTATGTTTAAGTGCTTAATTATTGATTTCATTAAATCAAACCCAACTTCCACCTTAGTGCATTAAGATTAATGTACTAATTTAGGAGGTGCAATTTAGTTAATGCCATGGGACCACTTTGCACCCAAGTGTACCCATAATTGGCCATAATATAATAATATCATCATAGCTATTATTAGCTACAATAATTGGGCACCTCAGATGCAATTAGAGCAGTTATGAGGTGAATCTGATTTATCAAATTATGCAGATGAATTGGGAGAATCAAAGGATCCATCAATGGAAGTAATCTATCAGCATTGATGGTTTTCTCAAAGGGTTTATTTTTGAGTCAACCATCAAAATCTAACATTTCCCCCACTTGACTGGAATATAAACCCTGAATTTTCCCAAATTCATTTTCAATGTCTGAAAACAGCTCATCCTCTGCATACCACAATTTTGTCACTTCCCTCAAGCCCAAACAGTGGCATCAGTTTACTCATCTGCCCAGAACCATGCATATGAATTTGTTTTTGGGCTCACTCCAGGCAGCAGAGTTGGGCCAGCTTTTTCCTGCGCTGACTGTCATGATGTCAACTTGGCCCAAAACCATCATTGAGGAGGAAGTTGTCCAAGTTGTGGATCCTACCTGAGGATTGATAGGGTATGAGCTCAGGTCTCATGCTTCCACAACTGTCACAGCAGACAACTTTGGCCACTCTTTTGATCTGAGAGAGCCAACCTTTTTGCTCCAGCTAGTTTATTGAGATGGCAATCTTCTGGTGGAGTTTCTCTTTGTACTCAGCCATTTCCCAATGGCCCAAAACTACAGTGCACTGCTGGGGTCAGCCAACTATTCTCATTGAGGCCAACTGCTCAGCAAAACTCAGGCTGAATATGATCATCTTTATAACCCCATTTGTCTTTTGTTGGCTGAAGATACCTCTGTTTGACCTCAAGAGTTTGTTCAGGTTGACAGCTTTGTGGAGGAGGTCCTTGGTTCCTGGTCTGAGCTGCTTGAGAATTGGCCTGATTTTGCTTCCTCTTTGGGTTTGAATACCCATGACATTCAAGATGTTCATTTTTCACTTGGCCATTCGGGCAGCTTTTGAGGCCCTTCATCAGGATAACGCTGATGAATACCTCCCCAGGATGGCCGTAGTTGGCCATCTTATGCACCTTTTCCCTGACCGAGGCGCATGTTTCCCACCTGATTGCAGGCTTGATCAGGTAACTATAAATGGGTTCATTCCTCCTCACCCCATTGTTCACTGGGAGTTATCTTCAATGAGTGCGCAGTGCATCTGGCTCTATGCTATCATGGCCCTTTTTCTTGTCACCCAGCAACTAGACTGGGCTGAATTGGCACGCGAAAATGAAAGTTCAGGTTCCAAGTTGCCTCCCCCTCAAAGCTGAGAATTAAAATTCGTTTTATTTATTAAAATTTTAAAATCTTAAAATTTATTGCAAGGAAGGCTGACCAGGGGATGGACACATCCAAATGTCAACCCAAAAGAGACAAAACTTAGTAGCATGGAAGGCACCCCAGAGAAGCAATTCTATCTCTTGTTGTCAGTGGGAACGCCACTTATGGTGAGTGGGAGGGAACGTGTGAATGGGCCGTAGCCACAATTGAACATGTGTGGAGGAAAGGGTCTGATTTGATAAACCAAACTGGGAACCAAGAGGAGACCAGCTGTTGGTGACGTGGTGGGAGGTATCCAAACATCCATGCCTGAAAGTGGTCCACCAAATGAGACCAGAATCTGTGGACAGCTTCTGGGAGGGTGGGAGTGGAGCCTGCGATGGCATCCAAGACAATCGTGTGGATAGTCCACATGGCTATTGCAACTACCAGAGCATGGAGGGAGGGTAGAAGGGGGAGGCCATTGATAAATCAAACATATCTCTTGACAGGCTGAAGGGATGTGTTTGATCCTGGCCAAGCAGATGTTGGACTTCGCGCCAAAACACTTTAGAGGTGGGGCACTTCTCCAGGCGGTGGAACAGCGTTCCATACTGGCCACACATGACGCAGGATGAGTGTAAAGCGTTAGAGTGCTCAGCTGTATGGTACACCCGCCTCAGGCAGCGCCACACATGGGAATGGATTTGAGGCTGCAACAGGGGATGGTGTGCGTATTTCCAGATAGTTTTTTGGGTCTCAATGGAGTAAGGGATGTCCATCATGTCCAGGTAGTCCACCCTGGATAGGACATGGGGCCATGTGAGGATCACGCCATCATGGATGGGTAGCCCCTGTACCTCTTGTGTGAACTGGGGTGAGGGGCGGCCTCTTTGGGTTGTATGTCTGCTAATACAAATTCTCCACTCAGCGCTCCACATGGAGAGGAGGATTCGTTTGTAGTGGGTTTAAGTACCGTGAGGACCTGTGGCCGATGGGTGTGAAGCCAGGTATTTCATCAGGGAGTGGGGGCTCGATGGATTGTTGAGGCCCAAGGCGCGGGAGAAGTTGGAGTGGGCCGTGCAGGACCAGTGTTGGTAGGGGAGCATAGGGGCAGTGACGGCTGCAATCCAGGTACCCAAGATCTTGGCTGCATGGGCTCTGAAGTCAAGCAGGCCCATGCCACCATGCTGATGAGGGCCAAACATGACCTCTAGCCATACTGGTGGAGGGCGACCTGACCATAGCCATCCTTGCAGCAGGGCATGCAAGGATTTGAAGAAGCTTGGGGAGAAGGGGATGGCGTGGGCTCCAAACCAGACTTTGGAGAGGAGCATAGAGTTGGCTAAAACAACCCTGCCAGTAAGGGAAGTTGGGTGGGCTCTGAGGGAGGTGATGCGCTTCATCACATTGTCTAGAATACAACTTTCCATTACTGCTGATGCATATCCGCCTGCCTCCACCCACACGCCCAGATGGCGGACCAGCCCTATGGTAGGGTGTGGCACAAAGGGGAGCATCAGTGGGGAGTTGTGGGGTGAGCTGGGAGGGCGAGCGCGTGTGGGAGCAGATGGGCCAGGTCGAGCGCTGGTTGCAGGGGCCCAGAAGTTATGATTCCGACCAAGGAGGATGATTTCAGTTTTGGAGGCATTCAGTGCAGCGTTACTTACCTGGGAATACTCCTGGATGAGGGCTTCAAGTTCGCGTGCATCTTTATTATTAGACACCCCAACCACACAGTCATCTGCAAACGCCATCATCTTGACTGGGGCTTGGCCTGGCACATGGACCCCGGTGAGTTGGGCATTCGCATTTTGAAGTAGTGGGTCAAGGCTGAAGTTGTATAAGAGTGGGCTAAGGGGGTCTCCTTGTTGCAAGCCCCTTTGAGGGCGGACTACTTCCGTTAGGAAGCCAGGGCCACATACAGCCATTGTTGCAGATTCTGTGAGCAGCATCACCCAGTTGATGAAGCGAGGGGGTAAGCGGAATTGATGGAGGCAGGCCCTGAGGTATTCCCAGTTTACTCTATCATAGCCTTTTGTTGGTCCAAGAATGCAAGTGCCCTAGAGGCTGTGGACTAGCACGCGTTGGCCACAGAGTGCACGTTGTCCCAAATCGACCTTCTGGGTATGAAACCAAATTGTTTTGGGGAGATGGTGGCAGATGATACAATGCCTAAACGGTTAGCCATGATTTTGGTTAAAATTTTTGTATCCGTGTTAGTTAAAGAAATGGGGCGCCAGTTGGCTAAGTCTAGCTTGTCTTCTTTCTTGAAGAGTGTGATGGTGAAGGCCTCTTGTCCTCATGGCAGGAGGCGCATTTCCAAAAGGCTCTGGTTAAGTGAGGCCAGCAGTAGTGGGGATATATATCTAAAGTACTTTTTGTAGAATTTATATGGAATGCCATCTGGGCCTGGGCATTTTTGGTTTGGTGCACCGCGAATGGCTGTCCATAATTCGTTTGGAGTAATCAAATTCATTATTTCCAGGTATTGGAAAATGATGTGGATGTGAGCTCAGTCAAAAAATTCCGCCACTTCAGCCATCTGAATTGGATTGGATCAGTACAACTCGGAGTAATACTTTTGTGTTTTTGATTGCCACTTTGGCTGGTGTATCCACAATGGAATCATTCGATCTTCACACCTGTGTGCAGGCCATGCTCTGGCATGGTGCAAAAATTTTTTAAAAAAAATGTGCGGTGCACTTGTCGCCTTTTGTGATGCATTTGGCCCTGTACTGAACACAAACCCAATGTTTGTGTTGCCCTTCAAGCGCGTTGAGGTGGGCGGCTGCTTCCACCCACTTCTGGCCCCATGCAGAGCTTTATCCTGTAGCTGGGATATTGGACTCCAGGTGTGCCAACTCTGCCAAAGCATGCGAAATGACAGCTGATGTGGCTCGTGAGTGTCTGGAGGAGAGGTGGCAAGAGTGGTGGATGGTATCATCTTTATAGTTGCCCATGTGGAAATGGGGTCCACGCAAAACGGTGCAACAAACTCTTTTGCCAAAGTTGCTGATTCCACCCACATGGAAAATCCTGGTGACACGAGCTCGTAGGGGCAGATTTTGCTCCAATGTGGGGCCTTAGCAGCTGTGACAGGTAGGTAGTAGGTTATCAAGACCAGTTGATGGTCAGAGAATTCCAATTTTGTTGTTTTAAAGTGGGAAATGTGGGGTTGGAATTTCGCCAGCGCAAGGATAAGGTTGATGCGGGACATGGACCTTAATTGGCTGTTGTGGATGTGGGGGCACGTCATGTTCTTGAGCAGTGGGGCTTGCCACAGCAGTGCATCCATTAACCCAAGGGTGTCCTTTAGAACGTGAAGTTCAATGTGGCCCTGGGGGGCGTGGGAGGAGGAAGGCCACCAGTCCGTTGGAGTATTTAGCCAGCAGTTCATGTCACTGACTACAAAAGGGTCTGGGGTAGTGGGAGGGATTTGACTGACAAGAAAAATTCCCTATGCTCTTGTGCACCGTTTGGGGCATAGATATTGATAACAGTGTGTACCACATCAGCCCACGAAAAAGTGACAACAAGGACTCAGCCATTGATGAAGGTTTCTGATGATAAGAATTTGAAAAACTTATTTTTCTGAATTAGCATCCCACAGTGCTCTGACCAAAAGGATAGGGATGGGAGGAGCATTGTTTTCCAGGCTTCCTCGGAACCTTGTGGACAGTGGGACTCCTGGATGGCCAGGATATCCATGGGTAAATTGTGTTGTAAAAAACTCAGTTTCTTAGCCTGGGATGGGGAGGCCTTGAGTCCGGCGATATTCAACGTCCCTAAAGTGAAGGTTTTCCCATTGCACCTTAGGTGCAAGGGGGTGGGCACCTGGACCCACTAGTCTCCTCTAGATCCCCATGGGCCTTCACGGCAGTGCAGGTGTTAGCAGCAATGCTATTGGGATTTTTGTTAATTTTTGCAGAAAGAGTTGCGTTGGCTTTAGCCTTTGCTTTTTGTTTCCCTGACGTCGGACGAATTTTTTGTGGTGCGGATGAGTTTGGTGCACCATTGAGAAGGTCAAAAAAAATTTCTTCAGTTGGGATGGGCCCCAAGTCAGTTTCAACTGAAGCTTGGGTGCAACAATTTAGTGAGATTGAGTCCCTCATTGGCTCCTCAGATTGAGTGGCCCAATTGGCATGGGCTTCTCAATATGATTGGTTGATGGATTCATGAGTTGCTTCTGCCACGAAGGTTTCAATGTCCTCCTGGCGTTGGGAGTGTGGGATAGCGGTGGTGGCTTTGGCCGCTTCCTTGGCTGCAGCCCTGTGGGCCTGCTTGGCCTTCTTCCGCTCTTGCAGGGAGATGGGCTTTACCAGTAGGTAGCAGCCTTGTGCTCCCCATGGGAAAGCCTCTTTGGTGCTTACAGTTGGTTTGTAGCGCGCCTCTCCACTGGCCATGGCCACTGAGGGGTGCTCTTGGAATGTGACGCCCTCCTTGGTGGGGCATGCGTGCGCCTATGGCTGAATATGTCACAGTGGGTGCAGATGGGGGGCGCGCTGTCCACGGTCACCTGGAATGGGTGGGTGGTATGCCCTTTGATATTAATAAAAGTGGAGTGTGGGATCTGGGTTAGGTCCTTCACAATCTCCTCAGTTGGGGTCAGAACTGCAATGGCTTTGCTGGTGCACAGGTGTGGCATCAGCATGAAGCATTGCATTTTGAAAGATTGTATTTCGCCATATATGGCGAGACCATCTTTCAGGTGTTGTTCCAAAATGTCACATTTTACCGTAGTAGGCAAAAAGTCAAACGTGAGGAATATTTGGTTTGATTTCATCCATCTGGTGCATTTGGTTTTGATGACCCATTGCCCTTTAGGGAGGTCAACCACTACATGCACCGCAGCAGCCTCATCTGCTGCCTCTTTGTTTTCAAAACTAAGGTCTAGCCAACTGCATGACATGGAGTGAGGTGCAATGTAAACCGCAGTCAGGAAAAAGGTGTGCACATCTTCACAAAATTTTTCCCATAAAGCTGTTTGTTGGATGTCTAGAAACACGCGGACTCTGTATTCCACCAATGAAAGTGGCTGGGAGTGCGGCGTGTTTATGTACTGGTTGCATTGTGCTTGCCATGCGAGGATTTCTGTGGAAATAGTGACCGCCAGTTTTTTAAAATTTTGTCTATTCTGCCAGTTTCTCCAGGGCATCTTTGAACGTTGGAGGCCGCGGGCCTTCCACCTGCTCCTCTTACCTTACTTGCCCAACTGCTCCCTGACATGAGCGCAGACTAATCTCCTATGTGAGATTATCAAACTAGATTCAGATTTTAATTGAATAGGTTGCAAAAGTGATTGCAACGAGAAAGAAAAGTCTCATTTAATGATTAAAATTTATAGTTTACTTACTACTTGAAATATAAAACCTTATTCTCTTTTTTTATTATGTATATAGATGATAGAAATTTTTTTCTTTTGCATTATTATATATTATTTTTTTACTTTTTATTATTAATCTTTCTCATAACTATTAGTTTCAATTAACTATATATGCTTATATTAAAATTCCTCTCTTCTAATCGGGCCACTTTTTAAACTTCCTTAGGAATTTAGCATGGACTTGATTATATACATGACCCAAATTTTTCTCCTTAATAATATAAGAAAAGTTTGAGGTCTTCTCAATAACTTTGAATGGACCAACCCAAATGCAATTTAACTTGTGAATCTGGCCCAAACCATGGGTATAACAAAATAATACTTCATCCCCCACAGCGAATTTGGGCAGATTGTATTGGGTTTTTTGATCTTTTTCATGTTAGGCCTTACAAAGATCGAAGTTATCAAAAGCCTGGGCTTGCAGCTTAATTAAGGTCTCTGCAAGCCTCTCAACATACTGAGAATAGCTCAATTCCTGGGGTTCTTGTAATAAAGAATACAACAATGGTGGTAAGGCTGGATGCTTCCCATATAAGAAGTTGGAATGGAGACATCTTCATGGCTGAATGGTAAGAGATGTTGTAGGCAAAAATGGCTGAACTGAGGAACGTGCTCCATTCAGAGGGCTTCTGAGAAGTCAGCTTCCTTAGGATATTGACAAGTGTTCCATTAACTCGTTCTACTGCAACATTTGTCTCTGGGTGGTATGGAGTTGACAGAACACCACACACCCCCATTAATTCATTAAGCTTCTGGAGAATAACTGCAGTGAAATTTGTGCCATTATCCATCAATATAAATTGAGGACATCCATGCTGATGAATAACTTGCTCCAAGATAAATTTAGCAGTTGTTGAGGCTCCTAAGTCCCAAATAGCCCTGGCTTTGACCCATTTTGTTAAGTGATCAACTGCCACAATAATATATTTGGCTTTCACATTGCTAATTGGGAGGGGTCCAACCACATCTATAGATATAGTGTGCCAAGCAAATTTGGGCCAAACAAGCTGGTACAAAGTAGCTTTTCAGAAGGGTTTTCCCCTTGACACTCTTGGCAACAGCTCAAAGTTTCATGGATGTCAAAATGCATTGATTCTCAATAGTAATTTTGCTTAAGCTGCTCCTTGGTTTTCTTAAAGCCTCCATGGCCAGTAGCCTTATGAGCAGCCAAAATTAGATCTGCTCGAGCCAAGGGATGTGGAAATATATATTTCTTTCCATCAATCACTTTGAATAAGACTCCTTTTTCAGTCTTGGTATCCTTTCTTAATTTGGAGAGAATTTTCTGCACTTGTTTGGGCTCATTGGCAAAAGTCCCATTAACCATCTTCTGGAACAAGGCATCCGCCAGCTGGCAGAGGGTTGCTATGATGGGCAGACAGGACAAACAATCAGCATTCTGATGCTTAGCACCAGCCTGGTGCTTAATGATATAGTCATAAGCCTGCAACTTAAGTGCCCAGCAAGCCAAACGTCCTTCTGGCTCCTTCAAATTGTTAAGCCAGCTTAGGGATGCATGATCAGTAACCACGGTGAAATGCACTCCATGAAGGTATACTCAGAACTGTTTATAGGCATATATAACAGCCAAACACTCTCTTTCTGTTACAGTATAATTTCTTTCATGGGCATTTAGAATCTGACTAGCATAAGCTACTGGGTGCTCTTTGCCATCTTCTCTGACTTGGGACAAAACGGCTCCAATTGCTGTTAATGACGCATCAGTTTGAACAATAAATTATCAGTCAAAGTCAGGATAGCACAATACTGGTGTGACTAATAGGGCCAAACAAAGCTGGTAAAATGCCTCCTGGCAGGCCAAATTCCACTCAAAAGAGACCCATTTTTGTTTTTTGATATAATTAGGTGTTATATTTTTAGTTATCATTTTTTTATATTTTTATACTCTTTATATATTTTTTATATTGATTTTTCTTTCCTTTATATATTTTTTAATTCTATCCTACCCTGCCCAGCCTATGAAAAATTCAATGGCTATTAGGGCGGCTTTACTTTTTCCATTCAGTGATCCTGCCCAATTATAGGTGATTTTTAGCTAGAAACTAATATAATGGCCTTCTTTGCCAAGCTATTATCCAATTGAATTTAAACATGACTTCCAAAAGGTAGAGGACTATCTCTTTGCTCTGGAGAAAACTGGTCAAGGGCCATATGCAGTATCCTGATATGGCAGATATGATTTGAATATTGTAATTAAAATTGGGATGTGTCACAAACTCAACTATTAGTGACTTATAGCCTTCATTGACAGTTTTTGGCAGATAATAAGGTTTGAGCTCCCTTTGGCCTGATCTTCCAGTAGTTAAAGCATTTCTTCTCTATTAGAATGGCATGGAGGACTATTGGCCAAAATGGATTTTTGTGTAAAGTTTGATTCTGATGTAGATAAATTTGCCCTAACTTGAGGTGAGGGTTTTTCACCAGAGGAATTTCCACCATCGTCTGAGGTTACTGGTTCATTGATGTCCATATTTTCATGTAAGTGAGAATCATTTGATGTGCAAGGAAGAGATTTTTTAGAATAACTTCAGGCATTGAAATCCATATCAAACAATTTTTAGCCTGCTTTAAGGGAATTAATTAAATCCATTCCATCTTCATTATAGGTTTGAGGACATGAAAATGTGTAAAGCGCCTTATAAGTTTCTGTCTTGTTGTTTTCATATTTTTGGGCAAATTCTGATGGTTGAAAATTGAAATCCATTATAGTAGTTGTGTTTATCCCTGTAGTGTTCAATGCCCCTGTAGTGAGCACCAAAATGTTAAGTTTTCAGCTGATGGTGCAAGCTAAATTAACTTAACAGTGAAATTGAGGATATAAACTCGCTTTTCATATGAAACTCCTGCTTATAATTGGGAAGTAGATTCTCCAATAATCCTCAATAATAGCCAAGTAACTCTGGTATACTCACCGTTCTTAAGTCTACTGGCATCAACAAATACAAGACCTTCTGTCTTTGTACAAAATCAGGAAATTATTCCTCTATAATTGGGACTACTTCTCCAGCAGGCAACTATGTACTTCTCTTAGGGAAGAATAAACACACACAACTATCTAATATAGATGTAATGGTGACAGATACAAATATCTGACAGATGACAGATGGATAATAATTAATAAACTAAGTGACAGTAGTTATTAATGATCAATAAACTAGTAAATGATGATTAATTGATTTAATTGATGTTTTATTAATCAGCCAGGTGCCAGTATTATATACCTCTCAGGCATCTCCTGGCTGAACTCATCTATTAGATGAGTTCATTCATATTATGCCAATCCTCTGCTGGTCATGGCAATAATTATGAAAAATCCCCAAGTCAATTTGGCCCATGAATTGACTAAAAATAACAATTGTTTCAGCCCAATTGGAGGCAATTTTACTCTCATAATTGGGACGACTTTGGGTTTTGAACTCAACATCAAAATCTTCCTAATTAGAGCTAAATCATAACTTGATGTCTAACAATAAATGGGGAATAAAAAATATACAATCATAAAAGATGATGCACCCCAATTCAGGACGTTGGCAGGCCTCTCAATAGCACTAATTATGCCCATAATTGGGATGACTTTGGGTTTTGAACTCAATATCAAAATCTTCCCAATTAGAGCTACATCATAGCTTGACATCTAATAATATATGGGGAATAAAAAATATATGATCATAAAAGATGATGCACCCCAATTTGGGATGTTGTCAGGCCTCTCAATAGCACTAAGTACGCCCATAATTGGGACATCTATGTTTAAGTGCTTAATTATTGATTTCATTAAATCAAACCCAATTTCCGCCTTAGTGCATTAAGATTAATGTATTAATTTAGGAGGTGCAATTTAGTTAATGCCGTGGGACCACTTTGCACCCAAGTGTACCCATAATTGGCCATAATATAATAATATCATAGCTATTATTAGCTACAATAATTGGGCAACTCAGATGCAATTAGAGCGGTTATGAGGTGAATCTGATTTATCAAATTATGCAGATGAATTGGGAGAATCAAAGGATCTATCAATGGAAGTAATCTATCAGTTTTGATGGTTTTCTCAAAGGGTTTATTTTTGAGTCAACCATCAAAATCTAACAGTACTCTTTAATGATTGCATCTACCAGGATTGTGGCGTTTACACCCCTCAGCGAGGGCGCATCCAATAAAAGTCAGAGTTTGTTAGAGGTGGCATTCTCTAGGATTTGACATGCATAAGGCTTTGTGGTTTCCTGGTCACCCTTCTCCATGGCAGCTTCTTTGGCTTGAGCATGAGTCAACATGTGCACATCATCAGCCAGTTGCTAATATAATAAGTATTTATCATATCAAAGGAACTTGGTGGAATATGACTTGTCTGGATCAGTTGGTACAGAGCTAGTAAAACCAGAGGAAGTAGAGAGTCTCATTTTTACTGTTCTTGGTCTTTCCCTGCTTGTACGGGGATGACTGCACAACATGAACTTGCTGCTTAGTATGGCATTGTAATACAATATGTTAAGGTGACTATAAGCATAGCAATTACTCTAGAGAGGTATTAGACATGAGTATCAGTAGAAGGTCCAGGCTGGGGGTTGGCTGCAGGATTGTAATTTGGATGCAGCCAAGGCGGATAGTTATAGGATGGTCAGGGATCGTTCAATGGAAGTGAGGAAGGTCAATTCACACTTCTTGAAGGGGGAGTCCCCACAGGGTCCATTTCAGGCTTCCACTCATGGTTAGGAGGGATGAACGTTGCTGCTATTTTATGTAAATAATTGACAATCATGAGCAGGGGAACATTCTCTTGCATGATGGGCGTCATACCGTTGAATAATTTGTGGTGGCACTTTACTCTAAGGTCATTGTTATTCCTACATCAGCCTCAGTTAGCATACCCGCTCCCACCAAGATTAAGCCTCCAAGGTAAAGCAATCAGCAAACGCCATCATAGTTTCATTCCTCTGAAATACCATCATTAAAAATTCGGCCTTCCATTAGGATATCTTTTCTATGCCATAAACAATCTTAGCACAGTGTCTTTAACTTCTTGGTAGGTGACTGAACTATCTCTCAGATAGCAGTTAACTTGGTCAGAACTTTCATTTTCAATAATAGAGATCAGTAACTTAGCCTTATGGCAGTCTGACACTCCCTCAACCATGAACACAAACTGTTTGAAGAAGACATATATTTCCATCCTAATTAAACAGAGGCAATTTGACATTAATACGTCCTCATCCCACTCAAAGCTACAAGCTTTGAGGGCAAACTGGGGCATGGATTAGGAGATATAACTGGTTTTTTGGTAAGGTGAGAGCACATTAGTAATAGTGGAACTTGGATTGTCTTCAGGGTCAGAAGCAGCCCGGCCCTCTTCCACCAGCAACACAGAAAACATGGTTAAAACTCGTTTTGGCAAGGTATTTACCTACTGAGATTCCACTATATGTGAACTGACTCTTTCTACCTGCTTAAGGCCACTGTCCTTCACTATTATCCCTTGTTTGCTCTTCAGATTCCACGCAGAAACTCTGGGGATATGAGGTAGCATGTAATTTCCACTCCACACCGTGTAGCTGCTCAAATGTGCCAATAAGGCAGTTCAATAATTGTTTAGCTGTCAATTAAAAACCTGTAGTTGACTGAAAATTCTTTAAAATGATCCATCGCCACTATATGTTTATGAAAAAGCTCATCTTGGGTTTGGTGTACTGTATTTAAAGTGAGCTTGATGTCAGCATACTGCGCAAACTTGGTAGATGAGGCATTTTCCTGTCAGTGCTAACAGGGTGTGCCATGGTTTAAATAACTTGGCTTTTTGCTTGGATCAGCAACCTCCTGTAGTAAGCACCACTGTTATCTTCCATGGATTAGATAGGACCCAAAGTTTGTTGCACAGAGGTTAAACCCACTGATATAATGGAAGTAAAATATGAGTATTGTTGTTTCCTGAACAACATAAAATATATAATGAAGCTAAAGGTTTCAGCGCACACAATTTTTATTCTGAACATCAGATTCCACGTCTATTATTTCTTCCAACTTATAATGTAGAATCCTCTATATTATAATAAAATTTTGTGATATCTCAGAGATACGCCAAAGTGATTTTGCATAGGATTAAGCCCAATGAGCAATAGGACCAATAAAATGATGATTGTCATCCTTGAAATAACGTAATAAACTTTTAATATATGTGGATCAATTGCCCTGAAGACATTCTTTTAATCAATTTAATGTATTTAGATGATTCTTGCTGTTCCACTTGCTCAAAACTACTAACAATCCTCTTCTTCAATCATCTCATATCACTTATATCTCAGCGAATTCAGACAATACCATTTCTCAGCTTGGTAATTCAGTTCTGCAGTATCTCATTGGTTCTGGCAGAGTTTGGTATTCAGATTCTCTATTGCCTTAATTTGAGGCAATCCACTCATTATTCATCATACATTGACATCCCATTATTCGTTGTTCATTGATATTAACTTATTTCCTGCTTTGGAGGTGATACAATATTATCCATTCAACCCAATATTGCCTCATCCTAAGGCACTCAAATAATTGTAGCTCTTATCATGATCAGCATATTCTGCTCATTCCGCCATAATGACTTAAGGCTTATTGTCCAGTCATATCAGAATTGTAACATTCCCCCTTGACTAGATGATAAGTCTCATATTGTTTATAAAGCTGAAGGAACTACACGTGCACTCAGTTGATGATTTGACTGCTTTCAGAGTCACTGATTGTGTAGTCATTGACGCCCATATTTTCAATTATCTTAAATGGACTTATTCAGATGTTGGCCAATTTGTGCTTCTGACCAAACCCATGTTGGTCATGGAATAGAACCATGTCCCCATCTTTGAACTGATCTTACCTGTTAGATGTACCTGATTGGCAGCCTGATTCTTTATCTTATTGGATAAGCTGAATGAGTTTACTTCAGTTTACAATTTGATTAATGTGTTGGCAAGGGATGTCAAATAACGTTGGCAATCCATTCCAAATGTGTCTTCTACACAGGCATATAGCAGCTTCAGAAGAGCATGGAGTCATCCATATAGTAACTGAAAGTGGATCTTTCCCATGGCGGAATGATAACTAATATTATAGGTGAAGACAGCGGTGGAAAGATGGGAACTCCAGTCTGAGGGTCGATCCACTACTAATTCATGGAGTATGTTCACTAAAGTCCCATTGACCTGCTTAACCATTCCGTTGGACTTGGGGTGGTATGGGTTTGTCATAACCCCATGGATGACCATCAGCCCATTTAGCTTTAGAAAATGTGGGAAGTGAAGTTAGTTCCATTATCAGTAAGGAGGAACTGAGGGCAGCCATTTCATTGAATAATTTATTACATTATGAACTTGGCCACTGTGACCTCCCCCAGATCCCATATCGCCCATGCCTCAACCCACCTGGTTAAGTGGTCAATTGCCACCAGAATGTATTTGGACTGGTTAGTTCCCATTGGCAGAGGGCTAACAACATCCAGGGAGACCGTATGCCAAGCAAAATGTGGTTTCACTAACTGGTAGAACGTCTTCTGGAAGAAAGTCTTTTCCACTTAGCACTAGTGGCAGCAGGATATTGTTTCCAGCATGCCAAAGTTCATGCTTTCCCAATATTAATGAGGGCGTAACTGTTCCAATGCCTTGTGCATGCCACCATGTCTAACTTCCCTATGCGCGCTCATGATAATTTTAGGCTGTGCTGAGGGTCATGGGAAGGTCACTGTTGAATCGCCAATCTGCTTGTACAACTCACCATTTCGCTGAAAGATATTGGCTCACATTTCATTCAACATCTTTATGACTTACGGTGGCTCATCGGCATACTTTCCGCTGAGCATCTTATGTACATGATGTTGCTCATATCTGCCGCAACTGCAATAGTTGGTAGCCCTTGACAAGCAATCAACATTCTGATGCTTTTCTCCAGGGTGGTGGAGAATCTCAAAGTCAAAAGCCTGCAGTTTGAGGGCCCACTGGGCTAGATGCCCTTTAGGCTCCTTGAGGTTTTGCAACCAGAATAACAAAGCGTGATCCATTAAAACCTTGAACTTCACACCTTGCAAGTATACTCTAAATTGCTTATACACATAAATAACCATTAAGCACTCCCACTTGGTCACAGCATAATTACGCTCATGGAAGTTCAAGCTCCAACTGCAGTATGCAACGAGTGTTCTCCCACTTATTGTCTTTTTGGGATAAGACCGCCACAATGGCATAAAGGGAGGCATTAAAAATGATAAACTCGTTAGCAAAGTTTGGGTATCATAGCACTGGTGCACTGATCAGCGCCATTCATAGTGTATCATAGAGCATTGTTGGCATTCCATCCATTCAAACATGACATCCTTTTTTAATAACTCAAACAGCGGACCTCCAATACAACTATAGGTGGGTATAAAGTGGTGGTAGTAGCTGAAATCCCCAAAAATACCCGAACCTCACGTTTGCTGCTTGGTGTAGTCATCTTTTGGATAGCCTCCACCTTGGCTGATTAGGGCTTCAGCCTGATCATGTCTACTACAAACCCTAGGTACTCTATCTGCTCTTTGAAGAAGTGACATTTTTGAGGCTTGAACTTGATGTTGGCCTTTGCAAGCCAGCGGAAGACCTCCTCCAGATGAGTAAAATGCTCAGAGAACGTTTGGGAAAAGACATTGATATTGTCAAGGTGCATGAGGATGCAAGACAGCTTCAGGTCACCAAGAATGGTATCTATGGCCTGTTAGAACATAACAGGGGCATTACACTGCCCTTGTGGCATATGAGTTGGTTGAAAAAGCCATTTGGATGTTATAATAGCGCATTTCTCCTGTTCTATCATGGGTAACTCAATCTTCCAATAACCTGATATTAAATCCATTAGAGAGAAGTAATGAGCTCCGCCTAATCAATCCAGCACACCATCAATCCGCAGCAAGGGATTTGAGTCATTTTTTTGGTGATACTGTTGAGCTTCTGGTAGTCTACTACCATCCAGTTGGTACCATCCTTCTTTTCCTACAATTATGACGGGTAATGCCCATGGACTTTTGAAGTTTCAAGCATCCCTTTCTCCAGTAGCTTTTTGATCTCCACTGTCACAACTTCCTCAACTGGCCTTGATTGGTAATCAGTCATGAGCTGATGAGAGGATGATCCGCAGTGTCCAACTGATGGACCACCCTGCGCACATCCTAAATCATGGTCATCAACAGCAAATTTCTTTGCATTTTTGAAATAAAGCTATCGCTCAATCCTTCTGTGCTTCCAATAATCCCATTAAATTATCTCATGATACCACAGTAATTATGGCAACTGTGGTTCAACAGGCAGACCAAATTCATCCAGTGACCCAAACTTGTGAACTTGAAGGACCTCCTCAACAGAGTTCAAGTGCAGATACACATTATTTTGATGTTGGCGGATTTGTAATGGTTCCATATGTAGGTTTGCAAGTAAAATCTTGATCTCCCCGTGTCCCAGGAGTATGATGCCTGGAGCCACATGTGGCTCAAGCCACAATTACTGATAAGGCCCAATAACTTCCCCATAAAGTCAGTGTGGTACTTCTAACTCCAACTCTGTGTTCACTATCACTTGGTGACCAGAGGGAATATATATAGGTCCAGTGGCTCAGAGAGGCAGCCCCTGATATTCATATATCTGCTGGGGAAGAGACTGGGTCCTCTTTTTTTATTAATAAAAGCGCACCAGCATCACACCATCACTATAGGCAAGGTTGATATGCCCCATGTGCATCAAGTCCTTTGGCACTCTGCTGGAGGTAAAGTAAATTGGGATCCATTGTCCCATAAGTTCGAATGTTTCCTCTGTCATATCAACAACAGCACCATAGCATTGCATAAAAGTAGTTCCAATTAATATGGCATAGTTGTAATTTGGCAACACAATCACCAAAGCTACAATGACAATCTACCCAAATTGCAACAGAAGTGCACTGTATGCTCCTTCAGATACCGTTCTATCTCTCCAGCGGTCCCATATACTATCCAGTGTTCCACATCAGGTTTAATGTCAACTCAGCCACCAACTTAGTATAAACTATGTTAACTGGAGCACCCATATTTATTATAGCGCGGACTTGGGTTTTGGCTATAACAATGTCACAGTACTTATATTCTGAATATGATGTATCTTGACTGGTTAACAATTGGACATTTAAAGAATCTCTGTTCCTAAGAAAACTTGCAATCCCCTCACCAACTTTGGGGTATTTTTGATGATTATGTTGACTGGAAGAGCTATGGTTACTCTTTGCAAGGAAGGGTTATCTGTGGATGGGTCCAACTTGTCAGTGGAAACTTGGTCAAACATTTGGCAAGCAAATGGCATGGGCTGCATCTGAGATCCTTCTTATGCTGCAGCTTTGGTTTGCATTTTTTTCATAATATTCACCCCACCAACTGGCTGCTGATATAGGAATGCATCATTGTACTGTGGGCTTCCGCTGTATATATTTCAATGGGTTCAGGTGGGACGTTTGGGTTTGGAATAGTAGAAGTAGAGAGTCCTATCTCTTTTCCGCTCTTACTTTTCCCCAATAATACTTTTCCTACTGTACATGATGGACCCAACAATTGGGGCAACCACGTGCCAGGTGCCCTGGGTGACCGCATTTAAACAATTGACATCATAGGACCTGCATCCCTGATTGTTGTTTGATGGGCCACACCTAAAGTTGGACTGGGGTCACTCAGGGTAAACAGGCCACTCCCAAGAGTTGAACTGCTGATGGTAACGCAGTTGAGGGTGAGGTGCATAGTGATAATATGGCCAGAAGTAACTAGGTGGACTCTGACCAGAGTGAGATAATTTCCCAAATAAGAAAGTCTGGCAGCAGATGCGGTAGGGTTCTGCTCTGTATTGGGCGGATGAAAGGTGACGTAAAGATGGCGCAAAATTTTAATGAGTATAAACAAGGGTACGTCATCCTCTAATTATGGAGTCATGACATTGTAAAGCTCCTGGTATGGCTTTACTGTGGAGGTCATTGCAATTCACACATTGGCTTTATCCAGAACACCTGCCACAATTAACACATGGGCTTCCACCATAAATTGATCAGCAAATGTGGTGAGGGTCTCATTATGCTGAAACCCAATGATCAAAAACTCTGCTTATGCTGCGCCATCTTCTCAGTTCCTCTGAACAACCATAGCACAGTGTCCTTCACTTCTTGATATGGGTACAGAACTGTTTGGAAGATAGCAAGTAACTTGGTCAGCACTTCCAACATTCAAGATGGATATTAACAATATTGCTTTATGCTGATCTGAAGCTCATTCTACTGCAAACTCAAATTTCTTAAAGAATCCATGGATGCTCCCATCATGATCAAAATGGAGGCAGCTTATCAATACAAACCTTCTGCAGAAGCTCCTCCTGCCATTTGTGCACAGCATCCAAGGCAAGCTTGAAATCTGCATATACTGCTGAGGTGGTGTGTCATGAAGGTCCCCTGTCAAAGCAAGCCAGATGTGACATGGCCTGTGACTGAAGAATTTTAACTTATTTGTGATTGATCAATGGGCCCCCTGTAGTGAGCACTACTATTATAAATTTGGCAGTTTCTCAAAGATATGGTGAAGGGGTTTTGCACAGGGTTAAGCCCACTGAGCAATACAACTGATGATATGATGATCATCATCCACAAACAACATAATGAACTTTTAATAATTGTGGAGCATTTGTTAAAAGACACAATTTTATTTAAGTTAATGTATATAGCAGATTCTCGCTGTTCCACTTGCTCTAAACTACTAACAATCCTCTTCTTCAATTGTCTCATCTTTCTTATATCTCATCAACTTCTGAGGATACCATTTCCTTGGCTTAGTAATTCAGTTCTGCCATATCACATTGGTTCTGGCAGAGTATGGTATTCACTTCTCTATCGCCTTAGTTTGAAGCAATCCACTTATTATTTGTCATACATCAACATCACATTATTCACTGTTCGTTGACATTACCTTATTGCCTGATTTGGAGGTGATACAATATTATCCCTTCAAACCAATATTGCCTCATACTAAGGTACTCAAATAATTGTAGCTAAGATCACAATTGGCAGATTCTAACCATTCCACTGTAACAACTTAGGGATTATCATCTATTCATATCAGAATTATGACATATATGTTATCCACTAGAACAAGATTCCTCTTCCTTTCTTGTTTCCACCTTTTTCACACATCTCACTGGCCAATCTTCAGTCCATCTACACAGCTACTCAGCTTCTCCAACTTTCCTAGTACTCATCTTGTTAATGGGCGCTCATCAGAACCCCCATTTTTGGCTGAGGTCAAATTTTTTAGAATTTACCCATACTTAATCATGGTAAATATTAAATGCACTAAGCTTGATTCTTGGCGGAAAATAATGACACACCAATTTTAATTAGCCTTATCATCCAATCCTATAATTTTCTGACACCTAGTACATATAACATTTTCAATATAAAGTACTCACCACCAAAATCTAGTACATATTAAATGTTCATCCAGTGAAGAGAACCAAAATTGACTAAATTTCTTGCACAAATGATGGTTATCCTGCACAAAATAAATATACATGCTTTTAAACAATATTTTGCAAAATAAAATTTAAAACTTATGGGTATAGATATTTTAGTCACTCAGTCACAAATATGAACAACTAATCATTATCTACCCTGATGTTTTGATAGTATCCACTAAGTGTGCAACTGATGCATACTAAATTGGCCTACACTATAGCTATAATTGTAGAAGCTAGTTCACCTATATGTCACATTTAGTTATATTTATGAATTATGTATATTATTTATATTATTAAGCTTAAGAATTGAACATTGCATTACAATTTATTTCACCACCACACAGTGTAAACTAAATATATTTTCAGGTATTGTACCTTTATTTGCTTTCTTCAAACTTCTATATTCACATAATTACCTTTTGTTCCCTGAAGATGTGTAATTACCAAAAATATATATTCCATGTAAATGATTTTTTTTGAATAGTTTATAGAAAGATATCGCTTAGAGAAATTATGTAAATTAGATCAATTACGAACCTGGATAAAATAAAATTGAGTCAATAAAAAAATTTAAATTAATTAATTAATGTCTATATAGAACACGAATTTTGGACCACCGTTAAAAAAGACAGATTTCCATAAATTATTTTTTAAGGATTATATTAAATATATCTTTCAATAAAAATGACGACTGAGGGGTTCGAACCCTCGCATGTTTCCATATCAGGGCCTAAACCTGACCCCTTGGACCACTCGGGCAAGTCGCCTTGTTTTTAAAAGTTAAATTTATACCCAATATTAAAAAAAACACAAAAATGTACAAACTAGACTGGGTATAGTTCACAAACTAAGATAGGGTAATAAATTCTATAGCAGTATTAATACACATTCAATATGATTAAAATTTTGTTTTATCCCTTCCCATTTATCATTATATGATCAATGATATGAAGTTGGTTAAAAATGGAGATCTGAGGTGATTGTCATGCAAGGTGGTTCTGTTAAAGCCAAATCTATTAAAAGGTACCAGGCGTAATAAGATAGCAAAGTGCCAAGAGAAATTTGGATTGCTAATGATGGTGCCTGAAGAGCATTGTCATGATATTGGTGAAGCCTCAATCTGATGTTTCCCTTTTTAACTAACTTTAAAGGTAGGAGAAGGTTCTCAATTCAACATGTATATATTTTTTTGTTTTTTATGTTTGTTTGACTTAACTCTGAAACTACTGGACCAATTTGGATGATCTTCTTTTTCAAAAAGAAGATCTTCCAACTTAGGCCCCTTTTACTTTTGTAAGGATTGGTCCAGTATCTGACCAGTAACTTAGTATGTATATTAAAATTGGACTAAAAGAAATAGATTTTAACTTTGATACTGGATCATCACATGTAAACTTAATTTTGGCATTTCTGGATAGATATCATCAAATTAACTTTTTCAAAACTGGCATCATTTTTGGTAGTTTGACAATGATATGCTTACAGTAAATAAACTTTTCAACTTAAGTAAGTAAACACCAAACTGCATGTAAACCCATTAAATCTGTTGAATTAACTAAAAACCCACCAACCAATCATCCAAAACTAATTGAACTCATCACATTAACCAATCACCAACTATATACAGAAACCAGAGAGCCTATTGGAGTAACCAAGATACCTCCAACTGCTTACCAAACCCAATGTGGCTAATGATTTTATTAAATCACCATCTGTTTACTCAGAATTATTGAGCCTATTAAATTTACCAAATAACAACAAATCAAATACCCAAAATGATAAAGATTACCATTATACTTTAAACATCATTGAAAAGTTCTGTGTATAACTTTTACATATCTTTTTATACTTATTTGATGCAAGCTGACCAAGGGACAGACATTACTGAAAGAGAAAGAAATAAAGCATCAACATGAAACCTGAGCATGTTCAAAACTGTCAATAAAGTTTTCCACCTCCAGATTGGGACTCAGATTTTCTGGCTACATCATGGGTAAAGTTTTTGTGTTTTTAGACCTACTAACTGTCAGTTGATTCCTTTGGCTGGCACCCCAATTGATGTGCTAAGAGTGGGAATCAAACCCACAACCTTCAGGTTGGTAGCTGTATGCCCTAACAACTCACCTTCCACCCCTTTTATTTATCTTTTTAAAATAAGAAAATGAACAACAACCTAAGATGGTTCCCAATATTTATATATATTTGTTTCAAGTTTATTAATATATTCAGTTATGATACTTATCTAATATATATACAATACTTTTTATTTTTTTATAGAAGAAGTGAGGGTTAAAAAATTATATAAAGATTTTTTTAAAAAATAAAGATTTTGGAAAAACTACCTCTAAATAAATTAACTATTATTTTTGAAAAAATGAACTGGCTTAAAAAATTTTTAAGAAAAAAGAACTTTCTAAAAAAAGGTACTAAAAAGTATAAAATAATAAGAAAATCTGGGCACTTAATAAGACGTTTTTGAAGCCAGCACAATACTACAACCTAACATATATAATTTTGCTCACAAATAAAAATTAGAGCTTATATTGGATCAGGTCAAAGTATATGCTATAAGCAACTTAGACTATACAGTGCTGAATATATATTATAAATAGTTATTATAAGTCAGTTTAAAATATGGCACTGACCTCAAAAAGGGTTTTTTTGATTATTCATAATTTCTCAATTATTTTATACTTTTAGTGGCTTTTTTAAGAGGGTTCTTTTTCCCTATTTTTTAAATTTATTTTTACTAGAATCCAGATACTTATGTTCTGGTATGGTAATTAAGCTTACCAGATAAATTAAATTATTGTTTTAGGTTTTATATTCTAGATAACCATCAACCACTCAAACAAACCCATTGACTTATCAATTTGCCCAAATTTCACTAACCACTCAGCCAAACCAATTGCCCTGTCAAATCAACCAAAAACCACCAACCACTAAGTCATAGTTAAAACTAACTATAACTATTAAATTAACCAAATAATGGTGATAACAGGTGTTGCTCAGGTTTAATAAACAAAGTATATAAAATGTTTATTAGATATATTGTATTGATAGCCCATTTTAACCAGCATTGTTTTTAGGTTTAATTTAACATATAAAATTTATATTAGTTTATATATGATTAGTAGATGTTTATTGATAAGTTAAGTAGTAATCAAACCTATTAAATCAGCCAAAATCTATTAACCATTTGCCCAAAACCAATTGGACCTATTGAATCAACCTAAAACCACCCACCGTATGGCAAAACCATTGACACTATTAAATTGTCCAATCACTTACTACTTACTAAAACCATCACACTTACTAATCAACCCAATTCAAGCAACTGCTTGAAAAACCATTTTAAACTATCAAATTAAATGAATTTCAAAACTGCCCAATTGTAACAATATACTGATACCTATAAAAACTATAAAAAATTTCATTTCCATATAAAACTTTTAATAAAAATTAAAAATATGGCTTTGAGATGCAAAAGGCCCCCCTCCCATTCACATATATACAGAATTTCAAAGCTCTACATGCTGAAGTTTTGGCTAAGCATCATGCACACACATACACACTTGCTTTTATTACTATAGACACCAAAAATATTATATTTTTATAGAAAATTAATACACAGCATGTTGCCAAACCTGGATTACCTAGGTTACAATAATAAGCTTTAAAGTCCTGTGTAATTCTGTTACTAATATGGCAGAGTCACACCATCTAGTACTAAAAAAATATGACAGAGTCACAATTGAATGAGTCAAATGACAAATTTATGGTATAACTTCACCTTATGGTAAAAAACTATAGATCATGTATATGTATTAGCCAATAATCTATATAATATTCTGTAAGATTTCTTAAATTATAGTGCTGTGATATAATCATTGTGTCTTATCATCTAACTTTTTAAGGATAAAACTGGGATAGTCAATTTACTTATGTAATTGGTTAGACTAGCCTATACTAAAACTGTGAGCAACAGCAACCATATTGTCATGAAGAATGCTGATAATTATAATAAGCCCCACCTGAAACTCTGGATAAATAAACATCCAGAACCCTAGTCAGATTACCTGAGGTACAGAAATTCATATTAATGGATGAAAAATGAGAAAAGCAGACACAAGGACTATCCAGGGATTTTCATAATTTGAAATCATCACCACTAAATGTTTAATGGTACTTATAATCTTCACACATATATTTGTATATTTTTCTTGAATTTTTTAAGACAAAATGATGGGAAGAGAGAAAAATGGAGCAACAGCGAGACCTGTTGGATTCTGCCACCTTATAAGTTCACCACCAAAAATGGGGACCTGAGCGATGACATTTACCATCATAAATATTTTTGCAACTTTAGATATGTTAAATTTGCATTCCAAAATTATATGAAACTGGATCATCAGGACTGGCTGGTTAACTCACGCTCAAACTTTGTCACCAACTTTCCCCTTCTAATGCGATTTTGCTTGACAGATAAGTGTTTCTTTGTTTGGTAGGTAACTAAAAGTGATAAAGGCCAGGCCACATACAGCTGGTCCCACTGAGTCAGGAAGGGGTTGGGTGTGCCCGTGCCTATCAGGGATGGGCTCAAATCTCTGGGGATAACAAGTCATAGTGGATGGGAATTCCCATGCTAAAAGCCAAGTTAACCATTTCCTCTTGGCAGAACCCAATTTCACTACTTCAGTGGAATTTTTACTGCTTAAACTTTTTTTGGGGGAAATCACTGTCACCCCTCTGCTGGCAGAGAGCTCTGGCAGCTGCTACTTCCCCCCACACACCCTGTATCTTTCAAACCAACTTATAGGTGGTTAGCATTGGAAAAAAACAACGCAACCTTCAAGAGATATGCTATCACCCACCTCTCATCCACCTCATGGAGTAAATCATTCAGGGTGATAAGAGGGATAGCCGCAAGCTTCTTCCCTTTCTTGGTCCAAAATGGAAATAGCTCCTGATTTAGCTGCAGGGGTTGCTCCCTCAGACTTACAATACCATTCCCTTGTTGTGATAAGGGAGCCCCACTGGGAAATTGTCCAACGCAATGTTCTTGTGCGCTTTTGGGAGCTTGATTGCCAAGATGGGGGCAACCTTCAGGGGAGGGTGGGTAGCCTCCAGATAGACCATGTAAAAGGCTACACTAACTTGTGGCATTTTGCACAATCATGAGCACTAACCCAGATATTTTTAAGCAGGAAAACCTTCCACGCCACCAGATACTGAACTGAGTGCCACAAGCGACAAGATAACAAAATAGTATCTACCTCTGCATCCACTGAGTTTTTGATCACCGGCAGCTCAAAATCCATGTGCAGTGTGCCTTTAAATGGCAATAGCTTAAAATTGTGGAGTACTGGGTGCTGTTTTCAGTGAGTGAGGAGTGCCAACTGGAAAGTGCCGTTACCCAGATCCTCTACCACCTAATGCAGACCTGACCACTTGGTTGCAAACTTCTGCAAGAGCACCTTCATATGAAGGTGATGGAAGTCAAGCATGACCAATGAACCCATCATGATCCTATGAGTGGGAATGCATTTACAATCTGCAAACCGCCTGTAATTGCTAATGGCCCTGTTCAGATGTTCCTGGACCAGGGATTAAGTGCTCCAGATCCACTGTGCATGGGATGCCACTGCAGGGACCTAAGGACGAAGGCACAGTACAGGGGAAAATGAGGGGTTATACCCAACATGACCTCATAAGGGGAAACCCCATGTAACATGGGAAGTGTTATTGTAGCAAACTGCACCAATGGGTGGGTCATTCGCCCAAGTATCCTGCGCAGCTTGGAATAATACCAGAGATACTGCTTGAGGATCTGGTTGACATGCTCCATTTGACCATCTAACTGGTGTAATATGCGGTAGGGCAGTATGGCTGGATTTCAAGATGGCTTATGAAGAGCTTTTCAGAAGATTCATAAACTGCACTCCCCTGTTGCTCACAACTTTCTACAAAAATAAAAACATTGATAAGACATGCCGCACAAAGAGGCGAGCTGTTTTCTCAGAGGTAAAGGTGGATGAACAGGTTATATAAAACAAGAAGTTAATAAAATGGTCTACAAAGACCAAAATTGCGTTAAACCCATTGGAGCTAGGGAGCTCAAAAAGATATTAATGGATACCAAGGTTAACAGCCCTTGACTGCTGTAAGGGGTGGAGAATGCCATTCTGACTGGAACAATTGGACTTCGCCCATGTGAAAATTATGCAACTAGTGATCCACACTCAAATGTCCATAAGGTCACTGGCCAGTTGTATGTCCGCTTCACCAAGTTGAGGCATTTCTTATTTTCTGGTTGTCCCACCACTGGAGGGTCATGATGATCCTTGATTACATCATCACAGGTATGAAGCATCACCCACAGTCATGACTAAAACTGAATCCCCTTTTACCAACGAATAATGGGACCGCTTATGAATAGAAAGTGCTAGCTGGTCCAACAACTTCAGGTCCTCCATACAGGACATCTGACCCACCATTATCCTAGTGACCAGAGGCGCATCTGAGGCCCAATCTGCCTCTAAAATTGTGGGAGGAGTAATGGCAAGGATTTGGTTCAGCAGAGTTACCGTAGTTAACGCCTGCTCATCCCCTTCCACGGAAATCAACGCAGGGTAGCAACTCAAAAAGTTGAGGAGAATATTCAATGAACTTCACAAACATATATAAAAAAGAAACTACAGAGGTCACGATATGTTAGGCCTGATGATGGACCAGCTTCTGTGGCTTCTGAAAATACATAAGTGCCTAATGATCAGTCTTCACAATAACCTCATGCTGAGCTCCATGGAGAAGGTACCACCATTGGGTAAGAGCCCAGGGCACAGCAGCCAACTAATTATTATAGATGGTCCAAAAATGTTTGGATGAAGTGAACTTATGACAAAGATATGCCACCAGGTACTCAAAACCATCATGCCTTTGCAGTAATATCACCCCTCACTGTGGTGGATGAGGCATCACATGTACAATAGATGGTTTGGTAGGATCCACATGCTTGAGAACAGGTGGCGCCAGAAGCTCCTCCATGTTGACAACAAAAGCCTGCTAGATCTCCTCTGTCCAGCAGAATGGAATATTTTTTCAGTCAGAGGATGCAACAGCGCGGCCAACTGAATGAGGGAATTAGAGAATTTTTAAAAAATTGGTCATACACAAGAAGCTTTACAACTGCTTCTGGATCATGTAAGCGTGCCACTTGAGTATCACCTTGAGCTTACTGGGGGAATGGCATAACCATCATTCAAGACCTTGTTACTGAGAAAGGCAACCTCATTCTTAAAAATCTCACACTTGGAGGGTTTTACATAAAGTTCAGCCTTTTGTGACGCCATCAACACTGAATTGGCCCTTCTTGTGTTGCTCAGGGGTGGGGTAAGCATGAGGATATCATCAGTATATTCAATAACACAGAAGAACCAAAGGTCGCTCAGAACATCATCAATAATCTGCTGTAATGTGGCCAAAGCGTTTTTAAAATCAAAGTGCATTACACAGAAGTGTAAATTACTCTTCTGGTACAAATTGCCATAAGTTACTTCTGCCACTCTGGTACTTAAATCTGGTTGAATGCATTTACAAGATCAAGCTTCAAAAACACCCAAAATTTTGCAATCGCCTGGCTAATTGTTTTCTTGAGGGAAAGGGGTAGGGATTGTGGATGATTATGTTGTTAAGAAGCCCATAGTCCATGCAGCGCTGCAAGGTAACGTCAGCCTTCTGAGCAAACACTATGGGATATGCAACTGGCAAGGTCTCCTTAAGCACCCATCCTTTTGCAAGCATGTCATCCAACCACATCTCCAAGCCTTGCCCTCTGCTCTATATAAAGGTATAGGGGACAGTTGATGTTGATTACATTTACTGTTAAGTGGAATGCTAAATCATACTCATAGTGGGTGGGAAGGCAGTTGGCTTTTTCATTTCAAAGTTGTCCAGAAACTGATCCAAGCTATGGGAAGATCCGCTGGCAGCACTATGTGGGATGTTGGTGCAGCAATCAATCCCACTGCTCCCACAGGGAAATAAGTTTTAATCAGCAGAATCTCACCCCTCACATGGGATTCAAATGACAAGTTGGCCTCCAGTTTAGCATGAACCTGTCGTCACTGCCACCAACCAAGTTTCAGGATAATAGGAAATAATAATCTGGCACCGCAGTAAACTGGTCACAGAAGCCAAACGCATGTACCAAAAGAGGTACCAGCTTCCACACAAGGTAACTAGTCGTTGAGGCCAATGACACACTCAAAACTGAGGACCCAGCATTAAGATTAAGATTTAGCCTCTGCACAAACTGCTAGCTCATAAAGTTCCCACAGCTCCTGTGATAACAAAAGTCTCAATGGAGGCCACATATATTCCTAACTGATCCTAGACTTGCAACAGAAATTAAGCCTGATCTTGTTTCTTGGCCATGATACAAGACTCACTTGGGAGTAAAGGGATATCACCAAGCCATCCCCAGACCATACACAAGAATTAATTTAATGTCTGTCACCATCTTAACAAACTCAACGTCATCCCTTTTCTCCAGGGACAGCTGAGGCATATGTAAAAAACGTGCATCAACTCTCCTAAAGCAGCAGCATCAACTGCAAGTATACAAGTATCAGAACCTCTAATAGTGGAGTGAGGAGGAAAATCAGAAACCCTAGGAATAAAAAACACCCCACCACTTGCAACCTGTGCCTGCCCACTTCCCTGAGTAAAAGAGGAAACCCCAAGTTTTTCTCTACTCAATCCAGAGGTAGACCCTACTGATGTTTGGACCAAAGAAGAGAATAAAATCCCAGCATAAAAACTGTGATCTGCTGAATGGCCAACTTTTAGCATACCCCACCCTATCTGACAAGACATCTTTACATTCATACAACTGAACCAACGCAGCACCACCCATAGGGCAGGATGGAGAAAGATGAAAATCATGGTCACTCCATTATGCCATGGAGCGTGCTGATATTTATAATGAGACTGTCCTAGAACTCTGGATGAATAAACACTCAGAACCCTATCTAGATTACCTGAGGTACATTCATCCATATTAGTGGATGAAAAATGAAAAAAGCAGCCATGAGGAATACCCAGGGATTTTATAAGTTTGAAATCATCACCACTAAATGTTTAATGGGACTCTAAAACTTCACACATATATTTGTATATTTTTCTTGAATTTTTTATTAAAACTAAATGATTGGAAGGGAGAAAAATGGAGCAACAGTAGAACATGGCATATTCTGTGACATTATAAGCCCACCAACAAGATTAAGAACTTAAGCAATGACATTCACCTTTGGGAATAATTTTGAAATATTGAATACACCAAATTCACATTCTGAAAATCTATGAAACTGGATCAATCATGGACAGGGCGGTCAACTCACGCTCAAACTTTGCCACCAACTTTCCCCTTTCCTGCAAGTTTGCTTGGTAGATTTGCATCACATCATTTGGTGGGTGACTAGGGGTGCTCACAGCCAGGCCACATACAGCTGGTCCCACTGAGTTGGGAAGGTGTTGGATGCACCTGTACCTATCAGGGATGGTCTTGCAATTGCCAGGGATAACAAGTTACATCAGATGGGAATTTCCATGCAAAAAACTGAGTTACTCAATTTCCTCTTGGCGGAACCCAATTTCACACCCTTGGCAGTATTTGAACAGTTTAAAGCTTTTGTGGGGGGATCATTGTCAATCCTCTGCTGGCAGAGAGCCCTGACCACCAATACTTCCCCACAGACCCTGTATCCATCATACCAACTCATGGGTGACTAGCATGGGAAAATGATGTGACATTCAAGGCTATACTGTCACCCACCTCTCAACCACCACATGGACTAAATCTCCCAGGGTGATGAGGGGGACAGACGCTGGCTAAACCCTTTATTGGTAAGAAATGGGAATAACTCTTGATTCAGCCACAGGGGTTGCTCCCCCATACTTACAAATATGGCTGATAGAGATAGATTCTCAAAGTTATTCGAGTTAATTTGAAAACAGTCAGCATTTAGTTAAGAGTAGTTTAAAAATCTTATAGTTAAATTTTTGTATATATGTAACAACTAATTTACAATTCCCAATAAACAAATGAACAAAAGTTAATCAAACTTATTATTAAGATACTATGAATCAGAAGAACTAGCATATACTTACACTTTTTATTTTTTAGCATAGCAAATAAAAGAAAAGTTATATGTAAGGTGTAAAAATGGTATATAAGACTTCAATTGGATTCAATATGTCAATTTGGCCAAGCAGCTTTATATTTGAATGATTCAATAGACACAATGATTTTGTCTAAGATGTTAATGGTTACTTATATAAATTTGATTGGTCCAATTATATACTAAAATAAACAATGGACATCTGTAATACTAATTCAACCTATTTATTTTGCTAATTTGATTGGTTTAATTTCATACTAAACTTACTAAGGACCATCTACAATACCTAAATCAAATCTATTCACTAAGTTGTCTTTTATTTATTCGAGGCAAGCCGACCAGGGGACGGACATTACCGAAATAGAGAAAGAAAGTATCGACATGAAACCTGAACAGGGTCAACTCCGTCGTAGAAAGTTTTTTTTCACCTCCGGATAGGGACTCGGATTTTTTGGTTACGTCATGGGTAAGGTTTTCGCGTTATTATACCTACTAACCACCAATAGCTTCCTTCGGCTGGCACCCCGATCGATGTGCAAAGGGCGGGAATCGAACCCGCAACCTTCAGGTTGGTAGCCGTACGCCTTACCGACTCGCCTTCCATCCCCCTCACTAAGTTGTCTTAATTAGATTATTTATAAACTAAAATTGATGATGGCCATCTATAATACTTATTAAATCTATATAGTTGGCTTGATTGTTTTAATTATATGATAAACTTACTAATGATCATCTTCAATACTTAGTTTAATTTATATATTTATTTGATTTGATTAGTTCAATTAAATATTAAACTTACTAATAGTTTTTTACAATACTTAATTTTTTGTTTAGCTGATTATTTATATTAATTTGATAGCAAACTAAACTTAATGATGGCCATCTACAATACTATAAGCTCATCACACTATGAAATTATTTGATCTTGATTTTTAAAAGGGTGGTTAGCCAAGTGGGTAAAACTGCTTCCACCCCTAGTGCAGGTTTAGAGTTCGAAACCTGTACTGGCTAGAAAACATTCTCGGTGTGGTATATTTGTCCCAAGGTCGACCCATTTCGAATAATTTTTTGATTTTTAACTTACCCCAGCCATAAGATATATACATGTAAAATGGATAGCTTATGGATTGCCCTCCTAGTGATCCGATGATAGGACTAAACAAGCATTGTCTCACGACTTGTATGCTCCCTATTATCACACAACCTATTTTGTCTTCCCTCCATTCTAAGACAGAATTTCCTATTTATTCCAATTCATATATAGCTCTCCCTTTAAGTCTAAACTGCCCTCATAATTATTTATAGTACTATAATTAGTACTATCTAATTACCAAATAGATTAACACCATCCTTAAAATCCTTATGGTTGCCAGCTAGTATTTAGTTAAATTCAGGAATACTTCATTAGTACTAAGGACATTTTAAACCTTATTAAAACTTTAATAATTATTTTTAAACCTAGTGCTCTATGTCAGGCGAGTGTCTGTAACTCTCTCATTCCCAGAGAAGTGGTAAATCTGTCCCACCACACAACCAGGGAACAACCTGCTAACAAGAGGGGAAACAGAGCACCATGGAGTAGGCTGATACCCAAAGGTCCTAAGGTAAGGGTATGAAAAACAAAGTATATTCCTAAATAAGCCAAAAATGACAGAACTTGATAAGTCCCCAAGGTGGTGCCTATCAGCATGTGGAGATCCATGTTCAGGCTCTTTGGACCCTTAATGAACAAAGGTTGAAACTCTTCTTTCTCATTGCAATCACTAATTGCAACTGATTTGATTCATGACTGAAAGTTTGATAATCTATATGAGGAGATGAGTGTGCACCCAATGTTGGGTAAAGGTTGGGTGAGCGTAATAAAGGGTACAGGGTCAGTCTTTGCACCATCCAAAGTTTTTAAATGCCCTGGCAACACCAGTGGCCAAGATAAAAATAAGAAAACAGCAGTGAGTATTTCACCAGAGATTTTAACCTGGCAAGAAAAATGCAACCAGTACATCAAAACTCCGCATTCCCAGCCCCTGTCATCTGTGGAGCATGAGATTTGAGTTTTTCTGGATATTAATTAAATGCGCTTTGGGAAAAGTTCTTTGATGATGTTCACAAACACTTCTTGGCCACTGTATATGTCACATTACATTCTATGACCACAGATGGTTGGACTTTGGGTTGAAACTGTGCAAGCAGCAGATGCTGCTGCACAGGTGCGCATGGTGGCCAATCCCCTAGATGGTCAATGGGTGGTTGAAATGAAGTGCACGTATTGGATCAAAATAAACAAATATTTTTCATTTTTGACTTTCTCCCCACAATGATGAAATGTAAAGTACTGGAACAGCACATCTCAGTTGGGCTTAGAAACTATAGGGAACTTCACTTTTGAAATGCAGCGCTTCATGCTTATGCCAGAGCTTATCATAGGCAAAGCGCTTGCAGTGTTTACCCCAACCGCAGTCATCATAGAAGGCTTAACCCAAATTTCCTACATCTCAGTTATCAATATTGATGGGCAGGGCTCCCACCCGTTCTGCGTTATGGTTGATAGCACACCCCTATCTGCACCTTTTGTCATGCTTTTGGCCATAAGGCGCACACCTGCCCCTCCAAAGAGGGCGTTACACAAAATAAAATCCTCCCCAATGCAATGGGAAGCACCAACTCCCATTATGAGCCTTCCATTGGCACCAATGTCACCTTCCTGTGGGGTGTGCAGGGGTGTTGCATTAAGATAAACCCAAAAATCTCCACAAGAGCGTAAAAAGGCCAAACAGGCCTGTAGAGCAGCAACCAAGGCAACAGCTTTGGAAGCGTCCATGATTCCACCTGCCCAGACTCAAGATGCATCAAGTCATTTGCAGCTGAAGCAGCCTGATAATCCGCTCACCAATTAAATTGGGCCCACTAACCTATGAAACAGGTAATTGATTCTGATTCACCCATGCAAAGTTACTATGCACTAACAAAAACCAATTCCCCCAACCCAACCCAACCTGCTCAAGTTTTTGATAACCTCTAATGGTGCACTTCAGGAGCACCTCAATATGAAAAGTTGACCTAAATTAAAAAACACCAAAACTGAACTAAACCCAAAGTGAAGAGAACCCTTAAGGACATATACACAGGGCCGCTAACCCATGTGCAAAAAGCAACTGCTGAGAAACTGGCGCAGGAAGGGCAAGGGGGACCTTCCCATTGCACCTTAGGTGCAATGGGAATCTACTTCACTATAGGGATGTTGAACATCGCTGGACTCAAGGCCTCTCCGTCCTGGGCTATAAAACTGAGTTTTTTAAAATAATTTACCTGTGGACATCCTGGCAATTTAGGAATCCCACTGTCCACTTGGTGCTGAGGAAACATGGGCAACCATGCTCCTCCCCTCACTTGCTTTTTGGTCGCTGAACTGTGGGGCGCTTATATGCGTGACCTGTAATTTTGATTTATATATCAAAATTTGTATCTAAATGGTCATGTGCTGGTCATGTTTTTTTAATGGGATAATGAATTGCACTCTATTGTTAATGTTTACACCCCAACCTGTGCATGGGCTTGCTAGGAGTTCCTCACAGCCATAACTTCCCTCCCACTTTCACCTGATACATTTGTGGTGGGCTACCTGAACTTCTGGGCCAACCCAGCCACCAACAACTGGCCTTTAATGCCTACCCCATGCAGGGGCATGTCAAACTCCAAATTCTAAAAGCCATGTCATGATTCTGATATGAAAGGACAATAAGCCCTAAGTAATTATGGCGGAATGGATAGGATCTGCTGAGCTTAATACAAGTAATGATTATTCAAGCACCTTGAGATGAGGCGATATTGGGTTGTTGAGAAATCGCCTTGAATTAGGCAATCATAAAAATTAATGAATGAAGAATTGACAGAACCAATGAGATATGGCAAATTAAATTACTAAGCCATGGAAGTGGTAGCATCCAAAGTCGCTACAGTATAGGCAAGATGAGATGATTAAGAGGGGGTTGGATGGGACCATCTAGTACTAAAAAAAGAGGGGGTTGGTTGTTAATAGTTTAGAGAAAGAGAAATAGTGAGGATCCGCTATATTTATTTTATCAAAAAAAGAGTGTTGCGGGAGCAAGTGCTCCATATTTATTAAATAGTTTAATCTGTTATTTTAAGGACAACAATCATCATATTGTTGGTCCTGTTGCTCAGTGCGCTGAACCCTGTGCAAAAAACCCTTACGACGTATCTTAACAATTCTGCATTTTTTATAACAGTGGTGCTCACTACAGGGGGCCCATTGATCAATCACAATACCAATAACATTCCTCAGTCGCTGGCCATGTCATATCAGGCTTGCTCTGTAAAGAAGTCTTTCTGAGATGCTGCAACCATTGAACATGCAGAACTCAAGCTTTCCTTGGACGCTGTGCTCCAGTGGAAGAAGGAGTTTTTGCAGAAGGTTTGTATTGATTAGCTGCCTCTGTTTGATCGCAATGGGAACATCCATGGATTTTTTAAGCAATTTGAGTTTGCAGTAGAAGGAGATTCAGATCAGCGTAAAGCCAAATTAATTGATATCCACTTTGGATGTTGAAAGCACTGACCAAGTTACTTGCTATCTTCCCACCAGTTCCTCTACCTATCAAAAGCTGAAAGATACTGTGTTGTGGTTATTTAGAGGAACTATGAAAATGGCACAGTAGAAGGCCAAGTTCTTAACCATTGGGGTTCAGCATAATGAGACCCTCACTGCATTTGCTGATCACTTTATGGTGGAAGCCCATGTGTTAATTGGGGAAGGAATTTTAACCAAATCAGATGTATGCATAGCGTTGACCTCTGCTGTGAAACCATACCGTGAGCTTTTCAATACCATGGCTCCATATTTAGAAGTTGGTATACTTTTTCTTAAACTCGTTTAAATCTTGCGCCAGTTATCTGCTACCTTCCCTCCGCCCAAAATAGAGTGGAACCATATCCTCTCCACTGCTGGACCTTCTTATTTGGGGAAGTTATCTCTTCCAGTTCAGCATCTGTTTAGTAACCCCCAACCTTATTATCACTACACGCCTCCTCTCAAATGGAGTTGCCACCATCAGTTCAACTATCAGGAAGGGTCTGTTTACACTTCTCAACCCCAGTCTAACTTTTGGGGTGGGCCATTTCACAACATTCATGGACACAGATCTTACAGGATCAATTGTTTCTTGCGCGGCCGCTCTGGGCACTTGGCCAGGAGTTGTCTTCATAGAAAGGTGCTTTCCTTACTGAAGGAACAGTAAAATCAGGGAAAAGTCAGAGTGGAGTAGAGATGGGACTCTCTACTTCCGCTATTCTAACTTAAAACGTCCCACTTGAACCTATTTCAGTACATCCAGTGGAAGTTCCTCAGTATGACGATGCCTTTCTATATCAGCAGCCAGTTGGGGGGTGAATGTGCTGTCTGAGCGCAATTTATGGACACAGTGGAAGCAGGCCCCCAGGAGCAACCAAAGCCTTGTTTTTCAAATGTTTAATCAATTTTCTACTGATGAATCAGACTCATATGCTGATGTGCTTCTCTTAGAAGGGGTGAATGCGGCCCTCCCTGTGAACGTTATTGTTAAAGAATACCCTAAAGTTGGGGAGGGTATTATGAGCTTTCTTGGAAACGAGATCCATTAAATGTTCATGTTTTAAACAATCAGAATGCATATTACCCTGAGTGTACTTATTGCAACACTGTTGTAGCAAAAACCTGAGTTCGTGCAATAATTTAATACAGGTGTCCTAATCAACACAGCGTCCACAAAGTTGGTGGCAAAGCTGGCATTAAAGTTTGACGTGGAGCATCATATGGTGTATGGGACTGCAGGCGCGGAAAACACAGTCACTGAAGGAGCGCACAGCGCACTACCTTTGCAATTTGGGTCAATTGTCATTGTAGCCCCAGCCATAGTGCTACCAAACAATAACTATGACCTTTTAATCATAACTGCTTTTATGCGCCACTTTGGGCTGTTGATGATATGACTGCAGAGACATTTGAAAATCTGGGGCAGCGAATCCCAATCTACTTTACTTCCAGCGGAACACCCAAGGATTTGGTACACATGAGTCACATTAACCTTGCATATGGTGATGGGGTGGTTTTGGTTTGCTATCATCAACTTAAGCGCAAGACCTGGGCTCTTCCACATCAAATTTATGAATATCAAGGGCTACCGCTCAAAGCTGCAGGCCCTATATCTATTCCCTCTGGACACCAAGTAATCATAAACACCAAGTTAGAGGTGGAAGTGCCTTCTGGGCTATATGGGGAGGTCATTGGGCCCTATCAGCAATCTTGGCTTGAGCCCCACATGGCCTCAGGCATTATACTTCCAGGACATGGGGAGATCAAGGTCTTGGTAGCAAATCTTCAGGATAAACCAATGCAAATCCGCTGACACCAAATTGTGGCATGCTTACATTTCATCCCAGTTGAAGAGGTCCTCTAGGCTCATGAGTTCAGTCCATTGAATGAATTTGATCTGCCCATTGAAACACAGACTGGCATAATGGCATTTGTACCTCGTGAGAATTTAGTAGGGTTAATGAAAGACCAAAGAGATCAAGCGGAAGCCTTATTTCAAAAATACAAAGAGATCTTTGCTGTCAATGATCATGATTTAGGCTGCACTCAGGGGTTGTTCATTGACTGGATACTGGTGATCATCCCCCCATTAAGTCTCAGCCAATCTGCCGATCAAGGGCAGATGAAGAAGTCATCACTGTGGAGATTGACAAGCTTCTAGAGCAGGAAATGCTCGAACCATCTAAGAGTCCATGGGCTTTGCCTGTCCTAGTTGTTAAAAAGAAGGATGGATTAACCGCATAGTAATCAATTACCAGAAGCTTAATAGTATCACCAAAGAAGATTCATACCCTCTACCATGGATTGATGATGCGCTGGATTGGCTAGGTAAATCTTGCTATTTCTCAGCAATGGATTTGATATCCAGTTATTGGCAAATTGAGTTGCCCGCGGTGGAACAAGAAAAATGCACTGTAATTACATAAAAAGGGCTTTTCCAACCAACTCATATGCCGCAAGGGCTATGTAATGCCCCAGCTACATTCCAACGAGTAATGGACACCATTCTTGGTGATCTGAAGCTGTCATTTGTACTTGTGTACCTCAACAATATTAATGTATTCTCTCGCACATTCACTGAGCACCTTACCCATTTGGAAGAGGTATTTCGCCAACTGGATGAGGCCAAAATTAAAGTAAAGCCCTGGAAATGCCACTTCTTCAAGGATCAGTTGGAGTACCTCAGTTTTGTATTGGATGCGACTGGGCTGAGACCTCAACCAACCAAGGTGGAGGCTATCCAGAAGATAACTAAGCCAGCTAGTAAGCGGGACATTCAGGTGTTTTTGAGGATGGTGGGCTATTACTGACGCTTCATACCCAATTTCAGTTGCATCAGAGGTCCGCTGTTTGAGCTAAAGAAGGATGTCATGTTCAAATGGACAGAATGACGCCAATGCGCCTTTGATACACTTTGATTGGTGCTAATTAGTGCACCTGTGTTATGCTACCCAAATTTTGAAAAATAATTTATTGTACATATGGATGCATCTCTTTCCGCTTTGGGGGCAGTTTTGTCCCAAAAAGATGAAGATTGGGAGGAACACCCAGTGGCGTACTGCAGCCAAAGCCTAAATAGCCATGAACATAATTATACTGTGACCGAGTGGGAGTGCTTAGCAGTCATTTATGCTTACAAGCAATTCAAAGTATATTTGCATGGGGTAAAGTTTAAAGTTGTATCAGATCACGCCTCGTTACGTTGGTTGCAGAACCTAAAGGAGCCTGAGGGCCATCTAGCTCAATGGGCCCTTAAACTACAGGCTTACAACTTTGAGATCATTCACCGACCAGGAGCAAAACACCAGAATGCTTATTGCTTGTTAATGCTACCAACTATTGCAGTTATGGCAGATCTGAGCGATATTATGTATGACAAGATGCTCAGCGGAAACTATGATGATGAGCTGCCACAAGTCATCAAGGCATTAAATGAAACATGAGCCAATACTTTCCAGCGGAATGGTGAGTTGTACAAGTGGATTGTCAACTCAACAGTAAACTTTCTGTGAACCTCAGCGCAGCCTAATATTATCATGAGCGCACATAGGGCAGTTGGGCATGGTAGCATGTGCAAGATGTTGGAATTATTGTGGCCTCAGTATTACTGGGAAAGTATGAACTTTGTATGTGCTTGATAATATCTTATCCTGTTACCAGTGCTAAGTGGAGAAGCCATACCACTTTAAGACCTCATACCGGTTAGTGAAGCCACACTTTGCTTGACATATGGTTTCCCTTGATGTCGTTGGCCCTCTTCCAACTTGAGCTAACCAGTCCAAGTATATCCTGGTGGCAATCGACCACTTGACCAGGTGGGTTGAGGCGCGGGCCATTTGGGAACTGGGGGCAGTTACTGTGGCTAAGTTTGTAATGGAATGCATCATTCAGCATCCTAGCTGTCCGCAGTTCATCCTTACTGACAAAGGCACTAATTTCACCTCTCACATACTTCCCAAGCTCAACAAAATGATGGTCATCCATGGGGTTTTAACAACCTCATATCACCCTGAGTCCAACAGAATGGTTGAACAGGTTAATGGGACCCTGGTGAACTTACTATGGAAGCTGGTTACAGATAGGCCCTCCAATTGGAGTACCCTCCTTTCTACTGCAGTGTTCGCCTACAACATTAGCTACTATTCTGCCACGGGGAAAAGCACATTCTAATTGCTTTATGGATGGCAATCATCTCTGCCTGCACTTCTATATGCCTGTGTGGAGGACACTGGTAGAATGGATCTGCAACGCTATTTGACTGCCCTAATGAATATGCTGATTAAACTACAAACTGAAGCGTACTCATTCACCTTGGCCAAAAAGCAAAAATCAGGCTGTTGATCAGGTACGGAGAAGTGGCCTAGCACAGTTCAAAGATGGATACATGGTCCTATTCCATGATCAACATGGGTTCAGAAAAAAACACAAGTTGGCCAGTATCTGGATTGGGCCATTCAAAGTTATTGAGAAGACAGGTGTGGACGCATATACTATAAAGGACCCTGATAGCAGTTGGATCATCAACTGAGTGCATGCAAAGCTCCTCCAGGCGTATAAGCAATAAAAGACTTATCATCCAGTCAAAGGGGGTAATGTTGCAATTCTGATATGACTAGACGATAAGCCCTAAGTCATTATGGCAGAATGGATAGTATCCACCGAGTTTAGTATGAGTAATGATTATTTGAGTGCCTTGAGATGAGGCAATATTGGGTTGTTGGGAAATCTCCTTGAATTAAGCAATTGTAAAAATCAATGAATGAAGATATGACGGAACCAATGAGATATGGCAAGTTAAATTACTAAGCCATGGAAGCGGTAGCATTCAAAGTCACTACAATATAGGCAAGATGAGATGATTAAGAGGGGCTTAGTTGTTAATAGTATAGAGAAAGTGGAACCGCGAGGATCTGCTATACTTATTATATTAAATAAAAGAGTGTGTCAGGAGAAAGTGCTCCATAATTATTAAATAGTTTATTCTGTTATTTTAAGGACAACGACCATCATATCGTTGGTCCTGTTGCCCAGTGGGCTGAACCCTGTGCAAAAACCCATATGGCGTATTTTAACGATTCTGCCAATTTTATAACAAGCCACCTTGAGGCTTTTTGTACCCCCAAGCATGCATCGTTGCAACCCAACATGGACCGTCCTCTTGTGCACAACAGTTAGCTGAGGTATATGTCCTGCATTGACCTCATATTTGCCCATTGAATATCACCCCCAGAGTGTGCACTTTAAAATGACAATATTGACTTCACCAACCCCAGGATGGTGTTGATATCCTTTACGTTATCAAGCCCAGCGGCACAGGCGCTGAAATGGTGCAAACTTCGCTAACTGAAATCACATCGCCCATGTTTTCAGCATGGGTGGACACCAAAACTTTGGCACCAGAGTTCACCACACCGTTCTGTGCTGATCCACTTTCTACCTTGTCACCTTCAAAGTAAACACAATCTTTCAGGCACACCACATCTCATTGCAACGCTCTTGGGCTGCCTCAGTGGTCATTAAATACACACTAGCAGAGGTGGACCACTTGTAGTCTAATGTCCCTGCTGCAGGGTACAGCCCAGCTTGGGGCCATAAGTGAGCAGAAGTGTCTGCTCATCTCAACGCACTGGCAAGACAACACAAACATTGCATTTGTGTTCAGTTCAAGGAAAAAAATATAATGTCAGGTGACATGTGCTCCGCCTACTTTTTCCACAAATTCTTTGCACTGCTACAGAGCTTGGCCTGCACTCTGGTGAGGCAGCTGGACAACTCCGTCGCAGACACTACAGCTGTCATGGCAGTCAAAGTTCATAACTTTTACTTTGAGTTGTATAAGTCCAAACCTGTCAAAATTTGGCGCAATTAATGAGTTTCTCAATAGTAAACATATGCGCACCATTTTCTGATACCCAGAGTTAATGAATTTAATTACTTGTGATAAACTCTGGTATGATTTTCATGGTGCACCACACAGGAAGTGCCCAGGTCCAGATGGGATTCCATATGAGTTCTACAAAAATATTTTAACTATTTCTCTTCGCTAATGCTTGCCTCAATGAACAAATGTCTTTTAGAAACGCGCCTCCATCCTAGGGACAGGAGGCCTATATGATAACGCTGTATAAGAAAGGGGATAATTTGGACTTGGCGAACTGGCATCCCATATCACTTACTAATACAGATACTAAGTTATTCACTAAAATTATGGCCAACCGCATAGTGGAACTTGCTTCTGAATTAATCTCCTCTGAACAGATTGGTTATATATCTAAGCAGTCAATATTGGACAACATAAACACCGTAGCCAATGTCTTCCACCCCATGGCTACTGGGGCGCTTGTGTTCTTAGATCAACAAAAAGCTTATGATAGGGTCACCTGGGATTACCTCAAATTTGACTCAACAAATTTCACCTCCTCACCGGTACATAAATTAAGTAACGTTGCTCATGGAGTCTGCCACAATGGCTGTGCGTGGCCCTGGTTTCCTCACTGATGTGGTTCACCCTCAAAGGGGTCTCCGCCAAGGGGACCCTTTAAGGCCACTCTTATATAACTTCAGCCTTGACCCACTTATATGCAATGTGAATGACCTCCTTTATGGTGTCCATATGCAAGGCCAAGCACCTGTTAGGATTCTGGCATTCACTTAAGACTGTGTGGTTGGGGTGTCTGACAATCAACATGCACAAGAGCTGAAGGCAACTATCCAGGATTACTCCAGGGTCAGTAACGCCACCCTTAATGCCTCCAAAACTGAAATCATTCTACTTGGCTGGTACTAAGCCCTCTGTTCACCAGTTCCCATAGTCAGCCTGCTCCAGCAGCTAGCTCTTTGGTTTGCTTACCCCAGCCACCCCATATTGCCTCACTTGTTCTCTCTTTTGTGCCAAGACTAACTGCTGGTCTGGTGCGCCACTTGGGTTTGTGGTTGGAGATGTGAGGGTACACCTCATTGGTAATAGAGCACCACATCCTTGACAATGTCACAAAGCGCATCGCCTCCCTCAAAGCCCACCAGACGCCCTTCCAGGCCAGGTTGTGCTTGCCAACTCTATTCTCCTGTCAAAAGTCTGGTTTGTGGCACATGCCATAAACTTTCCCCCTCTTTCTTCACCTCTTTATATGCCCTCATACAAGGGTGGCTTTAGTTAGGACGCCATCCCCCTGTGCGCCTGGATGTCATGTTTGGCCCTCACCATAGTGGTGGTATGGGCCTGCTCAACTTTGAGGCCCATACTGCCAAAATACATGGCACCTGGATCACTGCAGTCACCAACCCTACAATCTCAGAAAGCATTAGTCACGCATGGCCATACTAGTTTTGCCCAGGAACTTTGCCTCCACAATCCTAGCCACCCCCATTCTCTGCTTAACCATCTGGCTTTTCATCCCTCTGCTGCAGGCCCACATGCGACGCCGCCCCACTTCAAATGTATTCTCCTCTACATGCGGAGCACAGAGTGGAGAATCAGCATCACTGGACACACCGCCCAGAGAGGTCTCCCTACTTCCTGTTTTAAACAAGAAGTCTGTGGGCAAGTTTTTTTAAACAGACTGGTACCCCAATGTCCCCCCTCATTGCACGTGTGGACTACCATGACAAGATGGACATCCCATACTCTTTGGAGACTCAGAAGGATATTTGGCAGTACACACACCATCCTCTGTTAAAACCCCAGGTTTGCACCCATGTGTGGAGATGACCGAGAGAGGTGTAACAACAGATGAGTGGTCCAATGCCTCTTAGTCTTCATGCTTTGTGTGTGTTCAATAAAGGCATTAGTCTATCGCTGGAAGATTTTCCACCATCACAGGTGATCTGGCAGGATGTTATTCTCCTCTTTTTCCAGGAGTGAGGAAAGACTTTCAGCATGCCTAAGAACATCTTCACCTTTTCCATGACCTCCCCTATCCACCCTTTGCTCCGCGCTATAATTGTTGCAATAGCATTATAGACAATTCACACTATTGTCCTTGACACTCTTTCTGGCACTACCCCAGCACTCCGTGAAGCTGTGCATCACTTCCACTCTCACCTTACGGATCACTTCCAAGATTGGCTGTTTAGCCACCTGCCATCCCGCCACCACCAGTTGGCGTCATCCTAATTCACCATATGATTCCTCTCATCGGACCCTTTCCTTCATTCATGTTCAGTTTTGGCTCAGGCCTCCCCTGACACTCCCCTTCTTTCTTCCACCGGCAGTTCTGCTGGCAACATGAGGTAGCTTTAGCTCCTTTGGGGTGTCCCTATGTTTTCTTGGTGTTTCTTGTTGGTGTTTATCAGAAGTGTCCGTCCCATGGTTGGCTTTCCCAAAATAAGACAAAAATTTAAAATAAAGCACAAAGAACCAGGTTCCACCAATGGTGAAAAGGTATCAGACAATAATTTTGAAAGAATATAATGACGTATATTATTTAAGAACTCTTGCAGGAGATTGGCAAAAAAGTCAAAATATATCCTTATTGATATAACAAATAGGGTTTTATTGTAAGCCAAGATAATCAAAAAAGAAGGTTAGTCTTTAAAGATCATTAATAAACAATTTGGGTGGGATCACCATCCATTGGGTGAATCAATGTACCTAATCAAGCCAATATATGCAACTTTTCGTCCATTGTCATACTGTAGCCCAAGTAAGCTCACACTCATGTGATTGACTGAAGTTGAATTCTCCCAGACTTAGCAATTTTAGAAATTCGAATGTGTCTTAAATTCTGATTCTCCAAAAACTGAATTTCTTTCATATTTTCAATAAATCTGGTGCATTTTAATGCCGCGGATATAATGCTCATCTAACCATCATGTGCACCCCCAGAACCAACTTGGTTATATCTTAACTTTACCCAGAGTTAGTCCAGGGTGTGCTTCAGTTCAGGTAGGCCTACCAACTTTTTCCTCTTGGCCTCATTAGACTCAGCCTTATTTTTACAGTATGTCCCTCAATGATATCATTTAACCATGGTGCTTTGAGATACCTAATTCCAACGTGACAGTTGGATGATTCTTTTCTCACCTGTCCTGACAGTTCCAAAGCAACTACAATGATAGCCATAGACTACAAATCTGCGCCTTACAACATAAAGATGAGTTAAGTACAATTGTGAGGGGATTTGCAGTTTAAGTGCTATTTGAAGTTCAGATGAGGAAAATTTATTGGTGCATACAACCATATTGGGTAATTGAACAACTGAAGTGTTAATCTACTTATTTATTTTTAACTTGGACTATCAAGTGGGTGCCTTCCATAAATATCAACTTAACAATTGAAGAATAGGTAACAGTTAACAAAAATCAACATTTAATTCTCATTTAACAATTTTATTATATAACTAAAGAATAAATTAGCTCAAAACCCCATTATTTGCAGGGTCTTGGCTTTATGATTGGTCAGGGAGAGGGAGGTGGGTTTAAACAAAGGTTGATATCATGCTAATTAATACTATATTCAAATATTACAATTGCAACTTTTAAATGCTAAAATTCCGATTTGTCAATGCTCAGAATCATTGTTTTGATTTACTTTCCAGAATACTAATATAAATTTGTTTCCTGCACTACTATTAACCATTTTATTTGTTCTTATATATGTATGAATTTATTTTGATAGCTTAATAATTTACTGACAGGATTGATCCTATTTCTAACCTTTCATATTTAACTTTTTGACTTTTTTCAAAATGTTTGGTAAAATATCTTCACCTAAGGTTGACCCAAGCATCAATTTTTTACATTCAAGATGTCTCATGGGTAAGCCACCTAATTTTAAGAGTTAAATTGTGCATGGCAAGCTAGGTATATCTAAATCTTAAGATAATAAATAGCTGTTTCATCTTAATCACATAATGCCATAAAGATTTAATAACTATGATAGGTTTAGCCTTGTGTGTAGGTTGGGGAGGGCTAAACATGGTAAGAAGAGGGGAAACAGCTAGTCATCTCTCATCTAGGGTATGATCTAGGTCAGCAATCTGGGTAAGAGGAAGGGACATATGTTTTGGACTCCTTTTTGTCCTGAAAGATTTATTGCCAAGTACAGCGTGATAGCATGAGCCATGAACTTTAAAGGGTGCAGTTGTAAACAACTGTGACCATAAGCTAAGGTTGTGTAGCAAATGCCATACCATACTTGAAAACTGTTCTGGCTAGGCTAAAATAATTATTCCTCCACTCTTTTTATTTTCAACTAAAAGATAAAGAAAAATCTTTTTTTCCCGTTACTATCACTATTAGTAACACAATTCTCCGCAAATTATCCAAATTTGACAATCAAACAGGAAAATATGCAGATTTGTATGCACCAACACTAGCTGGGCAAAAGTGGCCAGCGCAAAAGGCCCTAAACCCACCCAACCCATTAGAGAAAAACGCCCTGGCAGCACATTGGGACAACCTCCCCCAAAAGGGTGAGCATAGTGCTGCACCCGGAGTTTTACAATTTCTACAAAAATTGGGCGCTTTCACAAAAATCAAACATTTCTCAACCCTTTTCCTCCCTCAAGCACGGCCTTAGAATTATGGTCAGAAATACCTCCCTTGAATCATGGGAAAAAATGGGGAGGCCTTCTCTGCGATTTTCCCAAACATTGACTCAGTAAATTTTAAAAAGTTACATAGAGGATGGGTGGATATCAGGTTCATGATCGTGGAGGAAGTGGCGGATGCAGCAAAAATCAAATTTCCATAAAAATTAACAATGAAGATTGCATTATCCACACGGTGCACACACTATGGAATGAGGAAAATGACATGTTCATCATATTCAACCAACTCCCAAACACCATGCACCATGATATCCTCAAGGATGAGTTCTGTGTGGGCCTAGAAAGTTACAGCGAAATTAAACAATTTGAATTCAAAAAATTCCCCCTCTTGCCCCACCTATGCACAGGGAAGGCAACAGCCATTATTAAACCTGACCAGGACGTGGTAGAAGATATCACCCTCATTCCATGCATGGCGACCATCAATCTCCCTGATGGCAGCATATCTCACCCCTTCCACATCACACCAGAACACACTCCGCCCATCTGCGGCTTCTGCTCAGCTCTAGGCCACAAAGACCACGCATGCCCCATCAAATGCAGGGTGGAAGCACCGGAATTTTGTGAAGACAATATGGATGAAATGAGCCCGACCTTTGGTAAAATGAAGGGCGCCACTTACGCTTTCCACTGGGGCAAAAGAGCCGAAATTACTTTAGTCAAACCCATTTCATGCAAGGATTGCCATTACACACAGGCTACCCACAAGCAGGCCGCGAGTTCCGCTGAAACCCAAGCCCACACCACGATTTCCCTGGACCAGATCCAGTTAGATGCCACGGCAGCATGGCGAGATAACCTTTCATATCCTCACATAAAATTCAACAAAATAAAAGCAAATTGTTAAAACACAACCAATCAGACGCCTCTAATCACACTGAAGCAGAACCACCATGCACCACTGTGGATCCTCCTAGCCAATTACACACGACCAGCGACAACGTGGTCCATGAGTACAATATGGAAGATCATCCCAGCCAATCACAAAGTGACAACGCTCCCACACAAAACCAAGTTGCCCTGACACCTAGCTTCTACAATCTAGTCCACAGGTAAGTAGCGGAAAATTTTACGCTGGTGGGGCACAACACAATCAACGCCAGAGCCAAACTCCATGGAGTAATCTGAGCCCAAAGAAACCAAACAAAACTGACGCTATGACCACCGAGCAACATGCTGGAACCATTCTGTCTGATCAGCCCCAAACTCATAGTATGACCCACGCTGCTAAGGAATGGGGTGACCCCAGTGGGTCGCCCCAACATTCCTGATGTGCAGATTACCGCAATCACCTTAGGGATGCTCAACATTGCGGGAGCCAAAGCCCCCACATCCTGGGCTAAAAAAATGGCTTTCCTGCGCAATATCCTCATGGACATCTTGGCCATCCAAGAACCCCACTGTCCATCGTGGGAGGAGGAGTCATGGTCAACCATGCTCCTCCTGACTAAATCCTTTTGGACATATCACTTTGAGGTAGTTATTTAATCCAACTGAAATCCCCCAGTTAATATCCAAAGCACGTCCTCCCTCCTGGAGGGACAGCTGCTTCTAATGGATTTTGAGTGGAATGGGGAAAATTTCGCTGTGGCATGCATTTATGCCATAAATGATCCAAATGACTGCCAAAATTTTTTTCTGATATCCTCTCGATCCCCTTCACCAAGACAACGTTTTTATGGGAGTTTTAATTGCTGGCTTAATCCCATAACTGACCGCTGGCACAAAACAAAGGCCATACCCCATGGCCACATAGAACTTCGCATAATAAAGGCAACACTGGGCCTATATGACACCATCACCAAACAGGCCACCATGCTGGCCAACATGATGAGGCCCCACTACAATAACAACCAACTGGCCTCAATGACCCAGATTGACCTGATGCTCACCCCTGTAGACTTCCATCACCGTGTATCAAATTTTACAACAACAATTATCCCTTCTCCAACCACCGAATGGTTTCAATAAAATTATCATCCTCAGTGAAATACCAAAAGCCACCAACCTGGCACAAAGTTCACCCAAGCACAATCTATCTTCCAAAGCTTAAACTTTGGATTGAGAAGGTGATAACAACACAGACAAAAAAATGACCACCTACAGGGAACCCTATTGCCAAGTGTGAAATTATCAAGACTAGAATAACCAATAAAAACTGTCACTTGATCTCCAGAAAGCTGGCCGTGATGTCTGTGACAATCAATAAGGCTATCAGACAGCTCCAACACTTAGAAAACAACACACCCCGCGAGGGATACATCCCTCAATGGGGACGCCTGTGGTTTCAAACATCTGCACAGGTCAACTTTCACTTTAGAAAACACAAGCACTATGTCGAAGTATGGCACCAATTAAAAAACATTCTATCTGGCGAAACCTACATGGCTCAACTCTTCCGCCACTTTAAACCAATCTCGATCTCAGCAACCTGCACACAGGTCCGTCAAGCAGATGACACAATGGCGTCCACACCATCTGAAATATTGGCCAAATTACACCAGTTTTACACCGACCTATACACGGCGGATTTCATGGCACCTATCAAGATAAAAAAAATCTATCATCTGCTAATATTAACAATATAGCTGATAAACCAGACCTCGCCAAACCCATCACTAGAGAGGAACTATGGGAGGTAATAAAATCAACTCCGCGCCACAAGTGCCCTTTGCCTGATGGCCTCCCATATGAATTTTACAAAAAGTATTTTGATTACATCGCACCAGTACTACTAGCAACTATGAACAAGTGCCTAGAGGACACAGCCCTTCTACCTGGCGGCCAAGACGCATATGTGGTCACACTCTTCAAAAAAGGAGACCAGGCAGACCTAAACAATTGGCATCCAATTGCTCTCACAAACACTGATACTAAAATACTAACAAAAATCTTAGCTAAGCGTCTGGGATGCATTTAACAGACAGCCCTCTCCCCCCATCAGTTTGGCTTTATCCCCAATCGATTGATTTGGGATAACATTCACACCATAGCCAACATCTGCCAAGATAACCCCACAGGCGCCCTTGCTTTTCTGGACCAAAAGAAAGCATATGACCTAGTGCACTGGGACTAATTGGAACGATGTCTAAATGCCTTAAACCTCCCATCCCGCTTTATAAACTGGGCGCTCCTCCTAACGTGCTTGGCCAGGTTTGCAATCAGAGGACCAGGTCTCCTAACTGACACCATCACCCCACAAAGGGGCCTCAAACAAGGCGACCCGCTTAGCCTCCTACTATACAATTTTAGCCTTGACCCTCTCCTATGCATAGTAAACTCCAAGCTCTCTGGAATCAGGTTGGAGGGACAGCTACCAACCAAAATGCTCGCCTTTGCTGATGACTGTGTAGTTGGCATCTCAGGCAATAGGGATGCTAGAGCAATTGAGAGCATTATTCACCAATATGAGTCAGTGAGTAACGCCAAACTGAACAAACAGAAAACAGAGGTAATTTTAATGGGCAAATTCAGCTCAAATTGGACCCCCTCCTACAACCAACCAAAACAACCCACCGCACATCCTACCACAAGACAAAGACCTACGCCAATAAAACCACTGTGCATACTGTTAGCACTCCACCCCGCCACCAACCAGTCCGTCATATGGGAATATGGCTTGAGGCTGGTGGATATGCACTTGATACCATTGAAACCAAAATATTCGACAACATCACAAAAAGAATGACAAGCATGTGGAGGAGTAAAGCTAGTTTAGCCGGAAGGGTTGTGTTAGCCAACTCCCTCATCTTATCATAGTTATGGTTTGCTGTTCACGCAGTTCCTTTCTCCACAAACTTTACCAACGCAGTCTACAAGCTCCTGCAGAACTGGCTGTGGTATGGATACCGCGCACCAGTCAGGCTAGAGACCATGTATGGCCCACGGAAGAAAGGTGGGATGGGGCTGCTCAACTTCATGGAATGAGCAATGCAAATCTTTGGCTCATGGATAGCTATGACAACGTCGCCAAACCCGCTTTCCCCCAACTAGGCCAAGGAAGCCCAAACCAACTTTGCAAAGGCACTACATCTGAGATGCCCATCCAACCCTACAACACTGATGAAGTACCTAACAACACACCCAACAGCCACAGGACCGCACAACACCAACCGCTACTTCAAACGCGTCCTGTACACCCTAAGACAAGGGGTTGGAGTTTCTCCTATGCACAACAATCTGAAGATACTAACCCGCCAATAGAGTATATGTGACTACACAGAGGACAAACTGTGACCAGCGCACCTGCCCCACTACCACCTTTCCCTCTATCCCAGATTGGCTATCTATATTACCAAGACGTCCCATATGACTTGCGCACCCAAAGGAAGGTGTGGGACCTCATCACTTTCCCCCTCTTATCCCCACAAGTGAGTTCCACAGTGTGGCGCTACATGCGTCATACATTTAGAACAGCCGACTTCACCTTCTCAATGTTCAAGTCATGCGCCATCTGCAGCAGACACAACACGCTGGCCCACAGCCTGGAAGAGTGCCCGCCGTCCAAGATTATCTGGGCCAATGTGATGCACTTATTCCCCCAGTCACAATCAGCTGAATTATGATTATCCCGTGATATCCTAGCACTCAACACAATCTCACTTATCCCAGACGCTAAGGGCTTTTCAGTTGTTAGTATTGCAATATGGTCCATTCACACAATTGCCCTTGATGCCTTCAACGGGATCTTCCACAACATTAACCAAGCTATCGTCAGGTTCCACAGCCACTTGGCCGACCACTTCCAAGCCTGGATATTCAGATCAATAAAACACAAATGGAAGAAACAGATGGGTAACTGGCTCCCAATCTGGTTCCTTCGATGTGACACTGAAAACCTCACAATCTATATAGGCGGTACACACTACTAGCCCTTGAGCTGTCAAGTCTCTCAAGGTCATAGTCACCCACAACCCGTGGCTACTAGCCACACCCAAGTGTACCATGTCTTGTCCTGTCTTTCTGGTTCTAATTCTTAGTGTGCTCCTCCCTCTTTACTTTTATTTCCTACATATTGGATGTGCCAGTCCCCTGGTCAGCCATCCTTGAATAATTAAAAAAATAAAGAAAAGAAGTTTAATAAAAAAGGAAGATAGAGTGTTTGCCATGTGAGGTGGTCCCTAATATTGCTATCCTGTTTTATTTATTTATGTACAAACCTGAATGTATGACACAAAATTCATCACATTAGCTACCTTTGACTTCATTTAAATCTATATGACTGTATATTTTTTAGCACTATTGGTGCCCAACCCAAAAGGGGGAGCTGCCACGCATCTTTATTTGCAAATGGGCCAAACAAAGGGATTATCATAAATAATTTTTTTCACATCATGAAACCTCATCTAACAGCCTATGAAGCTAGATAAGAAGGTAAAGAAGCTTTGGGGAAACTTTTTCTGGCACCCGCTTTAGCTGGCGGACCATGGAAGACAACATAGGGGTTGGGGCATCAGCGGTATGTGTCATAAGGTGGTATAATTGTTTTTTTTGTTTATGAGGCCGGTGGTGTACATTGCCTCAATGTATTAAGTGAGTTGATGCTCAGTGAAAGTGATAAGAGCAGGCACACAAGTGAATATATGATGCGCTGGCAGGTTCTAGGATAATTGGAGTTGAAAAAAGTTTTTGCTGCATTGATGCAAGCGCAGCTCGCACCAAAAGCAAGCTCTTCAATTTTGTACTTCACATTTTCCTCAAAATCATGGGGAAAACTGGGGATAGAAATATCTATATAACTATTTATAAAGTTTATTTTTTATATATTATACATAAAAGTAGATCTTCTTAAGAGATATATAAAATAGGATTGCAAACTTTTTAAATAAGGTATTTAAAAAACACAAAAACTTAAGTAAGATACCATTTATTATTGTAAAAGAAAACTAGAATATTGTTTAAGTGCGTTGAGCCTTTTTTCACCAAATGTCCATTTCTGTGATGTTCAAGGCTCTGCTAGAATTTCACATAGCCCTGTTTTTTCCTACAATAGAGATCAATTCTAACAATAAAAGTTATTTTGCAATGACTCTCAATTAACATTATGACAAAATAAGATGCCAAAAAACTAATAAATTTGGGAGTGGAGGAGGCAAAGCCCCTTGAGAATGGCTATTGTAACAATAAGAGGCCGCTAATACAAACAACACTGAATGAGAAAGCGTTGAGAGCAAGGCAAATAGTTACTTAATTATTCAGAAGCCACCAACTTAAATTCCACTAAATGTGAAAATGTTGGGAGCATAATAAAATTGGTGGATCAGAAAATTAAAAGCTGACATTAAGGAATTAATAAACTAATCGTTTGTAATAAAGAAGGATAAAATGCAAAGCTTTAAGTACAAATTAAAGTGTAAAAATATACACGGAAATGTTTTAATACATCAGACATACTCATCAAATGGTCTAGAAAGGGTTTGGAAAGAACACTAGAGGCTGAGATTTGTAAGATAACCTATGGATAGCCCACCACCCACAGACTATGCAGGAACAAGTTTTCCCATTTCCCCCACTTCCTAGTATAAAAATGAACCAATGAAGGTGCTTAAGGCAACTTTGTCTTCTAGTATTAATAAAAACCTCAAAATCAAAAATGAATTTTAAAATCCTATAATCATCTTTATTGAGATTTTAAAGATTCTCTGTATTTAGATAGGAAATGGACTACTCCACAAGTTTCAATAATTTCATTGACTCTCTGTAAGCCCTCACCGGTAAACAGACAATCTTTTTAAGCGTTATCATCCTAGTAAACATCTTCCAGGGATATACAGTTAACTGTTCCAAAAGCTAACATGCTAAGGATCTGTCCGCCGCCGGCTCTCCTGACTGTGGGCCATTACCTGGGCCTTTCTACCTAACTGCTTTGTGGAGGTTTATAGGATCATGTCCATCACATTAGATGATGTTCTTTAAACTCATCTCCCTTTTCTTAATGGGAAGAAGAAGCCCTATGAGTGAACCTACCAACCTGGTATGAGCACACTACAACTCTCTTGATGTTCATTTTATCCATCCTGTTCTTGTTAAGGAAGACACTAACCTCTTTTCATCCCAAGGGAACCTCTCTACTCACATCCAATGCTCTGATACCACATCCAAGTTTTGACAATCTGTGACTCTAGAAGAGCTGAGTGTGATGTATGGGACATTTTCCCACCTCAAGTTGCAAGCACAGCTCACTGTAGCCTCCAGGGGGGCCATGGCTGCGTCCCTCCAGATTACCCAGGTAATAGTAAAATTCCCAAAGAACCTGTAATTCTGGCTCAATGATCTCCTGGAAACTTGGATGGCTCTTCTGAACTCTCTGAAAGAATGCAACAACTGTTAGAAAGAGCATTTACACAAAAAATTTGCAGGATGCCTCCTGGTCAGTGCTCATGGACTTCAATCAAGGAAGAATGGCAGTCATGGAGTATAATCAGTTGTTCTAGCCTCTAGCCAAAGTCACAAAAGTGACCCCATATTGCATGGATATTCTGAAAGAACCTAAGTCCTGACATACTCACTGCTATGGCCGCCACCCACCTAGGGGACCTTGGAGGAGGAAGTTTCAGTCGCCTCCCAGGTGGATAGCCAATTAACCCTGGCCTAAGCTAAGACTACACTACCAGGACCCACTGAAGAAGTTGTGGATGATGTGCAGAGTAAGGGCCTGTTTTCAACCATGATAGACAACAGGAGTAGGAGCCACCAGTGATCCCATTTCATGCCCTGCGTCCCCTATATAATCAAACTCCAGCAGCTCAGATGCCCCTGCATACAATCACCGTTCAACACCAACTCGCATCATTTTTCTCAATAAAGGAAAAAGTCTTTTTACCTATTTGTGACATTATCTATAAAGTATAAGAAAGGGAAAAGGTTTGCAATCAAGAAGCTGTGGGCGCTAGTTGACATGGGGTGTTATTTTAACTACTTGGACTTGGAGTTAACTACAAAACTGCAAGTACTAATGCAGGAAAAGTGTACTGTAACTCCTGGACACCACCAAGTTGTCAAAACTTCTGGGAGATCAAACTGATGATAAAGCTACAGCAGGGACCCCACCACTTCTGGAAGGTATTCAGCGCCATCCAAAACCTTTCCACCAAATCATTTTAGGCACGCGGTGGTGGCACAAATACTCCCTACACTTTGACTTATAGGAGGGCTGAGTGACGCTCCACCCAAAGGACCTGGAGACTTGGTATTAGAAATATTAACTCAAGCAAAATCAGAAACAATGAACTCCATGCACCCAGAAATGGAGATAGAAAATGTTCAGAAGAGTTAAGAGCCTACAAACATTTATTACAGAGGAACAGCGCCGCCACCTGCGCCCCCATGGCCCCTTTGCATTCTCATCAAGTTCAAAAGGACGCTAAGGTATTTAAAGGAAGCTCGATGTACACTCTGAACCCCAGGAAGAAGGAATCCCTGGACAAGTATGTAAAAGAAATGTTTGATTGAGGGATGATAATGCTTTGAAAATCCTCATTGGTGTCCCCCATACTTTTTTTTAAATCTAACAGCAAGCTCTTCCCCTGCTTAGAACACCATTTACTGAACTCAATAATTAAAAAAGATCCATACCTTAACACACTGATGGAAAGAACCTCTCAGATGATTTCAGGAAGCTAAGTGTTCTCACAGTTGGATCTGGTGAATGCCTTCAACAAAGTACAGTCATACAAAACATCAGTAATACACAGCTTTTAAGTGACATCTTGGTGTGTATGAGTACAAGGTTATGCTGTTCAAAGTCAAGAATTTACCCGCGGTATTCAAATTAACCATTGATTATGCATTGGGCGGCTTGATTGGGAAATTATATGTCACTTACATGAGTGACATCTTATTATTCTCCAAATTACGAGGACCACACAGAGGATGTTAGGAAGGTACTTTTAGCGCTAAATAGGCAAACCATCGTTTAAAATCATCAAAATGAAAGTTCTACAAGGGTTACATATCATTCCTGGGAAACGTGGTAAAAAAATGTATCAGCTATCTATCCAAACAAGCTGATAATTGTCAAGGAGTGGTAAGCACCCACGGAAAGATGGGACTTGCGTTGTTTACTAGGGGTGGTTAATTTTATGAGAAGAATTACCAAGGATCTATTGGAGATGGCTACCCGCTTACCTAGCTGACTGGGCTAGTCCCTTTTTGCTGAGGAGAGGATAAAGATGGCTCTTAAGCCATAAAAACGTTCTTCTCACAGCGTCAGTTTTAGCGCACCCTGACGCTAACCAGCCATTAGTTGTGGAGATGGATGCCTATAAATTTTACCATTAAGGCGTTCCTTTTACAAACTGGTGGGAACGGTTTAGAGCACTCAGTATGCTACTTCAACAGGAAGGTTATTGCAGCTGAAAAAACTACCCTATTTACAACAAGGAACTCTTGGCAATCGTTGCCACCTTAGATAAATGGTGGCATCATCTGTTGTATTGCATCACAAGTTCACAATCAAGACTGACCACATGGCTTTAGAGTTTCACGAGAGCCCCTGAAGGATGAATCAGAGACAAGACTACTTGCACCTAGAGCTGTATTAGTAAAATTTCAAGATAGAATACAAGCCTATGGAGAGTAAATTACTTTCTTGCCTACTTAGACAGGACCTAAAGAGGATCTACATGAAGTAAGAGCTAACACATACAACATGGTTTCCATGCTACCCCTCAGGTATTTTATGCAATACTGGAAGAAAGTTCTGACATAATGGAGAGGATCCAGATACCCCAACACTGTATTAAAATTAGGGATATAGTTAACAGACAGATTGAGGAAGGGGATTAAGCAATGGCCACAAGAAGTACAGGAAGGAGAGGCCTTATCCTGCACCAAGACTGCCTATGGGTCTATATGCTCAAGCTCCAAACTGAGGTCATGGAACTGCACCACAACCACCCTCTGGCGGGACACCCCGACATTGGAAAGACAATCAAACTGATATGACGGAATTACTCCTGGATGGGTCTAGCGGGAACTGTAAGGGGATACGCCACATGCTGCCTTACCTGTGTCCAATCTAAACCCTCCCAAAGCAAGCCCGTGAGGAAGCTGAAGCCCCTGCAAAATACCTAGATTTTGTGGGCTTTGCTAAGTGTGGATTCAACTACTGGGCTCCCTAAATCTGAGAGCTATGATTTGGTCGTGGCTGTAGTAGACTGACAAACAAAGTACATGAAGCTCTTCACGTGTATCTCCAAGGTCACAGGCAAGGACATGGCGGGAATATTTCTAAGAGAGGTCTCCACCTGACAAGGACTCCCAGATGAGATAATCTAGGACAAAGGTCTACGATTCATCTTTATGTTCTGAACCATCTTTTAAAAATTCTGATGATCAAACCATGCCACTCCTCCATGTAGCACCCAAAATCTGATGGTCAGACAGATAGGGTCAATTAGAACCTCAAACAGTACCTATAATGCTACCTTGCTACATGACAAAAACGATGGACAGACTGGCTGAGAAAAGCTCAGTTTTCATACAATAAACTGTTGCACTCATTTAAAGCATGTCCTTATTGCACACAAACTATGGGAACTCTGAGGGTGATGGAGGGCCACGCTTAAAGAAAAACCCTGAAGCAGATGATCTAGTGACCAAAATGAAGGAAAATCTGAAGCCGCTGAAGTCCAACTTAGAGAAGGACATGTAGGCCCAGAAGAGGAAAGGCATGCTTTGATTTGAGATTCCATCCCCTAAAAATGAAAATATGTGAGGATAAATGCCAAACAATACTCATTCCCTGGGCAGTGTCAGAATTCTGGGACCATCACCTAGGGTTATATAAGATCATCCGCCATGTGAATGTGGTGGCATATAAACTAAATTGTATGAAAGGTTACCATGAACATCCAGTTCTGAATGCATCAGATGAAGGAATTTGAAGGACCTGTACTAGAAAAGCTGGAACTGGCCCAGTCTGACAACCCAGGAGAGGCGGAGTATAAAGTGGAGGAGATCCTAGACATCAAGATCTTCCGTGGAAAGCGATGGTACCTAATAAAATGGGTCAGCTAACCAGTAAAGGAGTCCTCCTAGCAAACAGATTCCAAATGTACAATTTATCCCCAAAGAGTGTTTAAGAATACTGAGGGTGCAGGGGTTCTTACATGGTGTGATGTGATGGTCAAGGCTCAGCCAGACTGCCACATACCCCTGATCTTCCATACATTGAATATTAAGGCTTACAATACAGTATATGAGGGCAACAGCCCAAAGATGGCATTCTGATGAATCAGATGCCAAAAATTAAATAAACTTGGGAGTGGATGAGGCAAGGACCCTTGAAAATGGTAATTTGACTGATAAGAAGCCAACAACCCAAATTATACTAATTGATGGAATTTAAAACTGAGGAAAAAGGCAGCTCAACAAATTAAAAGCTGACATGAAGGAATATATAATCATAAAGTTTGCAATAAGTATGGGACCAAAAAGCTGAGTGTCAAGAACAAATTAAAGCACAATGTAATATGTGAATATTTACATAAATTTTAGAGGTTTTATCAGATGGTTCAGAACAGGTCCAGATGAAAACACCAGATGTTTATATTTCTGAGATAATCCTACAGATATCTTGCTGCCTGCAGGCTTCATGTTAAAATTTCACCACTTCCCCTGCTTCTTTAGCATAAGTGTGAACTGATGAAAGTGCTTAATGCAACTTTGTCTTCTAATACAAAAAATAAAAATTTGAAAACATTGAAAATAAAATCTAAAAACCTAAAATATATATACTGAGCTATTAATTAGTTTGTATTTGCATGACATCACTTTCAGTAATTTTGTTTAAAAAAACTGTTAACTTTCCATCGCCACCTACACCACTCAGTTTTCCATTTATGTATGCGGATCCACCACCTGCTGCCCCAGTATGGAGCAGCGGTGCTCCACCTGATAGCATTTTCCACCCTGCAGGCAAACATGTACAGATTGGCTCATCCAGCCCACCTAATGCATCCTGCTGATTTATCCCTCCAAGGGACTTATTATTACACTTAGCGTGAGTCCACCCAACATGCCCCCACCCCCTTGCCCTACCCCAATCCAATATTTGCTTTTGCCTCCAAGTCAAATATGGATGTCTCTTCCTGTATGCCAACAAAGCAATAATTGAGATGGCAACAGCCACATTTGCACCAGCTGGATTCATTGAATTCTGCTCTTTTAAGGGCTATTTTGATATAGGCTTTCCCACTGAAGAGGACGCGGCTGCTTTAGCAACTACGCCCTTAATATATAAAAACACACCCATTACTACCACCCATACACGCCTCCCCAATGATACCACATTGGTGGTGACCTTTGCAAACCTTCCTTCGCACCTTCCCCTTCAAACACTCTATGAAGAATTGATGATGTGGCTGTCCAAATATGGTACAGACCCCATCCTCCACTTCCTGGTCCTGAGCGTTGATGAGCAATTAGTGTCACCAATGGCAATGCCCTCTGTCATGATTCCAATATGACTGGATGATATGCCCTAAGTCAACATGGTGGAACGGATGGAATCCGCTGAGTTGTTATGAATACAATTAATTGAGTGCCTCAAAATGAGGCGATATTGGGTTGTTGGGAAATTGGCTAAATTGGGTGATTGTGAATTGATGAATGAATAATTGACGGGACCTAATGAGATATGGCGAAGTGAATTACTAAGCCATGAAAGCGATACCATCTGAAGTTGTTACCATATAAGCGGGATGAGATGATTTTGGAAGTTATATTTGTTAGTAGTTTTAAAGTGAGTATAACAGCGAGAATCCGCTGTATTAATATATTAAATAAAAAGAGAGTTATGGAATGAGTGCTCAAAATTTATTTATTATAAGTTTATTCTGTTGTGTCAAGGACAACAATCATCATATTGTTGGTCCTAATTGCTCAGTGGCTGAACCCTGTGCAAACAATCCATCAGCGTATCTCTCAAATACCACCAATTTTATAACAGCCACCATTACCCCCCACCAGCCAATCATAGCCCAGCACATCCCACCACGTGCCTATATCCCATCTGCACCATATCACTTCTTTTGGGCTCACATTGACAACGGCCACACAGTTTGCCCCCTCTGCCATGAGTTGGATCATTCCAAAAAGGCCTGTCACTACAATTCAAAAATGTGGAAACTGCCAAGCCCACATGTGAGGCTACACAAACAGCATTTGAGTGGGGATTTTGGCTGCCCCACCCCTTCAGCCGACCATTTGAAAAATTAGCAAACCTTTGCAACCAAAGCCCAAGCCAGCTTAATTTCGCACAATATACCCAATTGGGAGCAGATTTGGACCTAAATTCAATCCAACCAATTTTCATCCTAAAACTTAAACAAACAAAGCCACGTCTCTCCAAATCAATCATACTTAACCATAATTCCTGGGACTTATTGGATGAAATAACCAAATCTGGGGAAATTGTCCCACCTCCCAACTTTCCAATCAATTTGGAACCATATCTACCTTCAGATTTTGATGCTCCATTCCCATCCAAGAAATATGTCCCCAAACCCACCGCTACCTCATTCTTGAGTGACCATCAACTTTCCAAGGCTTCAGTGGCCTCCCCTGATAGCCACCATCTCTGCAAAGCCATGGCACTCTCAGTTGCTAAATTTAAAGAAGGGCTACATTTAACTGAATTCCCCGCCAATTTCCCTGAGGTTGCAAAAGTGTAAATCAAACGATTAAGAAAAACTGCCACCTCTGCTGTCAAGCATGTTGTTGCACTGGCAGAATTTTCCCCACCACACATATCACCAGAGCCAATATCACAAATTTTTCCCAGCTTCCCAATGCATGCATATAAGCTAAAAACCATGTTGCCAAACTCCTGGAGGCTTTGCTCCAAGCCCAGATTGGTACTAGAGATCTTAACAATTATCAATTTCACCTCAATCCACATCCTGTGGATGCCCCAGCCCCCTTGCCCTCAACTTTGATATGCCTCTTCAATGGTGAAGATGAAATTGATAATCCACCTGATCCCCCCTCCCCTCCACCATGGTGGGATAAGCAGTCCATGGCTGCTACACCTGTTAGGTTAATTTTCCTTTTGTTTTGGTGTCTCGCCACCCATTTAGGGCTTTTAGTTTGTGTTTTTGTTTAGATTATTTGGTTTTGTATTAGTAATGTCCATCCCCTGGTTGGCTTACCTCATGTAAAATTTAAAATATATTGAGATATTGAAGGTTATCTGGATCTAGAACTTAAATGAACTACTCCATGGATTTTGATAAGGCCATTGTCTCTCTGTACGCCCTCTCTTGCAGAAAGACAATATTGTTAAGTGTTAGCATCCCTATTACCATCTTCCATAGATATATCAGAAACCGTTCTACAAGCAAATATGCTAATGATCTGACCACCGCCACACTATCCTGCCTGTAAGCCCTTACTCAAGCTTTCTTAAGTATCTGTTTTGTGGGTGTTTGTAAAGATCCTGTTCATCACATTTTTGGTAAAAAGGCTCAATCTTTTTTCTCCAAATGTCCTTTTCTGCAAGGAAGTTTAACTTTATGAATGAAAAGAAATTTTAGCAAAAACTTGTTAGAAAAACTAATACTTTGGAATATAAGAATTAATATTAAAAATTATTGTTGCAATATCTAAATAAAAAACAGTAATTTTTTACATGCAAGCATTTTTTACAAAATTGCAAGTTACAATTATATATAGATAGGTTAGGTTAGGTAGGTTAGGGTATTTAGATTAGTAGCTTAGGTAGGTTAGTGTGTACTAAATGGATAAATTTGCTATATCTTTGTATAATTTGTGTTTGGCAGATAAAAGTTCAACGTCCTATAGAGTTAAAAATTTAAAGACATTTTTTGAAGGTTTTAATACTATGTAACAAAAAATTAACATTGAAATCTAATACTAAAAAACACCATTAAAAAACAGTAATCTTTACATAAAACCATTAATTAAAAAATTGAAAGTTAAAAACATATATAGGCAGATTAAGTTAAGATAAGGGTGGTTAGCCTGGAAGGGTAAAATTGCTTCCACCCTAGTTCAGATTTTGAGTTTGAAACCTGTACTGGCTAGAAAATTTTTGGTCTGGTACATTTCTCCCAAGGTCTACCCGCCTCAAATATTTTTTAGATTAAGTTAAGATCGGTAGGATAGGTTAGGGGATCAAAATTGAAACAACTTCAATATCTTTTTATAATATTTTAATTGTTTGTAAAAGGCCAAAAAGCCTTTCTGGTGAAAAAGCTCTTTATTTTCCCTCCAAAAAGGCCATTTGGCAGTAAAAGGTCAACAAACCCCTTTGGTGGAAAAGGCTGAGCCACTGAGTTAGAAGAAAAATTTATTTAGAAAGATACCATTTAATCTAGTAAAAAATAAATTAAGATTATAGTTTAAAGAATTTCTATCTGCTTTATAGATTTAATTAAGATTATACAAATAAGTTGGTGTACCATATTAGACGCATTGTAGTTATAATATGTTTTTTAGCACTAGTGGTGTCCAAACCAAAAGGGGAAGCCACCACATATCTTTATTTGCAAATAAGCCATATAAAGGGAATATCATAAATAATCATAAATTCATAATATGGTACCTTAACTAACAGCCTATGAAACCATATCAGAAGGCGAGTATGCTTTGGAAAAACTTTTGTCCTGTGCCTGCTTTAGCTGGCAGACCATGGCGAACAACATAGGGGAAGGAGTATCAGCAATTTCGCAAAATTGACCCTGGGCTCTGCTAGTTTGCCAGGCCAACCAGTATGAAGACTGGTGGCACTTTGTTGTTTCGTCTTCATTGGTGTAAAAACCCCTACAAGTCCTGCATCCAACCCACCAACTAACCACCAATGGCTTTGCCTTTATCCTCAGGCGTCCTTGGCATGTTCCCCGGCAAGTCCTGCCCCATTCCTAGGCGGCTCAGGCACTCCCACGCTGCCCCACCCTCGCAACCCTTCACCAACCCATCTGGGCATGCCCCAGCAAGTCCATCCCCCTTCTTGGGTGGCTATGGCACCTCCCGCACTGCACCCTGCTAGGGTTGGTGGCTATGCAGCTCATCCACTGGTAGCCAGCTGGACAGGTTTCTGCTGGTTCCTCATAGAGAGGAGGCATGGGAGCTGGAAGCGCCGGCCACTCCAGGCGTGATCACCTGTGCCTACCAGGGATCTCCTATCCCAACTTCCCCACTATAGTTGCACTAAGCTACTTCAAACAAACAGGAAAGATGGGCAAACGAGAGATGTTTATTAAGAGGGAATGAACTACTTTCAGGGCTACTGCACCCAAGTACTCTTTGGCCAATCAACTACCAGAAAACCCATCAGCCTCTTGATTCCAAATCTCTATCAGATCATAAACTCATATATTCTTACTTCTTAGCAATTCCCTCCAAATCTTCTTATCTGATCACCAAATATTAAATTAGATCAATCCATCCTCAGCATAAGTCGCTTGTCAATTGTATATAAATACATAAATAAATAGGAATTTGAGCATCTTCAGCATGAGTCACTGGTGCTCTGAATTAGTTGGTGGAACAATTTCGGATGATTCTAATGGATTCATCAGCTTTAACACTGGAAACTCTCACAATGATCTTTGGATGGCCTTTTGGCAGCAAATGCAGCTCCCACCAAACATAAACTCGATCAAATATATAACATTAAATAGTATCAAACTAGGCGATTAGCTGGCAATTACACCTGACTAAATAAAACCCCTAATTTGGATACTATCAAAAACGGATTTATTTGGTTAAAATCCTGACAAGTAACATGGGGAATAAGGGGGTATATGTCATGGTCTGATGTCATGATTGAGGGGACCAACTCTAAAGATAAAGCTAGTCTTCAGGTGGCTAGAAAGGTGAAGCTAGCAGACCTCCTGACCTCAAACATGCCCTAGATCAGCGCTGGGTCAGTCCAGATATGCCCAGGTTGGTCTAGGGGATGTGCGTGATGCTCATCCCTGTGCTATGGAAAGGGTGTTAAAACGCACTAGCTATATCATTAATAGCAACAATTCAATTTTGGTTGCTTGGAAAACGGGATTTTAAAACTCAATTGATTTTTGAATTTTTAAAATTGGGTTGGAATTGCCTACAATTAATAATTTAAGTTTGGGCGATCTTGAGCTATAGTACCTGGGCTGATGGAAGCATGCGCTTATTGGTGCACCTGGGATTAGCACCACTTCCACTGATCAATAATTCCCAAAATTGTTTAAAGATGTTTCCTTAAGACCAACCTTCCTCATTGGTCAACTTTCCAATAAACAATTCCACTTTTTACGTTTTTTTTGAATATGGTTCCTTGGGCAAACCTGTGTGCAGACCTCTTTGAGGAGGTCCCCAACAACGTTAGCCACTACATTTTGACCAACTAACTGCATCATATGGTGCACCTGTGGGCCGCTCTGGTCCCCTCCATATTGAGGCACCCAAGATCCCTAGCACCTATCTTCACCTGGTGCTGGATTCCCCTTTGGGCTCCAACCAGGTTCTGTTGTTTATTTGTTATTTACTCTTATAAACTGCATTGTACACCCTCACCCTAGGTCCCTTATGCTCAGGCACCCTCCGCGGTGCTCTAATTATGATCCTACTAATGGCTAGTTCCCTGGTGGTGTGGCTGTGCATCCCCCACCACCTCGCTAGGAATGAGAGAGCTACAGACACTCTCTTGACAGTAAAATGTGTGATTTATATTTCTTTATGAGGCTGGCAGTGTCCATAACCTCAACGTATTGAGCAAGCTCATGCTCAACAAAAGTGATGAGAGCAATAACATAAGTGAAAGACTTGATAGACTATCAGGTTTGGGGATAGTTGGGGTCAAACAGAGAAGTTTTTGCTGTGTTAATGCAAGTGCATCTTGCAACATAAGTGAGCTCCTCATTCTCATATTTTGCATCTTTTTCAAAAATAATTGAGGAAATTTGGGATAGGAATACCCTAAACAAGGTATTTTATCGCCTCATGGAGATGCTGGCGGAGTAGGGTGTTGGCAGGAGAAGTTTTGGCTTCAAATGCCATTCTACTTACATTTATATAAATAGGAAAACCGTTTTGAGGGCAAAAATGGTGGGAAAAAATCAGGAGGATCAACATAAAATTCCTTCAAAAGCAAAATCTGACTTCACATTATACAGCTTTTCATTTTCATCAATCCATTCAAGATCCTCAAATGGATTGGATTCAGTCAGTGTAGGGCCAGCCACAGTAATTGGAGCAGTGGCGGGAGTTGATTGGCCACGTGCAGTTGACCACAACAGCTCAGCTGAAACTGGTTCAGCCATTTAATCAGGATTCAGTAATCTGTTCAGATTATTTTTTATAAAGATTTAATTTTTATTTTGATTGGCTGCTGCCTTGTGAGCAACGCCAGATTTTCCTGAGGTGAGGGTGGAAGGATTGAGACCCATTCAAAAAACTGGGGATAAGCAGCCACTGGACCAACATCAGAGGGAGGAGCGGTGGAAGTGTTGGAGGCAGAAACCGTGGGGCACATGCGCTTCAATTAGTCAAGCTCAAAGCACACAGGGAAAATCACGCAGCCATTTTCAACGCACACCAAGAATGGGTGATCAAGGAAAGATCTGATCACAGTGTGGGGAGAATTGTGTAGTGGGAATTGCAATGAAATGGGCAGATTTTTGCAAAGGCGAAAGGCCCTGCAAAGTGATCCACCCCATTAGGACCCACAAACTGCAACATGGGGTCTGCGCCATAGATGACCAAAGCCTCTGTGAGTTCATGGTGGAGGCGTTCAGGGGAGAGATGGAAGGTCAATATGGCGAACTGGACCACCAAAGTGGCCTCATCTGAGAGCCAGGCATGAATGGTGGGGAGGTGTTTTTATAAACTATGACGGCTTGGCTGCTGCTGCATCAACTTCAGAGCAGAAGCCAAGGTCAAAATACCCCTTAAAGGGGCAGAAGTTAATATTCAGAAGGTTTAAAATTGCCATGGCCATCTTGATGATGGCCATGCTTTTGTATAGGAAGTAATTCCCATATTTGACCCAGAGGCTAAACGCAAATTGCTCTGTGGGTTCACCAAAGGGCTCTGGAGCACCGCCTGGGAGCTTGCAAGGTGGTGGGAAAAGTCCTAAGGGGGGACATAATGCATGGTAGAGTTAGGAGGTCTAGCAGAGCAAGCCCAGGCGCGCTTCAGTGGCAGCTGAAATACGCCAGATGGCGGCACACCACCACTCCAAGCTGGGAACACAGGCATCAATTGCACCAACATTGGTAAGTTTTGGCTCAATCAAGCGGCTATTTTTTGTATTTTTTTCAAATTTAAATTTGGCTTCAATTATAAAGCAAAAGAAATAAGTTATAATTTGAGAAGGTATATAATTAGTGTGTATAAAGCACTAAATGCTATAATTAAAAATAAAGATTTTGGATTAGTGTGTGAAAACTATATATTTAAATTTATTCAGGGAAGGCCAACTATGAGATGGATACTTCCGATATGTAATAATAATCAAGCACTAATATATGTTAGAGTAACCCAGAGAAGCTAATGCTGCCTCCTGTTGCCATCAGGAACGCCAATTAAAAGAAGAGGAGTATTGTGAGTAGAGGCTTTCACCACTATTGAGCACTTATGAAGGAAAGGGTCTGAAGTGATGAACCATACCAGGTCACTGATGAGAACAACTGTTGTTGAAGTGATGGTAGATATCCAAACAACCATTATTGAAAGCGGTCCATAAGGTGTGACTGGAATCATTGTACAGCTTCCTTGAGGGTGGAAGTATAGCCTGAAATGGCATCCAGGACAATCATGTGGATAGTACACATAGAGATTACCACTAAGGCTCAGAGGGAAGGTCATATAGGGGAATGCAAGAACAAGGCAAAGATGTTCTTAGTTAGGCTGAAGGTCTGTGTTTGCTCCTTACAAAAGAAACGCTGAACCTTACACCAGATCGTTTTTGAAGGTGATTACTCTTCCAGGCGGCGGACCAAAGTCCCATACTGGTCACACACAACACATGTGGATTGTGATGCGTTGGATTGCTCTGCAGTATGGTATACCCATTTCAAAGCGGCACACATGTGAATACACCTGTGGTTGTAAAAGAGGGTGATGGGTGTTATTACAGATGTCTTTCTGGGTTTCTAGGGAGTATGGGATGTCCAATGTGTCCTGATATTCCACTCTGGCCATGGTAGGGGACCTCTGGGTATCTAATTGTTCATAACGGCTTGTTCTTGTACTTCCTGTTTGAATTGGGGGGGGGGGTAGGACGACCCCTCTATGAGGTATACCCAATAATACTGATCCTCCATTCTGCGCTCCTCATATTAAATACAATCCATTTAAAATGGGCGATGGTCCTGTGCGGGCCTGCAGCAGATGTGTGTTGTCATATATGTAAGAAGAGAGTTGGTATTACTGGGGTTACAGAGGCCAAGGGCGAGGGCAAAGTTAGTCATGCTACATGAGACTAGTGTTGGGTTGGGGGTGAGGGGTGTATGAAAACTATATAATTTACATAAGAAAAAAATTATCATTAACTGTAGTATAGATAATTTTATGTGCTGATGCAGTCATAAATTGCAAAAATACAATGACCTATGAATAGAACTAATGTTAAAATCTTTAACATACTTTTCAAACAGAACTTATTAGGGTAATACAAGATGAAATCCCATTATTTTCTATAACAACCTTTATATAAAAACAAATTTCTACATAAGTTTCTTTCAATAATTTTTCTTAGATTCTAGGAATTCTTAGTATGATAATCATTTATGTAAAATACTAAACACTTGAAATAAGTTGTACAAATGAGAGGTCATAAAAAAGTTTCTAATGTTAGTGTTACTTTGTCTAACCTTCTTGCTCAAATTGTTTGGTTTCTTGTTCTGGATTATTTTTGTCCAATAAAGAGAACGCAGTATGTGTTGGAAAATACTTCTTAAATAATTAGCACTTTATGCATCCTGAAGTTCTTTCTTTATATTGTGTATGTTCACCTAGAGCTTATTAAATATTCACTTTTTGTAAGGATCAGACTTTCCAAGTTTACTATGGGTTTTTATACCATTGATAAAGGGCTCTTAGGTCATTTAATGATATTGTAAGTTCCTCTAATAACTTCAAATAGGATTGTAGTTAGAGTTATCATAGGTTTTTTATGCTGTTAAAACACCAATAATCCTTAATTTTATATATTAGCTTACAATCTAAAAACTAATGCATTACCAATCTAAAGTATAAAGGACATTTAAAAATAATTTTTTCTATATTCCAGCAAATATGGTTAAGCTCCAAATTAAATTATATTTTAGTTAAAATAAGCAATGATAATTTTCATTTCCAATTATAATTTTGTTCTAAATGAGATCATTAACGTAAGGCTTTTTAGTGATTTCTACCCTCTTTCTATATAATTCTTCTATTCACACCTTGAATAGCGGTTTATATGTTGGGAGATTAAGCCCTTTATGTAGAGAAATCCATCATCCTTACTGTTAAAATGTCTCATTTTGCTCCAGGTAGTGTCATATACCACTACCCTTTACCCCAGATTTTTCTACCATTCTATATTCCAAAATCTTAAAGTCTCTTTATGTTAGTGTTCATAGTACCAATCATTCAATTTTTTTGTAAATTTTATAAAGTCATCAATTCTTTTTATTTAACTGAGGTAAGCTGACCAGGGGCAGACATTACCAAATATATGTGAAACTAAGAGAATAACTAAGAAATATAAAAATTGGGCACCCCAGAGGTACTCAAGTTACCCCTGTTGCCAGCAGGACTGCCAGGTATGGGGGGTTGGTGCATTACTCTGAGGGGTTTCCCCTGCTATGGAGCAGGTGTGAAGGAAAGGGTCTGTGTGGAGGAATCAGAGTGGGAACCATGATTCTATGAGCGCTTTTTGTCTTGGTCTCATATATCCATAGAGCCAGGCTTGGAAGTGCTCTGGTAAGTGGACATGGAATCTGTTAATAATACCATTAATGGTTGGGACCGTGCCCTTGAACGCATCTAATGCAATTGTGTGTATTGTCCACATTGCAATGGGTATTATTAGGGAGTGGAGGGTAGATGGGATTGGTGACTCGATCTGAAGCGCAAAGATACTCTTTGATATCGAGAATTCCTGTTTGTTTTGAATCTTGAGCAGGCGTGCGACTTCCTTCCATATAGCTTTGGTTGGGGGCATGTTTCTAGGCGGTGATGTAGGGATCCCTCCCCTCCAAATACTGCACATGTTTTGTGGAGGGAGTTGGAGCGGTCCGCCGTCCTATAGGTCCTTCTCAAACAGCGCCAGGCGTTTTCTCTTATCCTTGGTTGTAGGAGTGGGTGGTGTGTCATTTTCCACATTGCTTTATGTGTGATTAAATCATAGGGGATGTCCAGCATATCTGGTATTCTATCCTAGCTATGCTTGGGGTTGTTGCAAGCATATCCCTCTGGGGGTGGTTTTCTGGGTTTCTTAATTTGAATTGGGGGCTAGGTCGTCCCCTTCCCTGTATAGTACCCATGTTCTAAATGGTCCATCCCATATGGCGGATAGTTTGGAAGATATGTTTGAAATGAGGGGAGGTTCCATGCGGACCCATTGCAGTAGGGTGCTTGGCAAGGTATGAAAGTAGTCTGGGTGGACTATGTGGGTTGGTTAATTTGAGCGCCTGTGCAAAGTTAGTCCTTGCTGCTCTGGACCAACGTTGTTGCGGGAGGTCTGGAGCAAGGAATTCCTTTATCCAGGTACCTAGGATGTGATTGGCATGGCTCTCAAAATCTATTGGTCCCATGCCTCCGCTTGAGCGTGGGCCAAATAGTGTTTCCATCCGTATAGGAGGGTGAGAGCCAGGCCACAGCCAGCCCTGGATAAGCGCGCGAATTGAGGTTATAAAGGTAGGTGAGAAGGCTATCGCATGGGCCTGGTACCAAAGTATTGGGAGGATGAGCGAGTTAGCAACTGTAACTCGTCCTGTTAGTCCTTGTAACGCACTGGCTCCTTCCAATGAGCCACAAATGAGTTGGGCAACAGAATCCATGTTACAGACCATAGGGCTGACAGGGCTCCTGATACTACTCTCCTTGTGCGCGCGCTACAAGATTGGACAAACATCCCCTGGAAGACAGTTGCAAGTATACTTAACCCCAGCAACATGCCTTGACTCCAAGACAAGGTATAAAGGGAGGCAATAGCTCTCCCAAGCTCACTCTCAAAGTCCAATTCTTGTTGATTAAAGCCAAACATGGCTGCAGTTAGGCAATATCTTTAAAATAAACTCAAAGTATATATATATGAATTTTAAGTTCTTTTATTTAATATTGGGCCAGGTTGATAGAAAACAGAACTGAGAAGCCTCCAGCTCCCAGTTCCTTCCCTATATACACATGCTACAAGCTAATATAAAATATAACACAAGCTTATGGTGCTAATCTGACTGATGCTTGGTGTAAACCTTACAGCAGGATCGCGGAATCCTCACTCAATGGTTCTGTGCCAGTTCCAATCCTCAACAGTTCCGCGCCAGTTCCATTTTGAATCCCAAATGAACCGCGAAACTTCCAAGCACCCATTCCATTCCATTCTTGATTTGAATCCAAATTGAATCTCGAAACTACCCATGTTACTTGATTCCCATTTTTCCTCGACTTGGATGCCCATCCTGCTCCTTGGCCTCCTTCAAGCTCCTGCCCCTTAGGCGTCCTTGCCAAGACCAACTCCCCCTCCTCCTCCATACATCCAGACACAGCCTGCCCTGTCTTACCAAAGATCAGGGCAATTTGATGC